>CM034306.1:21665326-22122973 GCA_019925795.1 Dendrobium chrysotoxum | reverse complement strand
GTTTGGCCTCGGGTGCGAGCGGAAACGAGAAGGAAGGATGCTCGTTGCTCGCGGTTTGGCCTCGGGTGCGAGCGGAAAAAGACGAAGGAAGCAAAGAGCGGCTCGGTTGCTCGCGGTTTGGCCTCGGTTGCGATCGGAAACCACGAAGGAAGCGACGAGCGGCCTGCTGCTCGCGATTTGGCCTCGGGTGCGAGCGAAAACGACGAGGAATGCTCGCGGTTTGGCCTCGTGAGCTCGCCCTCACTCGCCCTAAACGAATACGAAGAAAGCCGCCCAAACGAAATGTAGGGCTACGGGAGCGGGGGAATAAGCTTATACATAAAAGATTTTTTTTTAATTTAATTCTTAAATATTGGGACACACGTGTCCGATTTTATTTTACTTTATTTTAAATGTGGCACGCCATTGCCGTGTCGGACACGTGTCCGTGCCGTGTCGGACGCGTGTCCGTGTCCGACACATGTCCGACACTGCATTGGCTCTTTAAGTGGAGTGTCGGTGCATCATAGCTTATAACATGATGAAGCCATTATCCAAGAGTACTGAGGTTCAATAGGACTTAATGTGAAGAGGCCACATCCATTGTCTAGGTATGGGAAGGGTTTTACACTGTGAATAAGGTAAAATCCTTTTTGTTTGCAGGGTGAAATACCATAAACACATAAATACAAAACGGAGACATGTGAGGAAAATTCATTCAGAAATAATTTTACTCAGAAGATATAACAGTTTAATCTCCTACTCTTCATAAACAGCTAGCAAATAGATGTAGCTTGGGAACCTCAAGTGCTAACTCATACAGGTTGAATTAGATCAAAATATTGGAAATTTCTTTAGGGGCACCGAACTCAACTATTAAAAAAATAATGCACAAGAACAATAACAAGAATGAAAAGAAAAATCCAATTATCGCTCTCATCCTCTTCCGTTCCCCATAAATTTCTTTTGAATGTGATAAACAATAACAACTTTTGAACCTATAATTATTCAAGAAGATATTTAATATAAATTCGCATTTATCCCTAAATCACCTGTTTTAAATTTTGTGTTTATCTTGCTAAGTAAAATATGGGCTTCATCAATTAATAACCTCTCACTTGGAGACCAAACAATACTTTCGAGGTCTCACTAGAATAAACTAACCATGTACGGCACCTCCTCTCAATCATCCATGTAGATTAATTGAGGATTTTCAAAGCCTCAATCTGTCAATGGTGATCATCTTTGTAAGCATGCAATCGAATTCTCAAATATTTTTATTTTGTTCAACAATAAATCAACCTCTTCCAATATATCTCAAATAAAATAATATTTTAATTAAAAATGCTCTATTCTGAAAATAAAGTGATGTATTCTTTAGCTACATGTTTGGCACTTTATCACCAAAAAAAAGTATTGTCATTTTGTTCTTTTCTTAACACCTTCAATAAATTTCTTACCCAAAATAATTTCTGTCGGCTTCAATCACTGCAACATATTTTGCATCTAGAGTCAAAAATAGCAACGATATCCAATTGATAGTAATACCACCCAAGATACAAATATACCATGTCATACTTTGAATATCCAGATCACCGCCTAGGTGAGAATCAAAATTTCATGTTGGCACATTCGAAAATTGCAAAATCCATTTTACTACCTCCCAATATGTCTTTCTTGACTTTGACTTATACTTGCTTATTGCTCCCACTCCTTGAGTTATATCAGGTCAAGTGCACCACATAATATACATTAGTGAGCCAATCACTGAAGCATAAGAAAAATTAATCATATGTTTTATCTCATCATTAGTTTTAAGTAATTGTTTCTTTAATAGTTTAAAGTAAATAGCCAAGAGAATATAGTAGCATATTTTGCCCTTGCCATTTTAATTCAATTCAATACCTCCTTAGTATAATCAGTTTGAGATAGCTTCAAAGCACCGACAATTTGTCACAACTAAATCTTATCATTAGAATTTTTTGTCTCTCCTAAACACTTCATGTCAAACACCTTTCACAATTGTTCCTTCAATTTATTGATCTCATTAATATTTGTTCCTACAATTAATATGGCATCCATAAACAAGAGAAAGATGATTCAACTCTTACCAATGCCATTGATATAGCATAAACTACATATGATAAAGCTAATTTGATGCATGAACCCATCAAATTGATAAAAAGAGTGCATCAAATTTTGTCATATAGTCTTTTATATTTTGGGAGAATAATAAAGAGCAAAATAAAAAAGGTAAGAGACTTGAAGAAGACGATGCTAAACCTTGAGTAGTACTTCTCTTTCACACCAACAGGATAATTTCCTGGCAATGCCAAACATGCCTACAACACGACCACACTTGTTACAATGCTGCCATGCTTGCACCAACAATATCATATTTGTACCACCCCTAACCAGCTGACCACCACAAAATAAATGAAAAAGTCAAGTTATTTCTTCCCACGCCAACTACTTTTGTTACCCCCTCTCTCTATCCCTTTAATTCAACAAAATAACCACTTCTTTTTTCTTCAAAGCCCAATACACCAAACTCACTCAAGGCCCAATTACGACTAAAACCTAATTTTCCTCCTAACAAATCAAAACCTATGGCTAAAGCAAACCTAGCTGCCCACAAAACTGAAAGCTTAATTTTTTCCTCACCAAAGAACTCACAGCTCAAGCACTCGTTCAATTTTTAAAAACCCTCATTTGGAATTGCATTATACGAGTAAAGGAGGTGAAAAATCAAAATAAATTAGGTTCAAAGTTTTATTGAATCTAATCCTAAACAACAAATTTGGAACAAACTGTTCAACCAATAATTATCCAAGAAGATAATTCAGATAAATTGGCATCTATCCATTAATTTGTTTTTATCATGTTGAGTAAAATGTGGGTGCCAAATTAGCATGCACTGGTTTCTGAATGCAGGTCAAAGCCAGAAAATTGCTTCAGAAAAAATGGCCAAGCTTGCCTTCTCAGTGAATTCTTTCATGAAAAATCTAGCAAAGATGCATGACCGTGGGCACAAAAGTGTAAAATGGGGAAAACCCAGCCAAGGCTACCAGGTTGACGCTTATGAATTTTAGCTTGAAAATTTTATTTTGGTAACGTCCTAAATGATCAGTAAGGCTGGAAGTGCAGCAAAAGTTGTTTGCAGTGGACAGCATGAAGATAAAAAAGCAAAGGCTTTAACCAAAAAAAAAAAAAAGAAAAAGAGGATCAGGATCTATCAGGAGGTGATTCAAACTCATCAGAAGTAGATAAAAAGCAAAAGATTTTCATTACTCAAAGCCAACTTATTACTCTTCATTGCTAAATAAAAGTATAAACTCTTAATTGCATTAGCAAAGCCCAGGAAGAGAACATACAGCTGTTGTAAGAGATGTCACCAACGAACATCAATGGCACAAAAAGATTAATAAATAGTATGGACTGAGGATGATTTGAGAGAAAGCACTAAAACCGTAATGGCTCATATAAGCCCACTTCTAGAATCATGCGCATATTCATTCCAAACGCCATATATATCTCCTGCAATTTGTATTCTTGTCGAGTATACAACCAAAATACAACGGCGCCCTTTCAAGGTATTAGCTCACCAACTCACCAGACGACTCTATTTTGAAGTAATCAGCAACCAGGAGACATCTACAATAGTTATCGGAGAAAAACTATATGGAGTAACAATCAATCCGTTTCTCATTACGTCGCAGAAAAACAAAATTGGTATACCGGAACGGGTACAGGAAGTACAAAATGTTTAAAATTTTCTCGCAAAAAAGACCCTGATTAGGGTTTATTGCTCACAAAATGAACTCGTGCAAATTAAAAGATATCCAGAAAGAGAATAGCCACTAAAAACATTGGGGCATAATTACAGTCAAGAAATTGAGAATAGAATTAAGCATAATCAACATAATCCATCCAGAAAAAAAAACACCAGAAGGAAACAAAAACATCAAGTGATTAGAGGTGCAGCAGTGCAAGTATCCAATCAACTCACATCGATTGGCGCACCCGGCGACTGCAATGACACCGCCTTCAGGGAAGAACCCCTGCGAGACATCCTCGGCCCCTCAGCCTCCACCACGTAATTCCACCTCTTCCCATCGATCTCCTCGCAGCAGAGAACCCTAGGTTGGGCCTCCACCGTGGCGTGCGTGTCCGCAGTTGGGCCGCCGAACCTGACCTGCGCGGCGACGACCTGGTCAGGTGCCATAGGAGGAGGCGGCGGAGGAAGCAGGCTCGGGTAGGAAGCGAGCGCAGCGGTGCGCATGGCGTCGCGCACGATCACCCGTGCCTCATTAGGGGCCGCCGATGCCGGCGAATGCTTTAGCTGGATTGGAGCCATTGAGGAGATAATGCGCCGGGGAAACGACCATCGGGGGTCAGCGAGCGAAGCATCAAGATTTATAGGCGTGGATGGCGGGCCAAGGAGCGGAGAGAGCAGCCTCGGTTTTATCGTTGGTAGGATGCATAGGAGCGTTCAGTGTGAACAACGCAAAATTAGGCTAAGACGCGAGAGAAAGAGGGAGTGAGTGTGGCAGTCCTATGACGCGGCATTTTAGCCATTGACGAAAATTTAATGAAATTATTTAGCACCGTCAGCGCCCACCTTGTTGGTTGGGACTTTTTCAATTTGCATAAAATCACTTGTCCGACTTCGATATAATCGATGGATTTGTAACTTCGCGTTAAAAAATTTGGCTTATATGGCTTATAGCACACCTAAATTAGTTTCAAGATTAAATATCTATATTATATCAAAATAAAAAAAATTTAAATTTATATATCTTTTAATATATATAATTGATCAAATATCTTCCTTGTTTATTCATTTGAAAAAATATATATGAATGATAATTTTAGATAAAATACTTCTTATGATGGCACTATAGGGCATAATCTGTAGTGATATTGTGAATCTCAAAGAAAATAACTATCACTTTTTTTTTCCAATTGTCATAATTATTTTTCATGAAAAGTCATCTTTAAGCGACTCTCTGCCTTAAAGCTTTGTTATGAGCTCCTTTAAAATAGAGGATAGTGTGCATATTTTTAGTTATATAAATCCGAATGCAATCTTCAATCCATGGTTATAATAGAAATAAGATAATATGAGAAACTTAAGTTCAAAAACAAACAAGTTTGGAAATCATATTCAATATTGGATCCTTGTTTGAACAAACACTAAATGTATATTTCAAACCTAAGATTTTGACCACTAGATGCAAAACTAGGCTTGGAGTAGTCCTCGAACAAGGTTGGAGTCTCATGAATCTCACTCAAACGCAATTCAAATAGGGTTCGAACCTCATTTGAATCATTTTCCAAACTATGAAGGTTCAAACCTCATTCTGTTGAATCCAGATTTGTCCATTGATGATATCTAAATTAAATTCTTAGAGCTATGAGGTTTTAGACGATAAAATATAATGAATAAATGAATAGGGTGAAAGAGAGAAATGAGTGAAATTTTGAGCCGAAAAGAGATGCTCCATAATTTTATGGATAACTCTAATATATAATTTTTTTTCAAAATAGGGGTCCACAACATGGTCATTTGACCTTATATTTGTAATGTTTTAGATGCAACAAGACTAGTTGCATTCATGTATGTACAATAATAAGAGAAAAATACAAGCATTTTGTACTTAATTAGAATATTCAATATGTAGAAGTCATCAATCAAGCTAATAAAAAGTCATAGGTGGTTCTATAGTTGAATAGACAATCATGGGTGCCTTGATGTTTTCACCTCAAGTGATCAAATGGTGGATTATCCAAATCTATGCCAAATTAAATTAATAAGAGAAAGGGTCTTGGAAACAGAAGGTATGTTAAGAAAACTTATGTTGTCACTGACTTCAAACCTTCTTTTATGCTTAGAAGATTTGGTAGCTTTAATTCTTAGTGTAGAAACTACAACCATTTGACCTATCCAAGTGGGTCATTTTATCCAAATGGATCAACTTACCCAAATGGGACAAATTGGGAATATCTAATATAACCTTATCCAAATAACTAAGTCAAATAAAACTAATCTTTCTTTTAAAAGCGAATATGAGGTAGTAATCTCATCATCCATTTTCAACTTAGTTAAACTACTTAATCCATGGTTAATCATGGGCAAAAGCATGATAAAAGGGGATTAACATAATTACAAGTGTCCAGTAGAAATACTCCAAGCTTGAGCATATAGTTGTTGACCTCATTTTTGTATGAGGTGACTGGGACCTACCTTGGTCTTCTTATGGTGACCTAATGATTGAGGGATGTCTACCACTCAATCATACATTGTCCCATTTAGGATCAAATCCAATCCTATTCAAATCCAAACTCCACCCTCCAAGTTCAAGCTTCACTCCAATCCCAGTCAACCTCTTGATCAACATTTAATAACACTCCAATCATTAATCATCATCTCTTTGATTGTTAATGACACAGATAAATCATTTCCAACCCTCCAAATCTAAAATTCAATCCAATTCCAAAATTCCAAATTAAATCCAAGGGGCTAAGGACTAAGGCCCTGAAACCCTTTCTAGGAGAATTTTTAGATCCCTTGGAACCCAGCCTAATGACATCTAATTTAGGGTCTATCAATTACATATTGCTTAGGCATGTCCCTAGGGTCGACCATCCAAATTTGAGCTCAATCCAATACTCCTAGCCCCTCAAACTAAATCTTTTTTCAAAGGCTGCAAAACATTCAAATATTTATAGTCTATGTCACTAGACTTGCTATCCAGTGAAATTTGACCTTGGGACCCTTTCCAAACTCTCCAATCACATTCATTACCTTTCTTATGACTTGTTGACTAGTAAATTGAACTTTTTTGGATCCATTTTGACCCAAGATTGACTAGAGGTCAAAATAACTAAAATGTCCTTTAAAGGAGTTTTTGATCTTTTCCCTAAAAATTCAATATCACATTCACATATCAACCTTCAAAACTTATCCCAATGGATCTTAAATATCATTAGAAATACATTGGATCAAAACTCACATTTTGGTTTGACCTGGTTGACCAAAATGCCCTTAAGGGATTTAAACACCCATTTTCAACCAAATACTTCACTAATACATGGCACCACCTCCATTGACCTTAAAACACTCATTTGAACCTTTTGACCCAAACTCAATAAATGGTTTGACCAGGTTGATCAAGTCAATCATGGTTGACCAAATCAACCCTTAACTGACACTAAGATCAATTTTAATGGTTAAACCCATTTTGAATCAAATCAATCCCTCAAAATCATTAAATTAGACATCCTTGACATATCCAAAGTTTATTCAAGTTAAACTCCCCTTGGCTTGACTTGGTCAACCCATTTGGAGGGGTCAAAACCCTCTCCAACCCTCTTTGAACCCATGAGAAAGAGCCAAATCATGGCCACATCACCATGCCACCTTGGCAAACCTTTATCTTAATCCAAAACCTGCTCAAACCTGCTATAAAATGGACTATTTTCCTTTCTTAAGAGGCCTAATCCAACCTCTTAAACCAAGCCAACCCCTTTCCCATGGACCAAGGGAGGTCACACTGGCCACCAACCTTATTCTCTAAGTTTGAGTAGCTTAGGAGACACTTGGCACTCATCTATACCCTCCCTAATTGAATTTAAGCCATTCATTCAAAATCAAGAAAATTAGGAAGGGGGAAACTTGACCTAAGGCACATCCTTGCTCATTTTCACCTAAGCTCCTACTCCAACAACCTCCAACCTTCCTAGAGCCTTCCCGATCCTCTCCATCCATCTCCAAAGCTTTTCCAAGCTTCTTCCCACCATTTCTAAGCCTCAAATTACTATTTCAGTGAGGAGAGAGCATTCTAGAGAGAGAAAGAGGATTTTCCAACATAACTTTCGATCCAGCTTTGGTGTCTTCATAAAAGTTATAGAGAATTACTACAGCTTTCCAACGAGTCCAAGATCTCAAAAACCTAATAGTTGGATTGTAAGTTATGTTCATTTTAAGTTTAAATTTTGATTTGAAACTGCTCAAAAATTTCATTGTATGGGGTCTCCAAACTCTAAGCAATGAAAGTTCATGTTCCCATGAGCCTACATTTCAAATTTCGTTAAATTTCGATAAGTATTTTGAAAGTTATGAGCATTTCAATTTTCTAATTCATTTTGAACTAAAACGGCCTGGATCGATCTCAGTCGTCCGATTTTCCTTCTTTTTTGATCGGACGGCCTAGGGCTAGTGATTGCATGGATAGGTGGTTGATGAACAGCGTTCCACATGTCAAAATGTCATGCGCTGTCGCCGTTTTGGCGACAATCAGTGCCAATGATTGGCGCCGGCTATTAATGAACTAAAAAAATTCAAAAAAATAGTCAGAACTTTTAAATTCATAGTAAATTTGTTTCTACATCAAATTAAGTGTTTTTGGGCTCGTTGGAAAGATACTTTAGTCTAGTATTTATTAAAATTAAGTTTAAATTTATTTGATTACTAGATTATGAGATATTCTTATTTATTTAAAATTAGTTTTTTATGCTTTCTCACAATCAATGGTCAATTGGGACCCAAATTTTGGTGGAAGGTATTTGGGTATCTTATGTATGCATTATAATTTCTTAGGGTCAGATACCCATTGAATTATTATGATGTAAATTTCAAGCAATGGGTCCATTTTGGACCCAAAACTTTGAAATTCATAACTCTTCCATATTTAGAATAGGTCGCATATTTTTCTGTGGTGTGATATATGTCCCAGGGTTAGCTACACAAAATTTAAACCCAATTGAACCTTAGTGACACATAGGAAAAATATATAAGGAAATATCTAAATAACTTAGAAAATTTCTAAGGGATTGTACACATACCCAATAGGGGTAAACTTGAACACATAAAACTTAGTGACATAATGTACCTTAGGTTTAAATTTTAATGAATTTGGAGGTCATTAGATTAGAAAATTAATTATCTAAAGTTTCATCCCTTTTAAGGACCCAAAAAAATTCAAAAATATGTAATAAATCCTAATTAAGTTCAAAAAATGTAAATAATATGTCAAACTGACCAGAACTTAGTTCTCTACCTAGGAAAAATAAATGCCCCTTAATTGGATCTCTAATTTAACTTTAATTAATTTTTAATGAAAATTAATAATTAATCAAATTAATTAATTAAAATTTTCAAATAATTTACAAACACTTAGAATACTCCCATGGGTCATCCCTGACCGTTGGGAGAGATTCCATGCAGTTTGGGATGAGTTTTAATCAAAATGACCAAAATCTTTCTAATTAAGTAATTTTAAAATTCAAATAATTAAGAGAACTTTAAAAATTCATAACTAATTACAGAAAAATTCAAATTAAATAAATTTAATGTATTCAAATCCAATTAAGCTCAAGTATTTTCTAAAAATATCAAACCTCTAAAATCTGGTCAAAAGTCAACTTTTCGGTCAATTGTAGTTCAAATTTAGGCCCAAACTTAAAAAAATCATAATATTTCATAAAAAATTTCAAATTAGGCATACTAATAGTCTAACTACTCATCATAAGGTCTAATATTTATTAAAAATTTGAAATCTTTAAAATCAGCTTTAATTTAAAAAGTTAATTTTTGATCCCCTTAATTAACATAATTAAATAATTCCAATAATTAAAAAATCTAATAATTCATTAAAATTATAAAAACTTTAATTTGATTAGTAAAACACTCAACCAACACTCAAATATTTAACAACCACTTCAAAAATGAAGTTTATTGGATGGACTACTTAGGGCTGTGGGGCTACATGTCCTAAGGAGGCTTAGTTCCTCGAGCCTGGTGGCACAATGCCACGAATAGATTCAATGGAGTGTTAAACATCAAAATTAAGTTACTTTTAATTATTTAACTAAATTAAAATTCTTAATTCAATTACATCAGCAAGATTTTATGAGGCACTACTCCGGGCTATGGGGCTACGTGTCCTAAGGAGGCCTGATTCCTCGAACCTGGTGTCACAACGCCATGAACCTGTTGATGAAAAATATAAACTAATTTAACTCTTAAAATTAGTAATTAATTAAATTAGTTAATTATAATCAATCCTTTATCCCTAACCAATTAAATCAACTTAATCAACCCCGATTGCTACTAAGTAACCCAGGCCTACGAGGCTATTAACTTAGCCCCAATGAAGGTGAAATAAATTTCACAGCCTCGGTGAGCAACAAAGGTAGCAATCATTTAGCCATTAAAGTAGACTTAATAAAACTTTAATATACTGATATTTAAATTTTAATCAATCTTCCTTTAAACCTTCAATAAACTCGAACTCTAGACAATTTAATAAACTACCCAGTTTAGATCTACCCAGCCACACGACCTTTAGCACAGACTTTAGATGGTCTGCTAGGACAACCGACTCTAGATCTAGGCTAGGTCGGTATTTACTTTTTCTGCTGTGTACTAAGTTTTCTAAATTTTTACTACATGTTGTGATTGAAATTTATTGATGTATTTGTTTACTTTTAATGCACTCTATGGATTGATGAGATAAGCGATTACATTATCCTTAGGTTAGGAACGATTTGGATGCTCACTGAATTTTTTGCAGGTGGCCACACTCATGTAGGGTAATAAAGGGGACTAAATAAATAATAAATATAACCGCTACATGTGCTTTAGCTACTTAGCCCCCCAAATAAGAAGAGTGTGGCCAAGTATGTTTACTCTTTTATACATATATACAACTACTTGGGATGTGTTTTAATATTTAAATGCCTAGGATAACCTTACATGAGAGTATAGAATTTTCATTTCATGTTAATATAATTTGTTAAATGTTAAGTATTGTGAAAGTTGTACTTTGAGTTGGGATACATAGATCTAAAAGTTGGATTCTAAAGATGAAAGGATACAACTTAGGGGGATAACCCTTATCCATTTGGATCACTCTATTACCTAAGGTGAAAAGAGTAACCTATCTCTCTAGGGAAGAGTTCCCTTTTCCACTTGGGCATCTAGTCACGAAGAATCCAAGGGGTTCGAAGAGGAGAAGACCGAGAAGTTGAAGATAAAGAGTATCCCACTCAAAGTCACTTGTGTCTATCTTAGGATTAAAACCTGGGTTATTGTCAGTGGCGCTCAACCACTTTTAATTTCTGTATTTTTTTGTTGTAATAAAAGAGTAGTTTGTCTATGGATATTTACTTAATTAATTTGATTACTTAATGTATTTTATTTAATTTGATTGCGTATAGGATTGCTTGCTTTTCCTAGTTTTTTGGCGATTATGTGTCATTTTTATTTTAATTTGGATACGCGGAGGCTCGTGAGGGTACAAAAAAATTCTTTTACTTAAACTTTAATAAAATATTTAAGATAACATAAAAACTCTAACTCTTTTAAGAAGTAAGCTCACAGCCGCTAGGAGTTTCTCATAGCACGTTGCTACATTTTCTTTTCATTTGTTAGGCACCTCCCCGCCTGCGAGTTCTGGCAGACCACCTGGCCTATGAGGGTACATATATGTCAAGGGGAGCCTGTGCTTTTACAAAAAAATCTATTTTTAAGCCTTTTTAAAACTACTTCATACATTTTATGCATTTTAATTTAGTCAACTAGCATTCATTGCATTAAAAACTAATTAAAAAGAGTCTAAAGTTTAATTGTATTTCTCTTTTAGCATTTTCACCCAACATAAGTCAATGGGCCACTTAAGATAATCTCTAAATATCAGGCCCAATTCTCAAAAACTTTAATAAAAATATCCTACCACTCTTACATCAAATGATTGGATTTATGAATTTGAATCGTCTAGGTGGTTAGCTAGCTCTCTAATCCAGGCTGGAGTAAGTTCAAATTTTATATTGCATTAGTTAGGTTCGGGCCACCGTGGACCGATGCCCAATTTAGATTAGGATCTGGGGCAGATTCTAAATTATAAGATCCCCACCCGGGAATATAATCCCAAATTTCTAATAAATCATTCAACTCAAATTAAAGCATCTCTTAATCTAAAACTTAAAGCCCAACACTTAGCTTAGGTCAGGACACTTCTGAATTATTTTAGAATCTCAAAGTGACTCCTACCTTTCTTCCTTTGACTCTAAAATAAGTGCTACAATTTGATACATTCCCAGGTTAAATTCCAAAATCTAGCTTCTTTGATATCACTCATAGAAAATTTTTAAACAAAATTTTTACAGTTATTTTAATTGAGAGTTTTTGTAGAGAATTAAATCTTCTTATGATATAATTAACAACGAGGGCTTACACTTGTAGGAGATTTAGAACCCACATCAGTTTTCAAAATCGATTTTTTAAAACTCAATTAGTCTTCTTTAGAAAAAAATTAAATTATTGATGATCGTTATCGTTATGTTCGAGTGATTATTGACGAATGATATCCTCTCCCTTCAGGGAGATATATCTTTTGTTAAGATGAATTCGAATATGAAATTAACGATCACTCCTCTTAATTATCGTAGCCCGATATTTGACTGAACTTTATTTTGACCTTTTGGGGCCGTATGAAGTTCTCTCTTAAATCTGATTATGATATTCAAGACGAAATTTGTAATTCTAAATCTGAACCTCATCTTGAAATTTTATTTCCACCTCCCTAGATGGTATACTTTTTTCTAATGGGATGTTTGATTTCAGAATTAGAACTAAACATCAATTTTAAAATTCCCTAAAGAAGATTAAACTTTTCAAAATCTGCCTTCAACACCAACAATAGTATTGTTTAATTCCCCTCCCTCGTAGCTCCTATCCATCCAATTCCCTTAATCTAAATAGGTGGAAGTCAGAAAAGACTTGAAGCTATTAGGAAGCCATTGAGCTCGGCCAAGTGGTTATAAAAGCACACAACCATCCCCATTATAACAGGAGAGAAAATTCACCTTCTTCAAGCTTCCAGTAACTCACCACACCCTTTAGCCAAACTCCAACCACAACTAACCCAAAATTGATTTAGGGTTCGATCTTCCTAGCAATTCAACCATCCTCAAGGGAATCCTAGAGAGGGTTCTTTGCTTATCGTTGTTGACCTCCTTTTTGGCATCAATCACCTACATTGCATATTTCTTAGATCAATCCACTTGCCTGCACGTTGCACCATTGTGTCTGATTAATAGTCAAATTATGCATTTTACCTCGATTCGTCATTGACTTTAGAATTTATTCCTTTTGATCACACATCGTCCATTATCATATTTTAAAATATGTGTGATCAGGTCAACCTTAATTTAATGTGTATTTTACGTGCATTTGAATCTTCCATACACATGTTTATCCCATACATAATATCTTTCGATTGAGACCTTATTTTGCAAAAGGGGAAATTATAAAAAGGAGCATATTTTAAATGAAAATATGTATAAGAAGCAAGTTTATCAATTAATTTAAAAAGGAGCAAATACAGAGTATGCAATTTGGGTTTCTATTGAAACCAGGTTTTTATGTTCCGGTTTCATCAGAAACCGGATTTTGTTTCTCTGGTTTCATTACAAACCAAATTATCTTTCTCAGTTTCATTACAAACCAACTATTATTAGTTTAAACCCTTCTATTTTGCTTATGATCAGCCTTGTATTCCGTGTGCCTTATGCCGCCCGTGATAACTAATTCCACCCGTAATTTCTCAATTAGCCTCAATCATTTCTCAATCAACCCAATCACAAAGAATTTTGCGCCTGTGATTTCTGCACACCCCGCCCATGATAAACCATCTGTCAAGCCTATATATTTTGACGAATGGACATGGTTGCAGAGTGTTAGAGAAATCAAGACAAGAAAAGAGTGAAGCAAAATTTCTGTTGAGGATATTCAGCAAGCTTTGAAGGTATTTTTATTTATCCTAAATATTTTACTTAATGTAATAATATGCTGATCATGTAAATGATATCTAATTTTGGTAATGGTAATTACGAGACATCTATAAGAATATAAATGAATGATATTTTGATTTTGAGATTGTTTGAATTTTTTAGAATTATAATTAGATAGTTGGAAGCACTGCCTTGTAATACATGTAGTTAGAAGTAGTTGGAGGTTTTTATTTAATGTATTACATTTAATGTTTAGGATATATGTGAGATCTGAGCAAATAAACAAGTTTAATTACAATTTTTTTTGTTAAGAGATCAAGTTAGTCATTAATTACTGTAGAGCTTTATTACCTTAAGAAATATATTATTTAAATTTTTTAAAATTATATCTATGTAGAATTTAAATTTAGTTTTAAATTAATAAATCTCTTTAGTTGCTAATCCAACTTTAATAATGTTGATGGCAATTTTGTTTAGTTTTTCATTTTAACATCAGTATGTAATTTCAAGCTAGTTGACCATTTGAATCAAGTTATCCAACACTTGTTATGATCAAACTTTTAAGGCTTTGTTTAGTTTTTTTTAAGCAATAATATAAACTTATATTAAAATAAGAAAATATGATTAAGTAACAATAAAATGAAACACTTTTCATCCATGCATACAATAATTATGATCAAATGGTCCTAAATTGGCCTATGGTAAAAACCTTCAACACCCAACACATATGTACATTAGAAGAAAAAAAAAACTATTAGCTTATGAAGTTATGAAAAAAGGTTGTGTAGGTTTGAAGGAATTGAAAGTGAAGAAAATTTTGTTATAATTACATATATAACATTTGTTTTTAATATATTGACATAATTAATATATGATTACCTTCATTTACAATAATACTATATAATTATCAAATAACACAATAAAAATCAACTTTTATTTTTGGCTTTCATTAAATATTTTTTCAATTTATTACTACACACACTAACATACATTTTATTACTTATATTTTTAGAATGATATGTTGTAATTGATCTTGCCTTTCCTTGTTACAAATATTAAATTAATGAATTATTTAATATTAAATTAATGAATTATTAAAGCATGTAATTGTAATGGGAAAAAATTAAAATTTAATACAAACTTAAATTATTTTTAATATATATATATATATACACACCCCTTTAAAATGTTTAATCTTTAACTTATTATATTCATTAGTAATTCAGGAACTTCTTATTGTTTATGAAGTACTAGTAATTTTTGTAAACGTTCAAATTCTCTTAGATGAACTGGTATTTTATAAATATTTTAATGAACATGTTAGGTATGACAAATATTGTGTAAATATTTGAATATAGATATGACAGATCAAAGTGGTAGATCTCATCACCGTCGAAAAGCTCATACAACCACTCAACCCCAGCCTGAGTAAGCAAAGGGTACTTATGTTTCAAGCATCGCTGCACTAGGCATTGCTCATAGGGCCGCAGCTCCGGATCAAGTATGATTTCATATGTTTTAAGCAAGCATTTTATAAATTATAGATCATGAATTTGTAACAATTTCATTTAAATTGATAAGCTTCACTATTAATGGGGGCTGCTCACCTACACATGGTGCGAGACTGACCGGTTGTGTGTTGACGATTCATTTATGGACTATATCTTATTAGAATGGATCTTATCGGGCATGTACATTATATTAGAGTGGACCATTACCTAATTACTCCATTTGTCGAGCGATGGTGCCCTTCGACAAACACGTTCCATTTACCTGTAGGGGAAATGACCATCACTATACACTACAGGAAAATCAACCGTTACCGGTGGACAGAATCTGCCAGTAACATGCAAAATACGTCAGAAAAAATACGTTTTGCAGATTTCCGACGGTAAAACACGCGTCGGAAAAATATTTCCGTCGTATTATTTTCACCGAAAATATTTCTGGCGGTCTTTTCGGCGGACAACCGGCGGAAATGTTTGATAACCCGATGCCTTTTCTGTCATCGTGTTTCGGCGAATAATCCACCGAAATTACCGGCTGATAGTGTCCGCCGAAATTACCGGCGGATATTCCATCGCAAAAGAATCGATGCCAATTTTTACCATCGGATATCACCGTCGAAATAGCCATCGGAGTTTCCGTCGCATAGTTCTATCAGAAATGTTTTGATATCGTATTACCGACAACCATTCCAGCGGATAATCCACCGAAAACCTGTAGCAGAAATAAAAAAAACCTTCCTTATTTTGAAAAGTGATTTTCACATTTACACATGCATACAAAAAAAATACAACACAATATATATTGATAAAATCAATTCTAATCTACAACATCAGGAGTTACACATAAACCAGAAGAGCATCATCCAGATAACAACGTCGAAGTAAACATGTACATAATAAATATATACAAGAAGAGTATCAACAACGAATATCTAATATGTTCAAACAACAAATAGATAAGCATGCATATTGTTCAAATTGTGCTCCACTTACATCATGAATTAAATCATCAAGATTAGGTATGATATGCTCTTCCTCGTATCTAGTAGCACTTATCGATGGGCAGCATAGAGAATCAAAATGTGGTTCATACTCATCATGAGAAGTCCAATACCAATATTCTGGCATGAAGCCTCGACGATATAGATCAACAGTTACGTCATCTAGGCTAAGGTGCACCTGATTTTTATGTTTAGAACATGGGCAACGAAACTTTCCATCTGAGATGAAGCTGGGTAGTTGAGAAGCTGTCTGAATAAAAATATTCACCCCTAATGAACTCATCAGTTAATGTCTTTCGTCCTTGCGCCAATCAATTATACATTTAACTTCTTTAAGTTCTGATATCCATAATATATAACATACATATAATATTAATAATAAGGATATAAGTTACGATGACTTGTCATACGATAATACAGTGATATTCTAATAGTCAATGGAGCATAGGTTGCGGCGTGATACTAATGTTTCTCATAATCAATTTATTGATTTAGAGAAAGCATATGATAATGTTCCAAGAGAAGTGCTATGGAGAGTTCTTGAAAAGAAAGGAGTTAATAACGCTTATATTCAAATTATTAAAGATATGTATGCATGAGCTATTACTTATTTTCAAACACAAGGTGGTTTGACCAAGTATTTTCCTATTTAGGTTGGATTAGAACAAGGACCAGCCTTAAAGCCATATCTTTTTCCTTTAGTCATGGATGTTCTCACTAAACACTTACAAGATGATGTACCTTGGTGTATGCTTTTTGCTGATGATATTTTTCTTATTGATAAGACTAGAAAGGAAGTTGAAGGTAAACTTGAACTATAGAGGTCAACCATAGAGTCTAAAGATTTTCGCTTGAGTAGATGTAAAACTGAATATATAGAGTGTAATTTTAGTAGTAGTAGACATAGTGAGGGGATTGTGACTTTGGGCGATCAACTAATTAATAAGAGTACACGTTTTAGATATCTTGGATTTATTGTTCAAAGTGATGATATAATAGATAGGAAATAAGCACGAAAGGGAGAAATTTACCAACACAGCAAGCGAGCTCCCGTTTATGTCGTAACTTCCATTACAGTAGAAAGGGAAGGTCGTCGAAGGAGCAAAGTCGAACATCGTCAAACGAGAAAGTTGCCTGTATAGTAAACGAGCGAGCTCTCATGTAGGAAGTTAGGTCAACGAGCGAAGTCAAACAATGCGAAAGGGAGAAAGTTACCTACACAGCAAGCGATCCGAGCGGAACGTCATCAAAGGAGCGAAGTCGAATAATGTCAAAGGAGCAAAGTCGAATAGCGTCAAAGGAGCGAAGTCGAATAGCGTCAAGGAGCGAAGTTGAACTGCGTCGAAGGAGCTTAGTCGAACTGCGTCAAAGGAGCGAATTCGAATAGTGTCGAGGAGCAAAGTCGAACTACGTCGAAGGAGCGAAGTCGAATTGTGCCGAAGGAGCGAAGTCGAACTGCGTCAAAGGAGCGAAGTCGAATAGGCGAAGGAGCGAATTCGAACTGCATAGGAGAAAGTTTGAGGAATGTCCCAAAGTCGAGGGCAGCAGCCGATATATTGGAATTACCTGCAGTTTTTTCGGCGGCATATCTGCCTGTACCCTTACCGACGGCATATCCGCCGGTAATACTTCGTCGGGTTTTAATTAACCCGGTGGTAAATCCGTCAGAATATTCGTCGGACATTACTAGCAGAATATGCGTCGGTAAATTGCTATCACCAGTGCAAACCCGACGATTTCGTCGCCAGTAATTTACCGATGCTATTTCCGCCGGCAAATTAGCCATAAAAGTACCGGCGAATAATTCCGCCGGTAATGCCGTTGTTGTTTCCGGCGTAGTGCTGTCCGCCGAAAATTCTGCCGGTATTAGCTGATTTTCCTGTAGTGATATAAGATGTGCAGGTTTTGCTCATACTTAGGGTGGATGGGGATGCCATGGTTGGGCCACCTATTGTGGGAGCTGGTCTTCGATGGGAGACTTGGCATGATTGTTGTGACGAGCTGCTCGGTACACACCCAGATCAAAAGACAGTATACCACCATTTTACATATGAAAATATGCAGGTACTTTTGATATGGGGATTCACATATCAACTCAATGATGCCACTACACTGGTTGCTATGGACCTTCTACAGAGAATCTTATAATGATTTGGATCTTAATGTATTCATGTAGTATATTAGAGCATATATTTTATATATAATTGGTTGTTTCTTCATGTCAGATTGCTCAGAGTCACATGTATTGTTATAGTGCCTACCACTTATGGAAGATTTGGTACAATTTAGTAGGATTTCGCTTGGTAGTTCGGTCCTCACAAACTTATACAAATAACTATGTTTGACGATGAAGCCCACCAGATTGCATATTATTGGATATTTTCCACTATTGCAGGTTTAGCCTTGAGGCTTCTTTATTTATTGACTATAACTTGCTTGATTCCACTGAGGAGCATGGGAGACAACGGTCCAACAAAAGTCATGATGAGCCTTAGATGTCAAAGTGGTCTACATTAAATGCAGTTTGCTGAAGGATTTTCTACCATATTAGGTGGGGGGGGGGGAAGGGTCGTGTAAAAGGTAGGATCATCAACACAATATTGGAATCAGTACGACTTATAATGGGGCAGTAGTGCTTCTGCATGCCAAACTGATACTCAAGCATCGCAAGAAGTGCCGCTAAACACGTTGGGTATGCAGATCCCGACATGGATGAATCCATTCGGATTGCCACATTCTATTACACAACAAGATGAGCTCCTCAACCCAACTCAACCACCACAAAGCACTACAGACTTGGAGGGAGAAGGTAGAGATACTGCTAAGGCCCAGTTAGATCCGAGGACAAGCCAACCACCTGATAAGTACACACTAGGGAGTGCAACCATCCCCAAATATAAGAAGAAGAAGTAGGGGAGAAGATTAACATCATGTATGTTATGCTGATGTAATCATACAATATATCTTAATTCTATGATATGAACTTCTCTTCTGTTGTTGTTAATTACAAATTAATTTACATAAATAGAACAATAATAAGTATAATTTAAATATTTAATAATAAATGTAAATGTTAAAATAATTTTACAATTACTGGTACAATAAAAATTATATTTTAAACTAATATAATTAATCTATAATATGCAATTAAGTTAATATAATTTATTTCTAATTTATTTAAATCATATTATAATAATTTATTTAAATATATAACAAATTATATATATACTTAGTACAAATTATTCACAAATGAATTTACAATTGTTTTATTTTAATAAAATTTAAAAATACAACTAAATTTATAACTAATATACTATTTAAATTTGGTCAAAAAAACTTAATACTCGTATAGTAAACTAAAATAATTATTATTAATTTAAATATTAAGTTAAAAACTTATTAACAACTAATTCACTTAAATTAATCTTATTAATAATGATCTGGTAAATAAAAAATTGTATACTCACTAAACAAATTTTTTAAATATTAAAATAATATAATTAATCTAATTTAAATATCATGAAATAACGGTTTATAAGCAAAAAAAGAAGAAAAAATGCGTAATAGAAACAGGAGAATTAAAATCTAGTTCTACGAAAACTGAAGAATGAAGTTCCAGTTTCTGCTAAAACAGGAGAAACAAAGTTTCTGCTTCAATTGAAATCGGATAATTAAGTTCTGGTTTCAATTGAAACCGGATAATTAAGCTTCGATTTCTACGAAATAATTAATCCCCGATTTTATGACCATTTGAATAAGACTTTCTGTTCTCTGTATTTGCTACCTTTTTAAATTTTTTTTAACCTTGCTCCTTAACCTAATTTAAGTTTAAAACATGCTCCTTTTTATAAATTGGCCTTTACGAAACGGATCGCGCTGTTCCATCCGACTCATAAAGATGGATCTAATGAGCCTATTCGCGCTCAAATCGGATATCATTTGATGCGTGTCGAGGAGAGAGAGTCAAAGATCATCATTATAATGACTAACTTGTATTGTTATTATTATAAATATTAATAAAAAATCTTTTCCTCCTTATTAATTTTAAAAAGAAATAATGAATATAATAAATTAAATTTAGACTAATTTTAAAATTAAATACATTGGTCCTCTTAATTATTTTAAAATTAAATACATTTTATTTGCATTAGAATAATAAAATACATGATTGAATATATATATATATATAAACAAAAAATAATTTTAAGATAATAATAATAATAATCCTATTCAATTTAATTTTAAATTAAGTTTGAATAGAAATCAATTTTAGCTTTACTTTTATTTATCCCTCAAAATAAGAAATTTTTGTTTGAACGGGTTATCTAACTGCTGCCACTCCAAAAGGAGCGTTTGGCGGCGTAACTAATCTCTCGGCGGAGCCTAGCGAGGCCACCCACCGGCATCAATCCCACACTTACTTTACCCCGCTGAAGAGGCGAGGAGGTCGTAGTAGAGGGGATTCTATCCTAAGATGAGGGTTCCTAATTGTGCTCGCCCACCAATCATCTTAAGCCTTTGTGGATAGAATTTTTTTTTTTTTTGGGAAAATTTGGGCTTGGCCCGTATATTAAATGAAGAAGAAAGTTACTAAGGGGCTGTTTGGTTTGCTGCATTTAGAGTGTAAAGTAATTCGAATGCAGAGGTTTTGAGAATTTTGGTGTTTGATTGGATGAAAAGTAAATTCAACGTAAAGTAAAACAAATGCAGTGTATTCTGTTCTAGTTCATTTTTTGTGCATTTAGAATTCCTTCGATTTGGGCGACTTCTAAATACATTGCAAACTCAAGGGCATTGCAACCCCTTGTCGGCCACCTCCGACTGCTGGCCACCACCTTCGCCACCACCGGCAACCACCTCTGACCACCATCGACCACCACCTTTGACCACCACCGCCGGCCACCACCACCAGCAACCACCTCTGACCACCGTCGACCACCACCTCCGCCACCGCCGGCCACCACTGTCGGCCACCACAATCGGCTAAATTAATACACAATAGAATATTATATTTTATAATCTAAAAAAAATTATAATAAGATAGTGCAATAAATAAATACACTAGTTTTATTTTATAAAATCAAATAATACTAATTATTATAAATAAACTGTTCTTATAAATACACTAGTTATAATGCTAAAAAAAATTATTACAAATATACCGCTTTATTTTACTCTGGATATACCTAACCAAATAAGGGAAACAGTTCTCATGTGTTTACTTTACAGACAACCAAACAATCTCAAAATATTCGAAATACACTATATTTACTTTACATTACATTTACTTTACACTGCATTTTCTTTTTCGACAACCAAACAACACCTAAGTGTAAAAATTTGGGATAGAAATTTTTGAATCTAACAGTCAAAAACTCTCAAGAGTACAGGACCTTTAGAAGACTTTTCAGATTTAATATCAACCATTCGATTTTTGGCAGCAATAAGAGAAATAAACTGAGCCGATGGATCAATGTCATATTCTTTTTTTTTTTAATGAAGTGGACGTACAAAATGCCGACCACAAGGAGGTTACTCACGATTCTCTCCCTCTCTTCGGTTCGTGCGACACAAGGGCCGCAGCCGCTCTGCCTCACGCTCCCTCCCTCGACTCTATAGACCGTCGACCACCAAGCTCGGAAACCACCCCGACCGGCTTCCCCATACACACTCAAGCAGTCGTCTCTCCTTCCCGGATACTCGCATCTCCATTCAGCCAGCAAGAAGAGGGAGAAGAGGAGATCTCGGCCACCAAGCAAGAGGAGAACTTGCTCCATTCGGCCAAGGAAGATAAGAACATTGCAGCTCTTCCCTCTCTCTATTCAGCCAACGAGAATAAATAAAAGCTGCTTCCTCCCCTTTATGTGGTTCTCGGCTACAGCAGTCAAAATAAAAATGAGGAAAAGAGACATGGAAGAAAGAGGGTTGCTTCTGGTCATTTTCTTATTCCTAAAAACTTTATGTAAGTATGTTCTCTTCATTCTTTTGAGATTGAAAGTTACTGTAATGTATATTCTTATCTTGAAAGCTGTTAGATATTTGATGGTGGAGGCTTGAATAACCATTCATATGATGGATTTGTTGTTATTTCGACTTGATTATCTCATAGACCATTAATCGTTTATTTTATTGCTTGGTTGTTTGCCGTGGATATTAATGATCAGCCACTTGTGTAGTGGATCACATTTTTTTTAATGCCCTCTAAGGAGCAAATTTGATAATATGGATCTGATCTAGTTTGTGGTAATCATATAAGCCATTTGTTATTTTGCTATGAAGTTGTTTTGTTACCATTAGAGTGCAATTGTGTGCATAAAGGAAGTCCCAATTAATTCATTAAGGCTAAATTCTTTACTTTCGAATTGTGCACAAAATCAGCTTAGGTTTGTTGGATCTTTTATTTGTCTTTAGTTGTATGTAACTTGTCATATGTATATATGATTAGATTTACATAAAAGTCTGTGCGTATGATAGCTTTCCAAACTTTAATTTGGTTGAGTAATTTTATGAACCTCATCTACATACATTTAATTAAAAAAAAAGAGTATGTTGGATTCATTTGATTATATATATATATATATATATATATATATATATATATATATATATATATATATATTATAGAATATCAGTGAATTACAATCATGTCTGAATCTTTGCATACGTGCCTATATTTATGCTGATATGATGCCACAAACTTCTCTCGAACGAGAGCAAGTATAGATCACTCATATGTTAACATTATTGCGTATTTCATCACTAGTTCAGAGAGGTTGATGTGCATTTGTATTTTTGATATTACTTCAAACAAATCATATGTGTATGTATACCTTTCCTTTCTTTTCGTTTCTTTAAAACTTTTGTGGTCAATAAATAAGACAATTGTTGTCTCTTGTGGTGGTTTCGCATATGTTAATCTTTCGTAACATATTTGTTTAACCGATGAAAGGATGTATTTCTTACTAAATTAGCATGGTTATATGTTTATCCATTCTCCGACATTTTATAAATTGTAGCTAAGATTGGTGAGTTTTAAATACATATATTTGTGGTCTAAGATTGTACATAAATTTGATCTTAATGAATTATGGGCATTTATATTCCTCTTCTTATCACATTAAATTGTAATTGTCATGATTATTGATTTCTTCATTCAAACATGAGAAAATTAATGTAAATATAAACCTTCCAATTTTACTCAATCTATTTTCTTAATTTGAATTGTTTTTTATTAAAGATTGAAGCTTTGAATGTCTCAAACAATACATTGTTATTATCCTACATTCAAGTGTATTCAAGAAATTTTGTAATTCACGATTGGAGGAAAGGAGTTGATTGAGTAGGATTGGTAACCACTTGTAAAGCATCTCATATTGTGATTTGTTGTGAATGCTCACTTGTCACATTATTATACCTAATTGAATATTGAGTTCTATTGAAATATTACAATCCAAATAGTTTGAGAAAATTGGTTTTACAAATTGATGAGTTATGTTTAATGCATTCTCTCAAATGTTTAAATGATATTTCTTAAAACTGATTTGTTTAGAAGGGACTTGTTATATATGTTGACCTCATTTTTGTATGAGGTCATCAACCCAATTCCTGATTTTCAATCCCATGGTTGACAATCACCCAATTGTCAATCATCTAGTCTCAATCAACACTTCAATTACATTCAATCAATCATAAAATCATTTATATATAGTTTCAATCAATCTCCAATCAGTCAATCATTCAATCAATATCTCAATCTAGCTTATCACATCTATTCAATCATCTTTAGACAATCATTCATCCTACATACATTCAATCAAGCTTTAATCATCCATAGATGTCAAGTCATATTGATCAATCATCACCTCTACAGTCAACATACATTAAGCTACAATCACAAGAACAGTTGCAGCCCTGCATTCCCATCAGGTATCTCAGTACACTGCCTTGCACAGTGCACTGACCCACTGACCTCAATCATGATCCAAATCACATTCATCCCACTTTCAACCAATGATTACACTCAATCATCAATCAACAACCCTGTTGCAATCAACAGACCTAGTACACTGGCTTGCCCAGTGTATTGGCCTTCATAACCCTAATCATGTTTAAATCACCTCATTAGGAGTTTCATATTATAAATCAGACATCATTGGTTCCCTAGGCCAGTGATTGATCAAGATGACTCAGTTGAGCTAGCTCAATTGATCATCAATACCTCAATCACTTCTAATTCAAGTCCAAATTACCCCTGAACTTCACCAAACTATTTTGAACCTCATTCCTAATGAATTGGGCATGATTGGTCACCTTAACCTAGTTAACAATTGACTTAATCAACTGAACCCATGATTGGTCAAATAGGATCAATTTATTACATACTCCCTAGTCAACTTACCCAAAACCTCAAGATTACTCCATCCCATAGCTTAAACACTTCCTAACCATTGCTGATTTAAATCCTAGTGAATTTGACCAAGTAAACTCATTGAAATTTGGTCAAACCTCACTACACACTCATTCATGTGCTCATACACTAAACCCATCCCTTCAAGCCTCTTGGAGTTCACTCAACCAACACCCATACACCCCCTCAAGTTCACCTCACCATCTGTTGACCAGTTAACTAGTCAAACAACCAACCTATGGGTTTAAAAATGGGTTTAAGTGGACAGCCCAAGCAATTCTCCCCAAGTCAGGCACATCCAGCCACCACTCAAAAGAGAGGAAGCTCTTTGGGGCTTTTCTATATGTCATTTCTGTTGTAAAAAGTGTTTTATTTGTTGTAAGTAACTATCATCTTACTTTTGTTTTTGATGGATTTGATTTCTACTAATTTATCTCTCCTAAATTTATTAAAAATACATTATCTTCTGATTTTGTAAGCTTTTACCGCGTAGCTTTTGATATATTATAGAGTTAATCAATCTAAATGATATGATATGATTTTATTGCATTTTCACTAATTAGAAATGTGTATATAAATTTTTTTATGAAAGGAGCAGGAAAAATGTATACTAAAATGGAGCTGAAAGTGATGTACTGTGATTTAATAGGATTGATACGTACTAGAATGTGCTATTGATCTTATTGAAACGATGTGCTGTATTGATACTGCTCTTATAATGATGTATTGTAATAATGATTGATATATCAATTAATATCATATATATATGAAATGATAGCCCTATGTGATAACCTTAAGATTCAATGATTCACCAATGGGAGTCGTAAGAAGTTGGAGATTGATTGAGAGTTATAAGGAGTCAATATGACTAATTCATGTGATTCAATGAGAGTTATGAGGAGTACACTGATTAAAAGTCATAAGAGGCAACTGATTGAGAGTCATAAGTGTAGCAGCAAAATAACCTCATATGAATATCTGATAGCCTACGAATTATTGGTTACTGATACTAATTATTATTGATTATTAATTACTAACAATGTCTATTGAATAAGGATATTGATTACTGTTAATGCTTATCATTACTAAATATATATACTAATACTATTTTATAACTGATAGAGATACTGATACTACTGCATAACTGATATTTAGTTATGATTGAATGATATGACTGAATAAAATTGATTTTATGATAAAAACATAATGATTGATTGATACATGTGACCTTTATAGATGACACGTATTGATTCATAAATTTCCTTAGATGATTTACAACATATTGTTTCTCTTTTGCCTTGCATTGATTTCAGCTGTAAAATTTTAGTTATTTACTAAGCTTTTATGCTTATTATGTGATTTTACATGATATCGGGTAAAGGTAAGGAGCCTACAGCTTGAGGCTAGGCAGTGATGCTAATTTGGTTCTCTTTCAATTTCTCTGGTTTATGCATATACTTTTGTAGCCTATGAAGGCTATTGTGTATATCATTTTGGGACTCTGAATGTAGTATGTAAATATTGATAGTATTAATGTAATGATATTTTTTTGTTGTTATTTATTTCTTTTAATGCAATTAATCAACTATGAATGTTAGACTGATCTGGTTATAAATGATTGATCATTAGTTGTTAAATGTGAGATATAAAAGAGAAAAAAAGAAAAAAAATCATTTTAGATCCCAGGACATGACACTTTAAGTCTTTAAACTCTTTTGAATCTTGAGCCAAGGTCCTTTTCATGTAAGGCATGGGGGCCTATTTATAGATTTTAGAAGTGGCAAATATGGAGAAATTTTGAAATGCTCCATCAAACATCCTATATTGATTCCCTTAATTATAGATGTTTTCTTGAGCGTTTAAGTAATGAAATTGTAATAACTTGAAATCTCATAAAATGAATTTATTTGAAAACATGAAAATGTGCATTGCAACATTGAGATTAAGAGCACAACAGTGCCAAGCTCTCTATTTTATAGTAACTCTATATTCAACATGCAGCACAATGGCCTTGTGATTTCCACAATGCTAGACACTAAAAAATAAAAATTATATATATGATAAATTATAAGAAATATGATTGATGAAAGATGACAGATATGACCGATGATATATAAGATTGATGATAGATAAGGCAAATGATCGATAACATAGATGATAAATATGATTGATGACCGATAAGATATATGACTGATGATGGATTATAGGTAAGATTGATGATAGATAAGGCAGATGACACATAAAAAAATGATTGATAAGATAGATGATAAATATGATCAGTGCAGATAAGAGATGACCAATGACAGATGACAAATATGGTTGATGATAGATAAGATCAATAATATATAATACCGGTGATTAATGACTGATAAGGTTGATAACACATGACATATGATATATGATGATTGATTAATTGATGAGTATGATTGACTGATTGAATGATATAAGAAACATTACTGATATGCCGCCAGACTGGTAGGGTACTGATATGAACATATGATATATGATGCATATGATAAAACTGATTCACATGATATGTAATATGACTGATACATGTATATGATAAAGTTGATAAGATTGATATAAAGGCTTATGATATATATAAATTACATGATATATATTATCCTATTCATATTGACTGTTATATGTTCTTAAAGTTATATATTTATATCGCTTTGAATTGAATGATTACATTCATATTATTTTTGTTTTGTGGATTGATTTCAATTATAGATTTTGATAACTTGTTAGACTGTTGTGTTCATTCTGTGATTTTTACATATTTTCAAATAAGAGTAAAAAAACAAGTAGAGTGAGGTTGATCCGAGCTGCAGGTTTAGGCTTATCTCTATTTCTATTGTTCTTCTTTTATGGTCATGATGTAATTATACTAATGGATTATTTTGGTTGAACATCATAATTATTATATATGTTATTTTTTAGGTTGGATTGACCTATAAATATTTGATAAATAGTAATATATTTATGTTTTCAACCATTTATATTATTTGAATGAAATTAATAAACTCTTATTGATGCTTTGAAGATAAAAAGATATAATTCTTCCAATTTAGATCAGGGGGCGTCGCAGAAATGATATTGAAATTAAGTGATCTTTGGCTCATTGAATTTGTTTCATCAAGTGGCTAGATTTGATTATAATATATAAGCATGTCAAATTTGAAGATCAATTGGTTTTCTAATTAATTTCTTGAAATTTTTTTTATTGTGCTTCAGAGCCTTCATAGCCTTGATTTAGGCTCGTTCAGACTCGGATTGGATCATTTTTAATATTGTTAGATTTATCTCGTCAAGACATTTCGTTCAATTATAAGTTTATTGAAACAAAGTTTGCATGAACATCAATTTGATTTTGAAAAATTTTAATCTAAATATACATTAAGATTCGTGCCCAATCTTTATCAATAGTATTCATCATGCGTACGTTCAGATTGAATAATGAAATTCACATCTTTCATTCTAACTTAAAAAAAAAAAAAAATCAAACACGTTAGCATTATCTCAGTTGGTCCAATATCTCAGACGTGAAGCCTTCTAATTCTACGGCCACATCGGCTACACGAGATTCCCAACTCACCAAATCTTACGAATTGTCCACAGGATTCTCTCCCGAGCAAACACCTAACGCAATATTAACGGCACACGAAAGAAATACCACAAAGGATACAACGTTTTGTTTCGGATTGCTTTAAGAACAAGTTATTTATAACATGATATATTCATCTCTATATTACACGCATCTTAAAGCTGTTTTACAGCCTACCTAATAGTAGGGGTGTCAATATTTGACACGACCCGAAAATTCGACTCGAACCCGACTAAAAAATTTTGGGTTAGGATCAACCCGTTTCGTAAATGGGTCGGGTTCGGGTTCTCGGATTCGACCCATTTGGAAAAATGGGTCAGGTTCGGGTTTACCCGGAAACCTGAACTCAACCCGGTTTAACCCGAAAAAATTGTGCGTGAGTCATGTCCGAGCTGACCTACCACCGTCCACTCCGCATTGCCGCCGTCCCATCCACGCTGCCGTCGTCTAGTCGACTGACCGTGTTTGACGTGAACGTGATCGCGTCTCGTCAATTGCCCCTACCGCCGTCCCGTTCGCGTTGGCATGCCTAGCGGCCTGGCCGGTATCATTCCCGCCATCTCATCCTGCTTCTAGCCGCTGCCGCCGTCCCAACCTCCAGCTGATTTAAATTTAAACAAGCGATCTCGTCGGGTGCCATTGTCCGCTACCGCCGTCTGCCTCTCCCGTGGCCTCATTGTCCGCCTCTCCGCACGGCCCCACCCTACCTAATGACGTTCGTTTACAAAATCAATGCCTCCTTCAACGGTCGTCAGTGAGTTGTCGAGTGTTGACCCGCCATCGGCAACCAACGCCTCCGTCGATGAAATTCCTTCCAGCAAGGCAACGACGGGTTGGCGGGTTGTATTGGGTTGACCCAGGTCCGAAGGGGGTCGAGTTTGGTTCCGAGAAAATTGCTCGCTTTAAAAAATGCGTTGGGTTCGGGTTGGGTCAATATGTGTCGAGTCAATTCCGAGTTCTACCCGAACTCGACCTGTGACCCGATTTTGACAGCCCTACCTAATAGCAGAATTAGTTTATATATTTTTCTTTATACACCACTAATGTATGGGGGCATTCGTTCGTCTACCTACTTCTACGGGCTTACATCCTATAGCTATCTCTGGAGCATGCGACCTGGTTAACCCACTTGGCTGGTTCAACCTAGGAGTATAATTGAACCGGGTTGGTTTGACAAATGGTTCATAGATGAATTGATAAGACAATAATTAATATCTATCAGGCTAAATTACTCATATTTTATTATTTGTGTCAAACAAAATGGTTTTTTTTTTACTTTTATAAGATCAGCTTGTTTATACTGATTGTACGATCTACTCATATTTTCAATACCACTTATTTTAAGATTTCATTTTGGACACTTGATATAAATACTTATATATAAAATAAAAAACATAAGAAAACTTCGAAAACCTAAGAGAATAAAGAATGAGAATTTATTTTGGAAAGAGACCCTTTTGTTTTTTATATAAAAATTTTAAAAGGTGATATTACATTGTAATAATGCACTTTGTTGGGTTGTTTTTCTCTTCTCTTTCACCTTAATCTTCTACTTGAGTTATGTAGCTTGTTGAGAGCATATTGTACTAAATCTTGTTAAGGGATTTGCAAGATCTCAAAGCTCTCTTTGGGGTATAAATTATTGACTAGCCAGTGGGCTAGAATTGGGATGTTCTTGCTTGGAGTAGAAGAGTTGTAGGGCTTCTCCACTACCCGTCAAGGAGAGGAGAGGTTTTTCCGTCTGATGGTAACCAAAATAGAGAGTAATGAGATCTTGGATTGGAGGGCTCAAGACGTGGATATGGGCGTTAGTGCTGAACCACATAAAAATCATTTGGTGCCTCCTTCCTCTTTTATCTTTATTTTCATGTAACGCTACTTATCCTTATGACTTTGATTATTTTTGCTAAATGGATGAACTTGTGATAGATGATGATTATCTATGTTGCATATGCGACAAAAACCCCTAAATTCTTAAGTAGTCATAAACATATTGTGAAATTCAATAAAAAATATTACTAGCTATTTATCTTTAAAATTGTCTCATTATTTTTAATTTGAACTTTAATATTAAAAATATTATCTCTCTTGTTGATATTAAGTTTTAATATTTTAACATTTGACATTTTTAATTAGTCCCCATGACTTTTTTAAGTGAAGCCATTTACTTTCATTGATGTCAAAGAAGTTGTTTTTGAAAAGGCTTTAACACCAATAATTAGAACCAAAATAGCACACACTGTTAATATGAGCATTTTAAAAATGTATTCTATTATCCGATCACATTTGTTTGATGATACACCATATGGGCACATTCATTCAATTTATTGACTTATGCATTTAAAATTTAATACAAGTAGGAGGTGCAACTCCCTATAAAATTGAGTGGAAAGAACATATAGATATCCCCATTGATGAATAGAGCCCATAAAAGAGAGAACTAGCATAACTAAACTCAAAATATTTAAATTATTTTTTATGTGCTTTGAAATATGATCTCACTAGACATTTGCAAGAGGTTGTACCCTGGTGTATGCTTTTTGCTTATGATATTCTTCTTGTTGATAAGACTAGAGTGGGAGTTGAAGGTAAACTTGAATTATGGAGGTCAACTTTAGAGTCTAAAGACTTTCATTTGAGTAGATCTAAAAATGAATATATGGAGTGTGATTTTAGTAATAATAGATCTAGTGGGGGGATTGTGACTTTGGGCGATCAAGTCATTAATAAGAGTACACGTTTTAGATATTTTGGTTCTATTATTCAGAGTGATTGTGAAATAGATGGGGATATTATTAGTAGAATTCAAGTTGGATGGTTGAAGTGGAGGAATGCATCAGGCTTGTTGTGTGATAGAAAAGTCCCTCTCAAACTTAAAGGAAAATTTTATAAGATGGTAGTGAGACCTGCAATGCTTTATGGTGTAGAATGTTAGCCATTAAAAGAGAAGCATAATATTAAGTTAAGTGTTGCAGAGAGGAGGATGCTCAGGTGGATAAGTGGCTTTACTCTTAGAGACATGATACAAAATGAGCATATACTTGAAAAGGTTGGAGTAGCTCTAGTGGAAGATAAGATTAGAGAGCCTCCTTAGATGGTTTGGTCACATAAAACAGTAGCCTTCCGATGACCCGGTTAGGAATGTAGATGTATTAGATTTGACTTATATTAAAAAAGGTAGAGGTAGACCTAAAAATGCTTGATTAGAAAATATTAGAAATGATCATTCTTTATTAGATTTTGATGAGAAGTTGACTCTTAACATGACACAATGGAGAAAAAGGATTCATGTAGCCAACCCCACATAGTGGGATAAATGCTTGTTGTTGTATGTGCTTTGAAATATGATGATTAAATGTATATATCTACTTAACAATTGATAAGAAAAGTTAGGATATAATGGGACAAATGAAGTTAAAAATTCATGAATTAATCTTTTTATGCATAGTATGAGTTATTTTGAATGCAAGCTAGTAAAAGTATTTTTGATATGCATACAAGATTTACAAAAACTATTACTTCATTGCATATAATAGGAAATAAATATTATAACTCTAAAGCTAAATAATATTTTAAGGTTTTACCCGAATCTTGAGATGATAGAGTGACTGTTATCTCTAAATAAAAAAAAGGTATGTACACATTCTATTAAACTCTCACTTGGTTTAATAATAACTTACGATTCATCAAAGAACTACAAATATATGAGAGAAAAAGTGAATGCAATAGAAAAATCTAAAGGTGATGTGGTCTTAATGTTCGAAAAAAATAAATGAAGGCAAAAGAAGAGATTCTATCATAAATGGAAGGAAAAAGGGGTAAAGCTACCTCAAAGATTATTAACAACATTTTCTTGGAGAGTATAAAATTAGGTCACATCAAGTGGGAGCATTTAAACTCAATACCTTTAGGACATAAGATGAAAGTTGAAAAAAAAAAAGTTGATAACAAAAAATTTAAAAGAAAAACTCAGGGAAGGACTTTTGGATCAACTCTAATATAGATTCATTAGGAAACAAGCTCAAAGAGGAAACAAATAGTTTATGCATGATGGCTAAGGGTGACTCAGATGACTCAAACTCTAAATATGCATATGATTTATTTAATGATTAATTGTTTTTTATATTTGAAGAATGGCATAATAAGTTTTAAATCATTTAAAAGAAATACTCAAGTTTAAAAAAGATCTTTTCATCACTAAAGAATGAGCATAGCATTTTATTGCACAAGTTGGAAAAAATAAGGAAGCAATTAGAAGGAAAATTTTGAAGCATCGAATTTGAAAAAAAAAACCAATGATTTGTTATTGGAAGATTATGACTATTTGGGTAAATTTAAACATGAGTTGTAAGATAGGATAATTGAGAAAGGAAAAGTTAAACACATCTCTCCACCATTACACAACATTTATGTTTATCAGCTTACATGATAATGTGAATTTTCTTACCATAAGAAGAAGTTTAGAAGCGGTAAGCTCATGCATTCCATACCTAATACTAAATATTATTCATTTGCATGTATGATCATTTAGCATACATGTGCACTCATTGGACACATATGAGCATGGATCATAAATGAATTCCTAAATAAATCATTGTGCTTCATGGTATTCATTCATCAACTTGCACCAGGGAACCAAAAATAATTGGTGCTCCTAAAACCAAATCGTAGCATATTCTTAGAAGCATGCCTTCAAAATAAGAATAATGGAGGCATGCGATACCTAAATAACAGGTGCTCTAAACATATAACTAAAGATAAATCAAAGTTCTTTGTACTCTAGCCCAGGAGTGGTGGTAAAGTAAATCTTGACAATAATAATATAAAAATGTCATCTTAGTGAATTATGTTAGTAAGAAAATTTGCTTTATTATTAAAAAATTCATCTTAATTAATGGTTTGAAACATAATTTGCTATCTATTTGTGAATTATGTGATAAGGAATTTGGTGTGAAATATCTTTCAAATACTTTCTTACTACCCTCCGATGAACAATCACTCACTTTTGACAGTTATACGACTTAAACTGTTTCAAAAGAAGTCATAATGAGCAATATTTACATGCTTGAATTATTAATGAGTGAGTATATTAAGATTTGTTATATGAAAATGATATTTAATGAGCATTATATGAGACTATATCATACTAGCATTAGTACACGTAAGAAAATCACTCACGTAGACCAAGATAGGCGATACCTAATATGGGTTTCACAAATAATCATGTGTTATGCTTTTTAGTTTAAAAAGCAAGTTTGGTCATCGTTCTAATTCATTAAGAATATTGTAACATCTAGGCTTCAAAAATCTTATGCATTAATTTAGTTAGACATGTCATTTTAGTGAATATAGGAGGTAGATTATATGACTTAATTATTATAAATTATATGCAAGGTTTATTTTGTTTGGTTATCTAGCAAATAAAAATAATTCCTTTATCGAGTTTAAAATTTTTATTTTTTGGATTCAAAGAAAAATATGTTGTTTAATTTTCATAATCCATAGCAATTATGGAAGAGAATTTGAGAATAAGGAGTTTGAGAGTTTTTATAAAGAGTTAGAGATAGGATATCATTTCTCTATACCTAAAATACCCCACTAAAACAGAGTAGCTCAAAAGGATAATAGGATCCTGGTAAAGGATGCTCATTTCATTCTTAATGAATATAAATCACTTAAAAATTTTTGGTAGAGGCTATAAATATTCCTTTTTATGTGTTAAATAGAGTAAATATTAGCTCTAAGTTGAAAAATTACTATATGAATTTCTTAAGTGTAGAATTCTTAGTTTGTCTCACTTATATATTTTTTATATTAAATATTTTGTATTAAATAAAGAGAGATCATGTTTGGATAAGTTGAATGCAAAATCAGATGAGATAATATTTTGTTTGCAAAGTCAGAGAGAAATTTGTCTCACTTATATATATTTTTGTTGCAGATATTTTATATTAAATAATGAGAAATCAAATTTGAAAAAAATTAATGCATCAAATGAGATAATATTTTAGGATAGTCTTTAGTTGGAAAGTCCTACATAGAGTTTAGGGAATGGCGATATATATCTAATCAACCTAAAAATATGATTATGGGGGATAAAATATTTATCTTTTTAGTTGAGCACACTAGAGTTTAGGATCCCTTATTAGATGAGTTTTATGTGATGTCAATATGTAAGGTGTTGAATTAATTTGCTCGGAATGATGTGTAGGAACTAATACCTAAATTGATTGATCAAAGTGTGATATCAATGAAATGAGTCCTTAAAAATAAATTAAATGAATATGGATTAATTGTTAGAAATAAGGCAAAGTTGTAGCCAAGTGGTTCAATCAAATAGAGGGAATGGACTTTAAGGAGACTTTTATACCTATAGCTCATTAGATGCCATTAGATTATTACTTAGTTTTTCTTTCTTCAAGGGATTAAAGCAATATTAGATGGATGTGAAAGTGTCTTTCAAAATGGAGTGATTGAGAGGATGCACATGATGGAGCTTGATAAATTAAAATCATGTGTATAAATTGAAAATGTATTATGTGGTCTAAAATAAGATCCTAGATATGATAGATTGAGGGAAATCATCTTGAGAAATTCATTCACCAAAGTAACTATAGACACAACACTTTTTATAAAATGGACTAGGTCTAAAATTCTAATTGTGCATATTTATATTGATAAGATATTATTTGGAGCAATAATTGACTCATTATGTTACGAGTTTTTACATATTATGAGTCATAAATTTGACATCAATATGAAATGAAAATGATCATATTTTCTTAGGATATAATATCAGACAGGAAAATAACAAGATATTTTTTAGTTCGATTGAGTACATAAAAGAATTAATTACGAATTCGATATAGAATGATGTAAGAGCACCAACCCGGATGGCCCTTACTACTCATGTATATATACACAAAAGTATTAGAGAATGATTTGGTCCATATTGTATCTCATTGCAAGCAGACTTAATATCATGTTAGAGTTTATATTTGTGCATAATTTTAGGCTAACCAAAAATAATAACATTTGATCATAGTAAAATGAATTCTTATGTATCTCATAAAAATACCTTCTTTAAGAATTTAGTATCCTAGAAACAACACTTCATTTGATATAGTAAGATGTTAATATTTTACTTTTATGGATGTAATGTTGCTATGAAAATTTAAAGAACATATCAATTAAGGATATTCATTAATTTCGTGGTTAAGTAGAAAGAAACTCAGTTGCATTATCCACTACAAAGGTAGAATACATAGCAACTAGAAGTTTCATTACTCAATCTTGTTGATTTTGGGTTAATAGTGGACACCATACTTATCATGTGCAACAATGCAAGTGTAGTTTAAATTACAAAAAAATTCAATTCAACACTTACGAACTAAACATATTGATATTCTCTATCATTTTATTAGAGACTATGTGTCGAAATGGGAAGTGGTTATTCACTTTATTGACATATCTAATCAATTGTTATAAATATTTACTACACCTCTTAGTTATGACATGTTTAGTGTCATGCTCCAAGATCAATGGTAGAATTGAATCCTAAATCTAATTATCTCAACCATTGATTATATTACCGGAGCCATGATTGATTGAAAAATATATATTTTGAAAAAAGTTTAATTTTTTTTTTGGGAAAGTTAGATTTTTAGAATTTTTAATATTTGAAATTGAACGCTTATTATGAATAATATATCATCTCGAAAGGTGAACATATCGTTCTCTAATAGGTTCAGATTCCAAATCTTAATTTGCTCTGATTATCGTAATCAAACTCAAGGAGAAACAACATATGACCTCAAAGGATCAAAATGATGTTTAATCCAATGTTTGATTATACTAATCTGGATAGATGGATCATTAATTTCATAATCAAGGGTACGATTATAATTGACATATTTATCCGAAGAAAGAAGATATCAATCACTATCGATAGTTTGAATATGATAATAATGATCGCCATTTTTATTTTGATTTCCCAAAGATAACTAATTAAGGTTTTGAAAATTTAATTTTTAAAAATTTTATCTGGGTTTCTAAATCTCCTACGAGCACAAGCCCTCGTAGTTAATTACATCGTAGGAAACTAGAAAATTCCCTACGAATACTCTCGATTAAAATAGCGATATGAATTTTATTTAAGATTTTAAAGTTTGATATCAAAAGAGGTAGGGACTGGAAATTGAACAGGGATTGGTTCAAAAATGAACACTTGTTTCTGGAGTCAAAGAAAGAGGGATAGGAGGTGCTTTAAAATTCTGAATTACTTCAGAAACACCTCAGCCAATCCTAAGTTAGGGGTGTAAGTGAGCCAAGCCGACTCGTGAGCCGGCTTGAACTCGACTCGTTAACGAGCTCGTGAGCCGAGCTTATCGAGCTTCGAGCTCGAGCTCGAGCTTATAATCGAGCTCGTTTAATAAACGAGCTCGAGTTTGAGCTCAATCGGACTCGACTCGAAAGGTTGATAAGCTACTCGATTATATATATATATATATATATATATATATATATATAATTTATAATATTATTATTATTAAAATATGTGAAGGTTAGAATTTAGATTAAAAAATCCTACTTGCGGCTGACTCTTTTTCTTAAATCTCACTCGCTCACTCACCGCATGATGCCCTAAATCTTTTGTGTTCATTTTAGGTTTTTCGCACTTCGCTACCTCCAAACTGCAGGGCAGCGTCGGGAGTTCGGGCATTCTTCGTGAGTTGGGACTTGGAGTTCGGGCCTTCTTCTTCCACGAACATTCGGCATCTCGGCTTCACGCCTTCGTTTCATTGTTCGGTTAGTCGGTTCATTGTTCGCCTTCGTCGTCGTTCACTGCGACTTTGAACCTCCTCTATTTTGTGTCTAAATTTTCCCTTCACGCCTATTTTCAGACGAGTGAGGACTGAGGAGTGAGGACTAAGGACTGCGGTTTCGGCTTCGTGAGTTGGGAGTTCGGGCCTTCTTCTTCGACGGCCTTCTCCGGTAGTTTCAGGCTTTCAGCTTTCAGGTAATCTTTAAATCTCATTTCGAAAAAAATTGGGGGTTTGTTTGTTGTTGTAGATGAATTTGTTTTTGTTTTCTTCTTATTTTTTTTCAATCATGTAGCTATCATTTTTTTGCAAAGTGTTCCTTATGTCTTGTTTAAGCAAAGTAGCAGCCAAAAGATGGTGGAAAATGGCAGCTAGAAGATGGTTTAGACAATTTTCGTCTATCAGTTTCTCTTTCTCAGCTCTTTGTCTCAGATGATGAATCTTGTTCCTTCTTTGATATTTGGTCATCTCTATAGTGGTAGATAATGACCGAATCTCAAACTTACCTATATATTGGAGTTTAACAGTTACAACATACATTCCCTTTTAACTGGCAGATAGTCTTTGGATAGTAATTTGAGAAAATACTGAAGGTTTAGCAGCTACAGGGAAGACTACATACCCGCTTCCAATTATGTTTTGAATAGGAATAGATTTTGTAGACAAAGCAGTTGTTTCAACTTTGACAACCTCAGCTTATGGTTCAGTGAAGTTAAATAAAATATTATTTACTGACCCAAACTGAATCTTTTTAACTTTAGCAGATGGAATCAAACTGATTTCACCTCATTTGTCTCATCCAAAACAAGCACCAGGCCTGTCAAATCAGATTTAGACAACTCCTTGGAAGATGGCTTAGAACTTTGTGGTGAGGGGCAGAAGTTTAATGTGATAGCATGGTGGAAAAACAATCAAGCCAAATACCGGATACTTTCAAGAATGGCAGTGGATATTTTATCCATCCCTATTAGTACAGTAGCTTCAGGGTCCACTTTCAGTGCTGGAGAAAGAGTTGTTGATACATATCGATCAAAATTAGGGGTTGACACTGTGTAAGCTCTTCTTTGTGGCTCCAACTGGGTTCGTTGCCACCATGGCTTGAAGGGAAGGGTTAAGGTAATGATGGTACATACAAGATATAAGATATTTGTTTGGTTTTCCAAATACTTACATATGAATATTCAATTATCATCGTTTTTGTAGGAGGAGGAAGATGATGAAGAGGTGGAGATTGTCCTACCGATTACATGAGAAAATTTGAGGTTAGAAATATATTCTTGTTTGGATAAACAAATTTGCTGTCAAACTCAATGATACTTCTCCAGATTTGGTTTTTTTTTTATTTAGAAATGAATATAGGATTTTTTACATTGCATGCATTTCATTTTAACATTTTCTGTTTACCAAAATGTGATAAATCTATTCAGAATTGCTATAAAACCTTGAAAGACAAACGAGATGAGCTTCTTTAAGGGCATATCTTTATCATTAATCTCACCACTTGACAAAATTTGATTTCTAAAATTGGTTTGTTTTGGCAGATGCAAACTCAGTGGAAGCAAGTTATCTTCTCAATACGAAGACACACAAGAAATTTTGGCTCATGGCTTAGACTTGCTGTAGCTCCTCCTTTCATTTTTACAATCCAGCTCAGGAGAATGTTGTTTATTTATTATGCAATTAGTTTCAATTCTAGCTCATGAGTTCTTATTCAGTTGTAGTTGTATGTGAATTGTGAATTTGTGATTCACTGTTTTGATCTAAATTTGATATTAATGCTCTTTTTCATATTTATCAAGTTTTATTTGTATTTAATTGCATAAAAATTGCACTTGATATTGATCATTTTTTAAATAAAATTTTTTAAAGAAATATGATTGCTCATTATATATTGATTTCTTCTACAATTAAATTTTTTTTAAGAAATTAAAAGTTAAAGTTATGGACATTTTATGATTAGTTAAGTTATTTTTTATAATTTAAAATAAAATTTAATTAAGTGTTAGAAAAAATTTCCAAAAAAAAAATTTAGATTTTGGTTTACAATTGAAGAATTAAGCCAATCAAACGAGCTCTAACTCGAGCTTTTCAAACGAGCTCGAGCTTTCGAGTCGAGCTCGAGCTTTCGAGTCGATCTCGAGCTTAGTATTTTCTAAACGAGTCGAGCTCGAGTTCGAGCTACTTAAGTGTTAAACGAGCCAGGCTTGATAAGGCAGATACTCGACTCGACTCGATTACACCCTTATCCTAAGTGTTAGGCTTGAGTTTGATGGAAAGAGATTTATGTTTGAGTGGTCAATTTTATTAGAAAGTAGGAATTAGATTCTCGGAAGTTGAGGTCTTAGGATTGAAGATCTGCCTCAGAACCTACGTTTAAAGTGGGCACTGAAAATCAGTAACCCGGAACTTAACTAATGCAATGCAAATCTGGACTTACCCCGACCTTGATTAGGGAGCCAGCTAAACCATCTAAATGCTTTAAAATCATGTGTCCGGTCTTTTATGAAAGAGTGGTTAGGGACGTTATTTAAGATTAGTTTAAGGAGAGCGGGGCCGATATTTAGAGCAGATTCCTAATTGGCCCCTCAATATATATTGGGTGAAATGCTTAAGCTAGAAATGCAATTAAAGATTCAACTCAAATTTTAATTTGTTTCTAATGCAATGCATGTAAATTAACTCGATTAAATGCTTAAATCAGGATGAAAAAGTTTAAAAATCAGGCTTAGAAATAGATTTTTTCCTAGAAGATTGCACAGATCCCCTTGGACAGAACTGCACCCTCATAGCTCAGGTGGTCTGCCAGAACCCGCAGGCGGAGAGGTGCCTAACAATTGGAAAGAAAGATGCAATGAATATGCATATGAAAAACCCACGGCAATCCCGGGCTTACTTCTTAAATCATTGAATTTCTATGTTGGCTTAAATGTTTTAAATTTGTTTAAGTAGAAAAAATTTTAACGATCCCTCTTGAGCCTCTGATCGGGTTCCAGGCTAAATCAAAATCGGCATGCAATTATCGCCAAAAAAACTACCAAAAGCAGACAATCATAATCGTAATCAACATCAATCAAATAATTAAATCAATTAAATTTAAAGCTCAAACTGAGAGTCCATGTGGCAAGTGCCACTTAATTATACAACCCAGGGTCTGCAGGAAAAGTAAAGTGGTCGGGTACCACTGACTACAACCCGGATTCTATTCCTAAGACTCAAGTGACTTTGAGAATTGGGATTCTTCTATTTCTTCACTTCTTCATCTTCTTGGAACTCCTTGGATCGTCAGGTCCGGATATCCAAATGAAAAGAAACTATCCCTTAAAAGGGGGTTATCTTTTCTCTTTGGATATTTGAAATCATCCAAATTTGGATCTCCAAATGAAAAGAGACTCTCTCCTGAGGGATGTCCCTTCCTTTTTGGATTTCAAATTGGATGCTTAAACATCCCATTCTCAAAGTACTTAACAGTTACAACTCAATTACAACTCAAATCAAATTACATTTGAATTAAAAAAAAATCTAGACTCAATAACCTGCAGGGTTATCCTAATAATCAACAGTTAATATTTGACATCCCAAGTAGTTAATATATTGAAATTTAAATGCTCAAACCAGTCACACTTGGCCATGCTCTTTTTGATTTAAAGGGGGACTTAGCATTCTGAAGCGCCTGCAGAAAACAACGTTAATTTTGAAGCTTAATTTTATTTAATTGCCCCCTTTAAATTTTAAATGCCCTGTGCGAGCATGACCATCTGCATAAGATTGAATTAGTGTAAATCATTCCTAACTTATGGGTAGATCTAACACACAATCAATCACAACACAGAGTGCAGTAAGTAAATAAACAATCACATCAATTACTTAAATCTAACAACCAGCATGTAGTGAAAGCTCGAAAATAAGGCACACATCAGAATAGTAAACACCGGCCTAGCCTAAGACTAGAGTTGGTTGTCCTAGCAAATCATCTAAAGTGTGTGAGGTAGGCTGTGTGTCTTTGATATATCCTAAATAGTACAATTATTTGAAGTTGTTTGATGTTCTGGTTGGTTGAAAGGCTTAAGAGATTTAAATTTGAGTTTAAGTATTAATAGCTTAAAATTGATTTTAAAGTGTATTTAAAAGATTATTGATTACCACCTTTGTTTCACACCGAGGCCGTGAAGTTTATTTAACCTTTCTTGGGGCTAATTTAATAGCCTCGTAGGCCTGGGTTACTTAGTGGTACCCGATATAATTAAATGATTTAAGTTTGATTGGAAGTTAATTAAAATTTAATTAGAGTTGATTGGTTGCTGGTTTTAAAGTTAAATTGATATTTTCTGGAATTTTAGATCATTTGTTGAATTTTGAAATTTTCTGGATTATTTTAATCATTTAATTAAGGGGTCAAAAGTTAAAATTTTGATTTAAAGTATTTTTTTGGAAAATTAGTATTTTATTAAAATACTAGACCTTAATACGATCAGTTAGACAGTAAGTATGCTAAAATTAAATTTTTCTGTATTTTATTATGAAGGTTTGAAGTTTTGACTTGATTTTGAACTAGATTTGACCAAAAATTGACTTTTTCAAAATTAATTGATTTCTAGAAATTTAATATTTTTGATAAATATTAGACCTTATGATTAGTTATATGCCTTTGAGTTTGCTCAATTTGAAGTTCATTTGAATTAGTTATGAGTTTTTAAAGTTTTATGTATTTATTGAATTTTCAAAATTGTTTAATTAAAGGCCTATGATTGATTTGAATTCAAATGACCTCCAAATTTCTTGAAATCACTTTCAAAGATCAGGAATGATCTAAGGAGTGATTATCAAGCATTTGAGAGATTTTTGAAATTTTTAATTATTTTTAATTAATTGATTTAATTAAATACTAGATTTCACTTAAAATTAAATTATTCTTAAAATTGATGTCAAATCTGATTGGTTTTAATTTTCATGTGTTGATCATTAATTTTGGTCAGTTAGATGTCTTATTTGTGATTTTTGGGTTTAAATTGGATTTATTATATTTCTTGAAGTTTAAAAGTCTTAATTAAGGCTTAATCTTAAGGGATTTGATTAAGGGATTTAAAGTGCTCAAATTTTAGTGAGAATTTTTCCTAGAGCAGGGAAGGTCACTAAGCTTAAGGGGCTTAAGTTTCAAGTCATTTGGATTTAAATTTGATTTGTTAGAATTTTAGAAGTTTTTAAGGCTTAATTAAGGTTTAAATTTTATTAAGTTAATTAAGGAACTTAATGACTTCAAAGTTCAGTGAAAAAATTTCTATGGGCTGAATATGTGACTAAGTTTAAATGTTCAAAGTTTCAAGTTAAAAGGATGTGAATCCTAATTTCTAAAATTTCTCTAAGTTTTCTAATCAAGGTCCTTAATTATTGTCCTTAATGATGTCACTATTTTTAATGGGTTTGAATCGAAGTCTCTAGACCCTTGACATACATTAATTACAATCATACCATAGCAATCATCAAAGCAAAAAGAGAATACCCTAATACTCTATGGAGTAGTTCATGATGAATAATTAAACTTATAGGTTACTTAATAACCTATGAGTTTGATCACTTAACCATAAAGATATACATGCATCAAAATAGGTTAGAATTACTATGGGATGTGAGACACATCCTTAACTAATTCTCAATCAAGTTTGAAACCATGATCATGTATATTTTGAGAGCAATATATGAAAAATCATATACCATCGATATCAATTTACTCTTAAAATATTCATGATTTGATCTTCACTGTAATTTTATGGGAAAATGCTCATCACACTGAATCCATAGGGCTCTAACATGCTATTATTAGAGTTGAATTGAATCAATTATGAATTTCCAAAAATCTAGGTCAAATCAGGACCAAGATTCTTATAAATTCATAATGTAATTGATATTGCATCAAAAGACTTTAGAAAAATCATGGGAGACCAATCTTAAGCCCTATAATACCTCTGTCAAGTCTCAAGTCAAAATGATTTGCATATTTTTATTTAAAATTAAAGTAAGGTTTTTTAAATAAATGAAATAATTAACAAAACATTAATCAAAATATTTTTATTTTATTTTTAAAATAAACTAGATGTGAATACGAACAAAACGAGCCCTTAAACATTAAAAAAGAATAAGAATTGAAATTCCTATGCTTTTTTGAAGTTTAGGGGCTTTTTAAATTAAATTTAAGGATTTACTAGATTGGTCAAACGGCGGCGCTGACTCGGGCCCTGACCTTCCACGCGACGCAATGGGATTCGGCCATGCGAGCGGCGGCGGTCAAGCGGGTCCCGCTCACTTATCCAGCACGGCAGGGCTTTAAGTCGTCGGATCCATTATAGGAATGATCCGACGGTTATGATCAAACTGCGGGATGGAACTCGATCCAGAATGATCAAACGGCCATCAAAGACCCCACGGTTTGAACGGACAATTAGGATTAGGTGAAATGAGATCTATTCGATCTCCCATTTTAAGTGGTTGAAACAAGGGGAAGGTCCAATGAAATCACAGCCGTCCATATCAAATAGAATGAATGGACGGCCACGATTTTATCTTCTTCCTTGAGTCACCGTAAACCCTAGGATTATTTTTCATTTCTTATTCTTAAAATACTCAATAAAAACTCCGAAGATCTTTAACAGAGATATTATAGGATTAAAGAAATCATTAGGAAGTATTTTTCAAACATTTGATGCAATATCAATAAAGTTATTTAAGAACCTAGGTAAATGCCTAGGGTTAGAGTTTTACCTCACTACAATGGATAGATTTGAATGATTTTGATCTTGTTGAGCTTGCGGATTGTCCATGCATAAATTTGTAGAAGACTTCAAGTCAGGAGGAAGCTTCTACAAAGAGTTGAAATGGTTTGGATGAAGCTAGCCTCGGTTTGCCCTTAATCTCGCCGCCGGCAGCTGCCAAACGCCAGGGAATGATCAAAGAAGTATATAGGAAGCTCTGAGGATTCAAAACGAACACTCAGAGCAGCTGGAGATAGAATGGAATGAGACCTCTCCTCCCCTCAAGGGTTTCATCCCCCTTAAGTTTGTTCCAGCTATTGGGGTCAAAATGAAGGGCTAGGATGGTTTTGGTGAGCTGCTGGGATGCTTGCCAGCTAGAACAAGTAGTTAAAGGAGCAGAGAATGTGCTGCCTTAGGTGAAAATGACCTTAGGTCGTTCTCACATGGAGGGGACCACTAAGGATGTTAAGGTCGAGCTGGGAGCGTGGGTTCAAGTTGGGTTGGGTCTAGAAAGGGTCTAGAGCTTCCTTGGAATGTATTGGAATGGCTGGATAGACCTGGATTCAATCAAGGGGATCGGGTTGGGTTCTTTGACCAATCAGGTTCCATTAGACCTTTGTTGACCCCTTGACTGGTCAAATGGGTCGAGGGATGTTGATTTGAAGTCCAGGTAGATTATGAAAATTGATATGAGGGTTTGAAAATAATGCAAAGGCATGCGATAGGGATTTGAATGAAGGTTGACTTCATGAGTTCACTCCTTAAGCTAGAGTTGACTATTTGACCAGTCAAGTGGTCAAACAGTCAAGCTAGAATTTTAAGTGGGTATTTGAAAGCTATGTGATTAACTTCAAAGAGATTGATGGAGTGAGTTTAATAATTGACCAAATGAATGTATATATATGTTTGATCGTATTTGAAGACTTGATTAAGTCGAATTTAAAGTGACTTTATTCCAAATGATTTGGATATGTTTGAATTGATCATTGAAATGGGTTTGAGGGTTTGTGGGGTTCAAAATTAATCTAGAGCTTGAATGAGCTTAAATAGGCTTAAGGGTTTAAATTGGTCAACCTGAGTTGACCTGATCAACCAGGTTGACCCAGGGCTAGGGTCTGGACTGAATCAATTTCAAATGATATTTGAAGTCTGGTAGAAGTCATTTGAGGATTTAAATAGGTCATTTGGGTCAAAATGACCTATTGGGCCCTTAAAGGGCCATTGGGCCAACTCAGGTTGACCTAGGGGCTGGGAATGGGTCTATCATGTTTGGTTTGATGATTGAAACTTACTGGAGGTGGTTGCATTTGATTTGAAGCTTATTTGGTTCAAAGTGACTATTTACACCCATAGGGGTATTTTGGTCATTTTGAACTTTGGTCAACTGGGGGTCAGGGTGAGTCCAATAAAATGCAGTTAAATGTTCAATCAATCATAATCAAGGGTCTGGAAGTGAGTGGAGGCTTTGGAGAAAGCTCTAAGGTCAGGATCCACTGGATGGCAGGTCTAGTGGCATAGATTATAAATATTTGAAGGTTTTACAACCTTTAGGTTTTGATCTAGATTCTGGGGTTAGAGACCTCAGAATGGGCTGAAATTTAGAGGTTTGCCTCTAAAGACATGTCACATCAATTTAGAATTGATAGAATCTAAATCAGAAGTCATTTGACTGGGTTTTAAAGTGTTTGAAAGTTCTCTGGAAAAGGCTTTCAGGACCTGGGTCCTTAGCCTTAAGGTTTGATTTAAAAGTATGGATTTGAGTTAGGTTTTGATTTGAATGCTAGAATTTGAGCTACCTAAGTCATTTATAATCATTTAAATGATTATAGATGATTAGATAGAATTAAGGTTAGGTCAGAGGCTGGAGCAACTAGATCTGAGTTGTTTAAAGGTCAGGATTGGTCAGGAGTTTGAATTGACTTGAGCTCTTGATTGATTTAAGTCTTGAATAGATTGATTTAAAGTCTGGGTTGTCCTGGAGTTTGAATGGATTTGAGGTCTAGATAGATATAAGGTTTAGGAGAATCCTAAGACCTAGATTGATCTAGAGTCTGGGTAGATCCTAGGACCTGAAGTCTAGAAGAATCCTAAGGTCTAGGATCTAGGAGGTTTCTAGAATCTAGGAAATCCTAGGTTCTAGGGTCTAGAAAAGTCTTAGGATCTAGAGTAGATCCTAAAGTCTGAATTCTAGGAAAATCCTAAGGTTTGGAAGTTCTAGGATTTGGGGCTCTAGAATGATCCTAAGATCTAGATGGATCTAAAATCTAGATAAATCCTGAGGTCTAGAGTAGATCTCAAAGTCTAGATTGCTCTAGAGTTTAAAGTCTAAGGGTATCTTAAGGTTTAAAGTTTAGGAGTATCCTAGGGTCTGGGATCTAGAGTCTATGAAGAATCCTAGGGTCTAGAATAGATCATAGGATCTGGAGTGTGGGAAAAATCCTAGGGTCTAGAGTAGATCCTAAGGTCTGGAGTCTAGGAGAATCCTAGAGTTTAGATTAACCTGGAGTTTAATTGACTTGAGTTTAGAATTGATTTGAATCTGGATTTATATTTAAAATTTGGATTGATCTAAGATCAAATTGATCCTAGGGTCAAGATTAATCCAAATGATTGGAAAGATCTTAAGGTCTGAATTGATCCTACTGACCTCATACAAAAATGAGGTCAATAAGCCACTAAACATCTAAGAATAATATAATAAAATACAAAAAATATAGGGAAATTTTTAACTTTTCATATCTCCCAAACGTTCATTTACAATAGTTTAGATCAATTTCGTGTAGCAAAATAATAAATAAATACTATACAACAAAAGAATATCTTTATTGCCCTATCTCCCAACAAATATGGACTCGATCAGCACCTATGCATGAGTTTTTTCCCTTTTTTTTGAAATCATATAATTTCATAGAACATGAATATGTTCAATAGGCTTGCCCAAACTCCTATCATAGATCTCAATATCCATTTTACAATAAGTAATAAACCATTCAAATAATTTGTTAAAACATCAAAGCATAAACTAAGTGTTATTAAAAAGTGACCAAAATAAGACTTAACATATTTGTATTTCAGAAACATAAATTCAAAAATTTTTACTTGACTTTGCACATTACATTTACATTTGTACATTTTGAAAGTTTGTGAGGGGTGTTAAACCCTTATAAACTAGTCCCAAGGCTAACCAAAAGGGGGGTGAATTAGATATTTAAAAACTTCTTTAAACAAAAAGAAAAATCTTTTTATATCTTGCAACGGAAACAAATTAAATTAATAATAAAATGATAAATCAGAGATTTCACCCAATCAATTAATCGCAGTAAAATAAAGTACGAAAAATAATTAGAAAGAACACACGAGATTTATAGTGGTTCGGTCCAACCTGACCTACGTCTACTCCCCTGAGGCACCATCTGAGTATTGCACTAAACATTTAGTGACTCTCCTTTAGCCTCCACAGCTAGGCGGAGAAGCCCTTACAAAATCACTTCCATCTTTCTCGGTGCGGCAGAGTAGCAGGGTCCTTCGACACCAAAGAGATCTTCTTCTTCCCAAAACTTTTCTCGAGACGACCCTTGAATCCGATGGTACTTTGGTGCAAGCTTGTCGGAGCAACCGTGTAAACCCCCTCACACTCCCTCAAAAATCCCCCTTCCAAGGCTCTTCTCCCTCTCAAACTCCACCCTTTTCTCTCTCCCTTTCAAGCTCTCTTTTCAAGTTTTCTCCAAAAGAAATGAAGACTCAATGACTGCCAAAGACACTTTCAAAGTCTTTGATAAGCCTTAAATAAAGGGCTTTAAAAACCCTTCCAAATCAGTTCTGGCGGCAAAAATCATCTCGGACGATCGCAGGATCATCCAGGAAAATGTGCTCATAAAGAGGGCTTCAGAAAACCCTAAAAACTCAATTCTACTGTCAAAGATTGTCTAGTATGATCTCAGGATCGTCCAGGACAATATGCAAAATTTGACCTGATAGTCATAGACGATCTCAAGATAGTCCAGGACTATCAGTACAAATTTTAAACAAATCATCCAGTATGATATATAGATCATCCAAGACGATCAGAATATCAAATTAAGTAGTTTTGATTGACTAATCACTGGATTAATTTAGACATAATTTTCATAGATTGTCCAGGATGATTAGAACAAAATATGAATCTTAAATCCTTGCCTAAATTATCATGGAAGCTAGGGTTTTAAGATCATATTGGATCATCTAGAACGATATAAATCATCCAAGACAATTAGTTCAGAAATTGAACTTCTGATTTTGGCTCAATCTCACTCCCTGAGTGTGTATGCATAATCATTAAGCTGGTAAACACCTTTACAGGACTAGACTCAAGAAATCAAAATTACATCAATATATTTTACAAACTTTTCATAGCATAACCTATCTACCCAATCTTGAGCCTTGAATTTTTATTGGATGGTGTAGCTGTTTCTGAAATGTTAGTATACACACAAACAAATATGCATTTATAAATACTAGGAGATGTGAGCCATAATGTTTATTATCATCAAAACAAAAACTCGAGAGCCCGAGTTGCAACATATTTCACATGAGTACTTTCATAGGGCTAGGGGTATCAAAACGGGTCAACATGCCAGGTTTGAATCCAACTCAAAATGATCCGGCTAGAATCCAACCCAACCCATTTAATAAACAGGTTAAAAGTACGGACCCAAACCTGACTTACTAGCAACCCGAAGACTCGAACTCGACCCGATAACATGTTTTGATTTAAAGTTTTTTTTAAAACTTTTTAATGATAGATTTTAAATTAATTAATAAAAATAAGATAATCCATTACAGAAAAACAACCTATTACCATCGAAATTTTTTGTGGATAATTTACGCCAGAAACAGTGGCGAAAAAATCGGCGAAATTTTTGACGGTAATGGTGCGGTGGAATTTCCGACGAAATTGCCGTCTCTAACTTACCGGCAGACTTTACGTCGGAATTTCATCAGAAAATTTTATTTTCCGACGCATCTCCCGCTAGAAATTACCAGCAGAATTACCGGTGTAATTTACGCTGGCTTATTTAAAGTCGACGAAATGTTACTGGCGTAATATCCGACGGTAATTGTACCGATGGATTATCCGCAGGAAAAATCGCAGGTAAATGCCCTATTTCGTGCCATCCACGCCTAGTTGATCATTCCGTTCGGCTTCTTCTCTCTGTTCGACGTTGCTCCGACGACGTTCCCTCGCTGTTCGACCTTCGACAACGTTCGTTTAGGGTGTTTAACTTTGCTCCTTCGATGACAACGTTCCCTTCGCTCCTTGGGCGACGTTCCCTTGCGCGTGTTTGAGTTCGCTCCTTCGAAGACATTCATTTCTCTGTTTGACTTTGCTCCTTCGACGACATTTGTTTGGTGTGAAGGTAACTTTCTCCCTTTTGCCTTAGTCATGGATGTGAAAAAGGTTGGAGTAGTTCCAGTGGAAGATAAGATTAGAGAGAGTCGCCTTAGATGGTTTTGTCACATAAAACTGTAGCCTTTCGACGACCAGGTTAGCAAAGTAAGAAATTGGTGGTCAATACACTCGAAGCTATGTGCCGTAGTGAGAGTTTGCACGAAATGCTAAATGTCATCCAAGAAAATCTTTTAATAATTTTCTTTAATAAGAATACTAATATATGTCAATTACAGAAAGCGGTGCTGGGTAGAGAACCAACTCCTATTAAATTGCATAGTCATACCCACAAGCGGCAGGAGGACCAGCAATGGGTTGACGAGCGTGCGAGGAAAGCCTTTGTAACTATATATGTTCAATTTTTTTGATGTTATATATAAATTGCTTAAATTTTTATTAACTTTCATAGGAGGAGTATACATGGATTCGAGAGAGCCAGGCTGCAGCAAGTGAAGGTTCTTCTGGTGGATCAACTGAATATTCTGACTATCGCACTTGGTCGCAAGCGGTAAGAGGAATGCAGTATGGCAGAGTATACGGTTTAGGCTCGCAAGCCCATGCATATGAGAGACAGACATCTAGTGGCTCCAGTTTTTCAGCTAATACCCAAGAGTCTTTATATAGGCCAAAGATAGCTGCCCTTACATCCAAGCTAGAACATGTAAGGAAAGCACAAGCTGATTGGCAAATGCATATGCAGTAGTAGCAGCTGGAGATGCATCAGCAGATGCAAATACAACAAGCTCAAATGTTAGAAGAAATATGAAAGATGAGGGAGTAGATGAGTAGTGGGAGGAGTACAGCGCTGAGGAGAAAACAGGTTCAAAGTAGATGTTATTTATTTATTTTACAGATTTGGATATTTGTATTCATGTGTTTTGGACATGTTTTATTATATACTCTTGTGGACATTTACATCAGCTGAGGAGGATGTTGTTTTGGACATTTTTATAATATACTCTTGTGGATTCTTTTCTACTTTTATTATTTATGTTTATTGTGTACATGTTTATTTATTTATTATTTGCACATGTTTTATAATATAATTGAGGATGTTATTGATCAGAAGTGGCCCATGAATGTATACATTATTGTATTTTTTATTTGTAGGTTGTGAAAATTTGATTTTAAAGGGAAGTAGATTTTTTTTGTTTATGCTACAGGTTTCCGACTGATTTTCCGTCGGAAATGGTGTCGGTAATACGATATGTCGTACTTCCCGATGGATTTTGCGTCGGAAATTTCCGGCTGCTCGTCCACCGGTAATGTTCGACGGTAACAAGGGCGTCATTTTTCTTGTGGCATATTATCCGTCGGTATTTCCGGTGGAAATTTCTGCCTGAAATACTGGCGGATAATACGCCGAAATTCAGCAACAGAAATGCCGTCATTTGTTTATAAAGTTTTCGCCGGAATTACGCCGGAAAATCCGCCGGAAATATTTTCGGGGAATTAATTCCGTCGGTTATTTTTTCTGATGCGTGAATTACTGTCGGAGGGATTTTCATTAGAAATCCGAAGGAAATCTTCAATTTTTGGAGAATTTTTATTGTTACCAACAGATTTTGTCCGCGGATAATAATGAATTTTCCTGTAGTGATCATACCAATAAATAAAATAATTTAAGAAAAAAATAATTTAAAATGGCCATTTCAAGTCAAAATTTGGTTGGCGAGTCAACTCGAACCCAACCTGTTTAATAAAAGATTGCAATTTCAAACCAGATCTCGACCCATTTATTAAACGGGTCAACCTGAGCCAGAATTTTTCAGGTCGGATCATTTTTTGACACTCCTACATAGGGCTATTAGAATATGCCTGTTATTAGCGTTATCACTTGACTTTCACATAAAGATTTCACAAAGGCATAAGAGAAATAACATTACGAGTTTTTAAAACATGATGGGTGTTAGAATCAATTTTTCATAACTTATCATTTGAATTGGAATAGTATAAACAATATTGTGTGCACTTTCATAGATGTGTCAAATCATACTTGATAGCAGAACATACATTTCTACTTGCACTTTCACGAGATATCAAAGTGTATCTTTTCAAAGATATTAAAATGTACTTGTTGACAAAGTATTCTTCACAGTTAAACTTAATTTATTTAACAAAATATATAATATTTGAATGATGTTAGTCATATCTTGATGCTTGTTATAACTCCATTTTTACTTATAACTCCTTTTAAACCTCCCCCACTCATATAAAGCAAGTCGAGCTTGATCCCTCCCATATCCACACAAGGTAGATGGGCCTATAATAGAATAGAAAAACTTACCACACTCACATAAAGCAAGTGGGCCAAAAACCCTCCCACACCTACACAAGGTAGATAACATTATTACTAATACTTTATCATCCATTATTTTAGAGGCATATTATGGAGCTTGCATTGATCATGTTGTAATGAATTTCAGAGTGAAGTTTAAAAGTGATAATTATTGTGAGGTATATTACTTAGCTTTTTAAGGCTTGTAGATAATTGAGTTCTAAAAACAAATTGATCAAATATGTGTAATGAATCCAACAATAGCTACCTATCAAGAGAATAAAATTATCTTTGAGTGGTGGGCTCGTGCTTTCTTCCATAGAAGCTAATATAATCTGATGAAAATTGATATTTTAAAGAGCTTGAATAATATTACAAAGTGTGCACGCTTCTATCCACCAACAACTTTATTGGAGTTCTTAATATACATAACGAATAAATGATCCTTCGATCTATGCAGAATTGAAATAAATATAAAAAATATTTTGATGAAAGATTTAAGAGACACTAAGAAAGTTCCTGAAATAACGTTAAAAATTTACTTATCTATCCCATTAGTCAGTTTGAACTTTCCCTCGCAATGGTCGTAATAGTGACAATGATTTGTGAGGGGAATTATAATACATGTAGAAATTTTAATGATTAAAGTTTTCTCGTGCAAATATACATTGGTGGCAGCTTAGGATGCAGAAATTAAGGCTTCGTTTGGGACAGTTTTTTTGCTGCTTTCTAAAACAGCTTTTAAGTGCAAAAATTTCGTGAATTAAAAATTTTTGCACTAAAATGCTGTTTTAAAAAACAGTAAAAAAACTATCCCAAATAAAACCTAATTATTATAACTTATGTTCAAAATTAATGTTGAGGAAGCATGATAAGTAGCATATGTTAAAACATATGTCCAATTGAAAATAAGGGCATGTGGGAGATTTTAGATGAAAGATATAATTGTGGTGCTACTTCCATTGGAGAAGCTCAAGAGTGTTCATCAATAATAAGAGGAAGGAAATCCTCCTTGGCCTGTGACAATAGACCAATTTAAATTTAATAAATCTTGATCGAACAACATCCAAATTCTTCCAAAAAAACAAAAATGAAAACCTTACTAGTGAACTACACTCAACCTCCAGCAGCCTCTCGTCCTGCGGACCGGTCACACATCCGCTACACGAACGGCTACAGACCGTCGCCCACAGACACCTCTCAGCCCCCGAAGCATTCTATCCCTGTATTATATTTCTCACCTCCCGGGCACTCGCAGACATTCCGTTTCTCCTTCCCACCTTCTCCCTCGCTTTCTTTAGTAACGTCATAAGATGTCAGGAATTCTCCGATGGATGAAGCTCCGAGAAGCCACCGCAGGCGCTACCAGAAGTACGGCCAGTGTAGTAGCCGCTGATTTTCTAAGCAACTCCTTATCCTCGCATCGTTCCCCAATTTGCACACGAAGTAACGGCGGTCTTGAAGTCCCCGCCGCTGGAAACCGTCGGCGCGATGCACCGGGGCTTCTCCTCCGACAAGAGCGGCACAAGTGGTACTTCGGAGGATCGGACGAGTTTCAGACCCGCCGAATACGCGCCGAGGCCAACTGCCCGCGCTGCCTCGGCTATATGGAGCTTCTCTTCTCAAACCGTTCCCCGCCATCTATCGCTGGCGCCGGGGACCGCGGTGGATACCAAGCCGTTAAGCTCTGCCCTAACTGCCGGACTGCCTTCTACTTCCGCCCTAACAAGATCGTTCCGCTCCAGGGCACCTTTGTCGAGATTGGCCGGCTCAAGGAAAGGGATGGCGGAGGGGTTGGAGAGGAGGAGGAAGATCGTTTTTCATTCTGGGATGCGCTGAGGACTTCGTACGTTGGTGGGGATCCGCCTGAGGATTGGCCGCCGCAGAGTAAAGGGCTGTCGATGCAGGTCCCGCCAGAGCCTCCGTTCCCACCAAATTTGAACGTGGTGAGGGTGGCAAGCATCAGTGGAGGCGGTAGTGGAGGAGCGGCCGGGGATGGAGGAGGTGGATTTAAGGAGGGTTGGGGCGGTTCAAATTTGGGAAAGGATTTGCCAACGCCCAAAGAGATTTGCAAAGGGCTTGATAAATTTGTGATTGGTCAGGAAAGAGCTAAGAAGGTATCGTTTTTTACACTCTGGTAGGACTAGGAAGTTCATTAAATTTACTATCTTTGAGTGAGGCGAAGATAAGTTATTATGATTTCTTTTCTTGCTGTATTGTAATGTGGAACATAGATAAGTTTGGTATTGGGAAGCACGGGAAAGCCCTATGCAGTGTTCTGTGCGTTATGCCCTTCACTTTAGTTTGGATATTACAAATTGCTTCTAAGTACACAAACACGAACTTCGTGACGGAACATCAAATGTCTTGTCTGCTTATTGATTTGCGACTTGGGGTTTGATCTGTATTACCTTCAAGTATGATCACTTCAGATTCCTTTTGGTCTGCAGAAAACATACGAAATCATATTAAGAAAAAACTAAAAATAATGTTAGATAATGCTATTAAGGGATTTACAGGACGTTCAGGGTTTCAGGTTAATCATAAATTATATTTTTGACGCTTATTGATTGAGGAGAAGATGCGGGGATTGATTTTGAACTCTGTTTCTTTGGATTGGAGTATAACTGTTGCTTCGATTTGGATGGCATTGCTGGAGGTGGTGGGTAATCCTAATTTTTCTAAATAATTGTTTCTGATTATGTTTGTGGTTAGCATATATTTAGGAGAAGTTATTCATAATTATTCATTGTTGAGAATAGAAAAAATGGAAGACTGGTGGGAGTATGCTACATATAGCGACTAAATAACTTCCTCTCCTCATCATCATGATTTATTACTATATCTCAATTGTTTGGGCTTGGTTTTATGTATCCTTCTCTTCAATCCTGTGAGTACTACATGAGGCATTAACTCAATTTTGCATAAATTTCTTTTTGAACAAATTTTATTCATCCAAAGAACTTTGATGAAACAACAACTTCTGCTGATGATGTTAAACATGATGATGGTGATCTTAGTGCCCAAAATAAAAGAAAGAAAAGTGGCAGTGATCACTGCTAGTTTGCAATCTGAATTTCAAAATGGAGCAGCATGCCTATAATATTTACATTTGTTATTTTTTTTAGTTATAGTGAAGATAGAAATTCTGTGACGATTACTAATTCTTTGCAATATGATTATCATGACAGTTATGCATGCATGCTATTGTTCCTATTTTATGTTCACACAGGTAAAAGGATACCATCATAATGTCATATTGAGAAATACAACCTCATTCTGGATGTAGTGGAGTGATAGATCCAAATTCCCACTACAAGAAACATCTGCCATAAAGAGAGGAAGTTCATAATGATAGAAATGTTATCTTTGTTGCAGTTATTGAACAGTTTATACTAATTTGATATTATATGTTGAGGCACCTTAGGAATTTTATAAAGAAGTAAATATTGTGAAGACAAAATAAGTAATAGTAAGTCTTGGTATATTATATTTTGAGCTTGTCCCACTAATTTTATATCAGCAATTTCAACATTTTAAAAATCAACTAGTTGATAATATTCAAAAAATCTTACAAACTATCGACCAGCATTGAAATTTTTTTTAAGATCATACCTTTATTGAATGTAGGAATGTAATTTTGAACCTCGCAATAGTTACGGTGTGTTTATTTAAAACCATAACTTATCTGATTCTATTAAATTTCGTTAATTATTAATTTTCTTACTAATGGAATTAATGTCTCTTACATTTAGTTGACATATTGATGTAACCATAAAGTCTGATGCCGATCTAATGCAAGATAATCTTTAGTTTTGATTTTTTAATGCAGCTAGAATGATGCAATAAATATTGATCAGGCTACAAAATGTTACATTCATAAAATTAAGGATCACTGATTACACAAATATTAAATTTTGCTAGCTGCAAACTAGAAAATATAGAATTTAACACCAACAATATTGGAACAATTGAGTAAAATTAATTTATGAAGAAATCAACTGGGAAACTCAGGCTACATAAATCAACGAGCAATTGAACTTTAACACCAAAATTGAAATCTTAGCTTATTGACTTTGATTAAAATCAAAGAACTTTAGAAAGTCCAACAACAAAATATTTAGAAACAAAAGCATATAAGATTATTAATGAAAGGTTCACCAAATTAAAGAAAATCAAGGTCTAAAGCCAATACGAGAATGCTTCGCCCATAATTCTTTAACTACACTTTTTTCTGTACTTTGAAGGAATCACACAGGCAACTTGCATGCACATGATTGAAAACTAGGATATGAAATTTTATTGAATAAATAATTGTATAATTTTTCATGGCTCATATAACTATTTATAGAATCCTAAGGTGAATATATATGGTTGACACAAAGTCAGTTGAATTCCAGATAATCTCAAAATTCAATCTTGATATTATCAGAAATTTCAAGTTAGTAGTGGAAGGAGCTACCTTGGATGTATATCATCCGCAACCACCTGGAACAATAGGATAATGATAATTAAATCTTGTAAAATCTTGAAGTAATAGTAATGCAAACCTTAGGTTGCATGTATGTGAGAAACAAAAATCTTGAGTTGTGCTGACATAGAAATTGCAAACTGCATTGAAGTAGAATCATAATGTAAGTTGCCATACGGGTGTAAAATATTACAAGGAAGCCACACTTTTTAAAATTATGCAATACGAGGCACATCTCAGTACAATTCGGACAAAAATGTCTTGAGATGCACGCCTTTTAAAATTTAATTGAGGCATATGCTTGACATCTCGTGAGGTGCGTCTCACCTCATTTTACATGAGGTGCATGCCTCTTAGTACTAGGATTTTTTTAAAAATGTAAATAACATTAATTATAGCTAATTCTAAACCTCTCTTACTTACCCTTACATATGCACACAAGCCCACGGAGATCGAGGGACCAAAAGTTCCTTTGCCCCATCCACACTGCTGCTGACCATCTCTAGCACTGTCATGTCTGGCGGCTCTGCCACCATCGCCTCCTACTCCTTGCCAAGTTCTCTTCTTCCACATGGATCTCTACTTCCCCGACCAAATTTTTTATCTAGCAGATGACAGTCTCTAAACCCTAAATTTCTTCCTTGATTGATATAGTTTTTTTGCTTGATTTAGTTAAGGTTTTTATTTCTTTAAATGTTTTCACGTTTTCAAAATTTGTTTGAATCAAAATTTTCATTATAGGATTTTATAAGAAATGGTTAGTATGCAAGTTGACATTGGAGGAAATGACAAAACATGTCTTTATTTGAAGCGTAATTATTATGATAAGTTAGTTAAAGGTGGTGTTATAAGGATGAAGGAACACTTCTATGGCTCACACAAAAATACTATATCGTGTGCCAAAGTGCCAAAAGTGGTGAAAGAAGAGATCTTTTCACATGTGAACAAGTCGATGACGTTAAAGTATCTGACACTAACAGTTTGATGATAGAGTTGACGTCGGGAGTGAGCACAGTGGTAGTGACTCCACATCATCATTGCCACCAATATCAAGTAGAGGCGCAAGAGATCTATTGGATCACTACATGATAAATTTGGAGGATGATAAGAATTTTGGAGAGAGAGCATCTGCATGACAGAAAATGCCTCTTGAAAATGCCAGAAAGGCATGAGGATGTGTTTAAATGGACATTGGAAGATTTTTTTTATGAGAATGTAATTCAATTCGATGCAGCAATCTTCCCTTCTTCTTTCAATATAATCTGTTCCATAGGTGCTTATGGTCGAGGCTTGAAACCCCATCCATGTATGAGAACTTTATTTTGAAGGAGGACGCAATGTGGAGAAAGTCATTTAGGAAATTAGAAGGACTTGGAGTTAGACTGGAGTGACAATCATATTTGATGATTGGTCTGATATTAAGGATGGAAGTTTGATTAACATTTTAATAAATAGTCCATATGGAACTATTTTCTTAAAATCTATAGAAATATTTGATCAGATGAAGGATACACTATATCGATAACTTCTTTGTACTGTTTGATTGAGTGGTAGATGAGATTGGAGAACATTTGGTGTTACGTGTTGTGACAGATAATACTAGTGTTTATAAGGCAGCCGGGATCAAATCGATGAAGAAGAGAAAATATTTATATTGGATACCTTATGCCACACACGATATATATCTCATTATTGAAAAGCTTAGTGACTTGTCTCAGCAAAACAAATGCCCTATCCTTTTCTAAAAAAGAACTCCTATGCGTAGCTGCAACTAAATTTGCTGTAGCTTATTTGATGCTACAATGCGTGATGGAAGCTAGGCAATCATTGGAGATTATGTTTACTTCCCCTCAATGGCTTAATTATGCTTGGGCTTGAAAGCTAAGTGAAAGAAGTAAAAAAGATTGTTTTGAATGAGAGATTCTGATTGAATATTACATATGCAATAATAATATCAAAGCCATTGGTTCATATTTTGAGGATAGTAGATGTAGAGAAAAAGCTTGCTATGGGCTTCATTTATAATACAATGGATGAGTTCAAGAAGTTGATAGCACATAACTTTAGCGGAGATGAGACTAACTATAGGGAGATTTGGGATATTATTGATGAGAAGTGAGAGTTTCAGCTCCATGTCAATTTGTATGTTGGCGGGTATTATCTTAATCCTCAATTCTAATATGCCGAGAATAAGTCTATCAATCATGAGTTCAAGTTGGGATTGTACCATTTCATGGATATGTTGATTGCTGACTTAACTGAGAAGGTAAATACTAATATGCAACTTGTACCATTTAGAAATAAAGAGAATTTCTTTGGATACAAGCTAAAAATACAATTGCAAAATATTCTTGAAGTAATTTTTAATATTTAATATCTTCATTGAAATAAGGACCCTCCAAAATCTAAATTATTATTTTTAACTTTTTTTTTAAAAATTTAGTTGAATGGTATATTTAGTTTGGTGATGGTACTCCGAAGCTATAGCATTTTGTTGTTAAGATATTGGGACTTATGCTCTTATATGGATGTGGATGTAACTGGAGCATATATAATCAAGTTCACATGGGAAGGAGAGATTGTTTGATGACCTTAAAGATGAACTTCTTGGTTTACATCATGAACAACAAGAGATTGAAGTTTAGAAGTAAAAAAAAAAAGTTTTGAAGGATAATGAGGATCTCTTACTATATGATAATATGCCATCAAATGATGAATGATTTGTGGATGATGACCCAAGCCATCTGATTTGCAATAAGAAGATACAAAATATTGATTTGTTTGATGGATAGAAATAAGATAAGTACATCTAACATAAGCCAACAACAACAAGAAATAAAAAAGAAAAAAAAAAGAAATAAAACAAAGTATGGAGTGAACAATACTATTGGAAAACAACGAAGGAGAATAACATCTCAACTGAATTGCTTTGCTTGAAGCCTGGTGAAAGTTGGAGAATGATGGTCATGATTTATGATTACCATTTATTTTTTAAAATATAATATTATATAAAAAAAATGGTGAGAGTACAATAGAGGCAATTAACTTGAATTGCCCTTGTAAAAAAGAAAATACAAATGCGGAACACAAGTATGGAGTGAATGCATGAAACATCCAATACTATTGGAAAGCAATAAAGGAGAATAACAATTCAATTGGATTTTCTTGCTTGAAGTCTGGTGAAAGCTTGAGAATGACGATGTATTTTCTTCTAATTGTGACCCTGTGTGGTAAATAGGATGTGGAACATCAATCAATCTGAATATTATCACTCATACTACTTCTATCAAAATGATCTGGTTGTTGAGCATCATGATCATCCGAGTCTTGTATGAAGAGGGGGAATAGCCTTAACTGGAGAGTACAAACTATTCTTTTGCTAACAAAAGATTTAGAAGCCATGTCTTTAGGGCTAGCAGGGGTAGGCACTATAGGTTTGTGATCTTCAGGGGCATCAATTGGTTTGAAATTTTGAGCACAAATTTGAAGTGGTGATGGATGAACTGTAACCATTATGGAAATAATGAAGGTATGACCATTTAGTAAAGCTCTTGCTATTGAACATTTGATTTTCTCAAATTCAGAGGCACTTTGAAACTCACTAAGACGTGTTCAGAATTTTTGCAGAAAGAACAATATTGGGGGGCACCTTCAAAGACTACCTTCAAAAATCACCTTCAACTAATAACTAGAAGACTCTGATCCAATCCACACTTTATCTTCCAATGATGATGTAATGTTCATTTTAGCTAGAACTTGAGCTATAGAAGGCCTAAAAAATCAAGCAGTAACGACATTCATTTGTAATGGTTTACCAAAGATGGAACCCAAAATGTATAAATTGGATTGGTTGAAGAAATGCAATTGAAGTTGAGAAAAACAACCTAGACATGTGTTATTGGAGGTTCCATTGATGTATCAAAATGAAACCATCAAGCATATGTATTGAAATGTTACTGACATATTAAGTATGGCTAGTGTAGAGTTGTGTGTGGTTTGATAGTCTTATAATGATGTGACAAGAATCAATCAATCCAACAAAATAATTACTTATCAAGTGTAGGTTTGACAATAATATTTGAATGACATCCACATTGGGGCGGTCCAATGAAAACTTGCCTATAATGGACCAAAAAAGGTGCAACAATAGGACTTACCAGAATTTATATGTAGCTATAATTTTGAAAAAGCCAGTAATGAAGAGGTTTCTTATTTCCATTGGACTGAATCTAATGAACATTTGTCCTGTGAACTTTCTCCTCTTTGGAGTGATTCCTAGAATCCATATCCAGAGTATCTCTCTTATTTATTTCTTTCACTTCTTGCCTCTGCAGCATTATGCTTGAAATTTCCATAACTAGATTACGCAATGCCAACACTTTTGTTATCTTTTTATATAATACTTTTTCCTTTTAGAAATCAACATTATTGATGTTTCGTGATATGATAAATTCTTATGAGTTTTATGTACTATGTTCAAAAAAGATACTTGCTTTCACTTGTATTATTCCTTTGCTTGTACTTGGTATTGTAACTATGGTGGAATGAGTTGATAAACTATATAATCTAAGTGGAGTTTTTTATTAACTTGTTTTAGGCAGCTTCTTGTGTTCATGGTTTTATGATGCCATATGAGCTAAGTGCAGGTACTATCTGTTGCTGTTTACAATCACTACAAAAGAATACACTTTACAGCATTGCCGAAAGGGTTAGTTTTCAGCCTTTCACTAGACTATATGATTCACTTGGTTTCTGTTTTTTTGTATTTGTTTATCTAATGCTCATCTTATACGCGTGATATATGCTTCGTTCAACTCCAGTATTTTTCTTAAGTTATCAGAAATCCCTGGAACTCTTATTGTTTGGCTGGATTTCGTAACATGCTTCAAACATTCAGGTCTGGAGGCAATTCCGGAAGTTGTGATAAAGAAACTGTTGATGATGATAATGATAATGTGGAACTTGAGAAGAGCAATGTACTCTTGATGGGTCCTACTGGCTCAGGTCAAACTTATTTAACATATATATATAATTTGGCACTTTCTAGCTCTTTTCTCATAGATGGAAGATTATGAGTTATATTTTGACCTTTTGATGCTAATGGTTTTGTGATTATTGGCTCATTCTTTCCAAGAACAGGGAAGACATTACTTGCAAAAACATTGGCACGGTTTGTGAATGTACCTTTTGTCATTGCAGATGCAACGACTTTGACTCAGGTAAAATATATGTTCTTAAGTATAATCAATATTGACATATTTTGTGTTATCTGCTCTCTTATGTTGGTGATATTCATCATTAACGTTAGTATTTGAAACTCCGAAAGAAACCTTTCTGGTGTTCTCTAGTTATTTTGTTTTGAAATCTTAGTTTTAAGATTTAGGGATGTAAATATCCATTTATTTTTGCGAAGTACTTATGTTATAATTCTCTCATTTTCTAACATCTATCAGACAATTTGCCGAATGAGCTTTATTAATAATTTTCTTATTTTGATGCTAACAATGAGCTTGAATGACAAAATTATACATGTGACAGGTACAAAGTTGGATGAATTTAATCATTTTATGCTTAAGTTTATGCCAAGTGCGTTGTAGTTGGAAATGTTGGTTGCTTGATCCTCGCAAGTTTATCTATTGCATTGACATAGCCATGGAATTTTCTATGGATGCATGCATTGTTTAAGGCCAAGGGTGCTGATACGCTTTGGTATCAAAAACAGCCAACAAACTAATACAAATTTAGCAAACAAAGGTTTTTATTGATAAGAAAGGAAATACCAACAAACAAGATAAAATGGTCCTCTTTTGAGAGGAGACCATCTCTCCCAAACCTTAGACACTGCTAGGATTCCTCACAAAAATAGTGGACAACAAACACTCACAAAATTCTCCATACAAAACATAACATAAATCCTACTACTTATAACAAACAATAAACAATAAATTTCAAAATAGTCCTCCCCCAACGTCTTCTTAAATCAACCCCCAAATCAGCCCTCTCCAATTAGGAAACATCTCATAATTAATCGCCTCCAAATCAGCCCCCAATTCAGCTCCCAAATCTAGCCTTTTAATTAGGAAACATCTCCTAATTAATCCCCTCCAAATTAGAATTCAAATTAGATTTCTTGCTTTAAATAATTTCCTCCTAATTGTAATTAAAATTTTTCTAAATAATTCTCTTTTGATTAAGAACATTCCTAAATAGCTTCCTCTTGATTAGAAAACTTCCTAATTCCCTCCTAATCAAATCGGCCGGTCCATCAATACTCCTCTCTCAAAGTGCCACCGTGTCCTAAAGGTGGAACAAATGAAACTGCTGCTGAAGCACTGGATTGAAAAAAGGACTGTCACTAGGTTGAATAATCCCTGCCTCCAGCATCTCCCTGATCAATCTCTCTATCTCATCATTCTGGAGTTGGGGAGAACAGTATGGATGAACACTAGTATGTGAGACTTCTTCTTTTAAAATGATATCATGCTCGTATTCCTGCGGAGGAGGCAACCCCTGAACTGGCCGGAACACCTCTCGATGTTATTGTAGGAGTGGCTAAACCATGTCTGGTGCTTCTATCTTTTCTCCCCATCTTCTTTTCCTTCTAAACTCTATTGCTCCACCAAAAATCCCACTCCTTCACCCTTCCCCTCCTTGGAAGTGGCTCTAAAGGAGACATCTCCTCTTCTTCCTTCAAAATTTTTACCTCCCAATCACCCCTCATCGAACTCCTCCCGATCTCCTTTCCCTTAGATTCAGCCAAGGGAATATTGGTCAAATCTTGGTTAGGTTTAGCAATCGGATCCGCCAGTGGAGTTTCGGATTGCATTTCCATGAGCTTCCTTAACATCTCCTCCACCCTTCCCAATCGGTTTTCCATAGATGTAAACATTCCTTCCATGGTTGAGAACTTCTTCTCCACATCCGATGTGATTTTCTCCATCTTCCTTTCCAATGCCTCCACCTTCTTTGCTGCCATAGGTCCCAAAAAAGTGCTTTGATATCAATTTGATACGCCTTGGTTTCAAAAACAACCAACGAACAAATACAAATTCAGGAAACAACATATTTTTATTGATAAGAAAGAAAATACGAACAAACAAGATACAATGGTCCTCTTTCGAGAGGAGACCGCCTCTCTCAAACTCTAGACGCTGCTAGGATTCCTCACAAAAATAGTGGACAATAAAAACTCACAAAATTCTCCATACAAAATATAACATAAACCCTACTACTTATAGTAGACAATAAAAAACAAATTTCAAAACAGTCCTCCCTCAATTCCTTCCTAAATCAGCCCCCAAATCATCCCTCTCCAATTAGGAAGCATCTCCTAATTAATCCCCTCCAAATTAGCCTCCAAATTTGCCCTTTTTAATTAGGAAACATCTCGTAATTTAATCCCCTCCAAATCAGAATTCAAATTAGATCTCTTGCCCTAAATAATTTCTTCCTAATTATAATTAAAATTTTCCTAAATAATTTCTCCTTTGATTAATAACCTTCCTAAATAGCTTCCTCTTGATTAAGAAACTTCCTAATTCCCTACCAATCAAATCGGCTGGTCCATTAGGTGCATATGGCTGTCAAGTGCTTGAAATAAAAAGTGGATCCTAGATGGATAAGATAATAATCTGAATTATTGAAAAAAAGGACTAGCACAAATTAAAGAATGAATGAAGAACGTTGATTTTTTAAAGCCGACCTGAATAGTTGCTAGAATGCTAATGATGATAATGACGAAGTTGATTGTACTTCCTTTTCTACAAAAAATCACTGGACACCCTTGCACATTATCTTGTTTGGATTTGTATGTTTGATTTCCCAAAATTTTATTAACTGCCAGTGCTACCTATTGATTTTCTTGATGTTTATTGCCTATGCAAGCTGATATCAAGAGTGATTATATTATTTTGTTATATATTCCATTTGTAGCTCAGCTTGCTCATACAGCATGCAGTTTTAGTTTCATTCTTGGTCATTAACTATAGCAGCTATAGTTTCGCTAAATGATTGTTTTTTTTTTGATTGGTTAAGTAGAAGTTGGTAGTTTTTTTTTTATATATAATAAATAGAGCAAGCACTACTGAAGAATTTGTTTGTCTTCAAATCTTTTTGCATTTCTCCTAGATAATTTTGTTGCTCTTGCCTTTTTCTTTTTATTCTCTACTTTGAAGATTTAATGCTAGCAAAATTTCCCAGGCAGGCTATGTTGGGGAGGATGTTGAGTCAATATTGTACAAGTTACTTACGGTATGATCTATGGACTTCCCCACATGACTGGGAATATTATTTTGTTCTTTTTATTTGATTTTAAATTGTTGAAATTTATTTTGAATACTGGAAAACTGGAAGTAGTTAGGATATTTAGTGAACATTAACATTCTGGATGACTTGCTGAACAGCACTTATTTCAGTAATATTTCTTGAAATAAGAGAGGATATTCCAGTCCTTGTTGTAAGGTTTATTATTTATGCTTTATCATTTATATTCTGTCCTCTGAAGTATTTGTAAACATTCTAGCCAGAGATATGTAATTCGAGTGGAGTATGGTCCTCTTTTCTTATGTTTATGCTTATGTTGTTGACCTTCACAAGTAATGAGTTCCATGTGGTGGGGCATGTCACAGCTACCAGCATTCTGTGGTGTTCACTGCTCTCATAATTAGCCATCTTTTTTTGATAGAGATTGTCATTTTTTTTCCTTTTTGTTTTTGTGGGGTGGGGCTGGTTTGGGGCAATCAATAATCAAATGCTAGCTGCGTTGGGGATTTGGTTTGTCAATCGAAGGACAATAGTAATGTTATCTAAGTTACGAATAGTTAATATAATCTCTTCAAGTTACTACCATTTGTTGTCAGTAGCATGGGCCATCACACGGTGGTGCTCTCATACTCAGCATGCTACCTTCGTCAACGTGGTGATTTTTGTTCCCATTTTGTTGGGCGGGGTGGGGCTGCTTCGGGCCAATCAATAGTCCAATGTTAGCTGCGTTAGTGTTATAGTATGTTTTAATTGAAGGGCAAATGTCAAATTGGTACAATTATGGCTAGGCAATGCACTTCAAGTTTCTCCCCGTTGTTCTTAGTTTGAATTTGTATAAAGGTCGCCTTTTGCAAAAGGGTCAACAAGTTTCTTTAACAAACAAGTTTGGCTGATGTTACGTGTTTGCTTTGATATGGGTACCATACTTCCAGTCCTTTTGATCTCAAGTTTAATTTATACTTCACTAGGTAAAATGTCAATGGTTTTAGTGTTATCACACGCTTCAAACATCCCGCTTTGCTAGATTTATGTTTTTAATGGGCAATGTTCAATGTGATGCTCGAAGATTCTTTTTTATTTTAGTGTGCAAATTTCAATGTGAAGTGCCACTTTTATTAGTCAGAGCGCTTATAACTTATATATATTATACATATATGATAGATATTTATTTAGTTAAACTTAAATCATATCAAGTAAGAATTGTCAACAAATGTAATGATACATTCAAAATCAATTATAAAATATGAATTATTTAAAAAATAACTTAAAACTTGATATTAAATTGAAAAGAAATGCATGCCTAATTTTAAGACAAACTTCCAAAGTGAACTTGTAAATTATAATTTCTAATACTTTCTATTATGCATAGGAATTAACGAAACTTTAAAAGTATTGTAATAGTTTGATGTTAAATTTTGAAATTTCATGAATGCATAAAACATATTTAATTCAGAGCAAAAACTATAATCATACGCATAAAATCTTAAGTTTCATAAAGCAAGCTAAAAAAAAATCATTAGTCATTATCCTCTCTTTTATTCACATAATCGCTTTCACCTTCAAATAGAATGCCCTTCGTATTCAAACTCTTCTTCTTATTATTATGAGTTAATAGCAGCATCTCTTTCTTGAAAATCAATATAAGTAAATATAATTTTAGGCATGTCTAGATGAACTAGCCCTTACTATGGATTTCCCTCTTATTTTTGACCTACCAAAACTTATAGATGACCTTCAACCAACTTCTCCTGATGCCTATTCAATTTCACTCCAAGTTGGCTCTTCATCACCAATACATTCCTTATATGCATTCTCCATTTTCCAATCCACTCAAAATTTTCATCAATAGAATCTGTACTTGCTAAAAACTAAGTCATTTTGATGCTTTTGATCCAACCAATTTCTCTTCTACGTATAAATATTTAGAAAGCAAATCATAATGAATATACAAAACATATGAATTATTTTTATATTCAAAATTAATAAAGTTTTTAATCTGTTCGAAGATGCTTCTTTTTTTATCACAGCCAATAATGCTATAAGTTGAGCCTAAAATGTTAATAACCAATTTTTGTTAAGTTTGGGTTGATGCACATTTCACCTCCAACCACTTTGCAATATAAATTATAATATAACATTAAAAAAAATCATCAGTGAAAATGTTAAAATTAAATAAAAATTCAGTTAATAGTTATACATTGAGATTTCTTATTTCTATAGTGGATGACAAACTAAGTTGCAAATAAATCACAAAGTATGGTTATGAATAAAGAGTTCTTGATCGATGATCTTTCTCGTATTTGATATTTTCACTAACTTACAAGTTCTGCATGTGAATCATCCATCAATTGCCCATCTTCTTGTATTGTGGATTTATTCTTGTAAAAAAACTTCAGGTTAAGATAGTAGCCTGTATTGATGTAATGGTTTAGGAAGTTGAGACCTCCTTATTTTATCAATGTTATGAATGACTTGCTTATAGCCTTATATTTTTCTTTATCTCCTCCAAATGCACCACAAATTGCATCATTCACCTTGTCCATTACATTATAAAGATAGCCCATAGCTGGCTTCTTGTAACCATTTTACTAACCCCAACATTTCGTTGATGTACTTGTAACCTTTAGAGCATAGATCACACTATTCCAAAATGTAGCCTGGAGAATGATCTTCTTAGCTTTATTTTCTTTATAAGCAACACTAAATTTAGACTTGTTCCAATCTTTAGAGATAAACATACACCTTTAGTGTTATTATTTTTTTGCTTATTCATGCTTGCAAGAATGGGGAAAGTAATAAAACAAGTGATGCCCAGCCTCGCCAAATATGCAGCATATGTATATTATCTTATATATTAAGAACAAGCCAATGATTATATGTAGCACCCTAAAACCCAAGGCTTTTTAAATAGTGTTTTCAGTTGATTAGTCGTCCCAATAACCTCTAACATTAGATATGTAATGGGCTGAACATGATACCCAGTACATTTGTGTCCTCTTATCCATATGCATTTGATCTAAGTACTTAAGATGTATCCATAGTATATATCTATACAACAACAACTACAACAGCAACAACAACATCAAGCCTTTACCCACTATATGGGGTCGGCTACATGAATCCTTTTTCTCCATTATGTCCTGTTAAGAGTCAAATTCTCATTTAAATCTAATAAAGAAATGTCATTTTTAATATTTTCTAACCAAGTCTTCTCAGGTCTACCTCTACCTTTTTTAACATAAGCCAAATCTAATACATCTACTCTCCTAACCGGGTCATTGGAAGGCCGCCGTTTTATATGACCAAATCATCTAAGGCGACTCTCTCTAATCTTATGTTTCACTCAAGCTAATCCAACCTTTTCACGTATATGCTCGTTTCACATCCTGCCTCTAAGAGTAAAGCCACTCATCCACCTAAGTATCCTCATTTTTGCAACGCTTAACTTAATATTATGTATCTCTTTTATTGGCCAACATTCTGCGCCATAAAGTATTGCAGGTCTCACCACCATCTTATAGAATTTTCCCTTATGTTTGAGGGGTACTTCTCTATCACACAAATAGCCCGATGCATTCCTCCACTTCAACCATCCAACTTGAATTCTACTAGTAATATCCCCATCTATTTCATCATCATTCTGGACAATAGACCCAAGATATCTAAAATGTGTACTCTTATTAAGGACTTGATCGCCCAAAGTCACAATATCCCCACTAGATCTATTACTACTAAAATTACACTCCATGTATTCGGTTTTGGATCTACTCAAATGAAAACCTTTGGACTCTAAGGTTGATCTCCATAATTCAAGTTTATCTTCAACTCCCTCTCTAGTCTTATCAACAAGAAGAATGTCATCAGCAAAAAGCATACACCAGGGTACATCCTCTTGCAAATGTCTAGTAAAGACATCCATGACTAGCAAAAAGATATGGGCTTAAGGATGACTAAAGCAACTGTCTAGTAAGGACATCCATAATATATATCTATGATTCTATAAATTTCTAACCAGCAAGAATGTAATTAGAGTGTTTATCTGTTGCCACTTGCATCATATTCTCTTCACCATTCTTTTCAATTTGTGCATCACAAAGCTCAAAGAGCTTTAATGAAGATTTTGCGCATCAATTGATTCCAAGACTACTGTGCTTGATGGTGAATTAACTAAAAAAATTATTATTGTTCACTCTTTAAGATTAATTCACCCATTTAACATAAGAATGCAATTTTCTCTTATCAAATCTCTGTGCTCCACATCCATCATAGTTTCATCTATTTCTCTTTCAAGTAGTGGAGCTCTCAACTTATGATAAGATGGGTGTCTAAGACTTGTTCCATATTGCGCAATAACATATACCATATTATCATGACTTTCTAACTTCATTACATTATTAGGAATGTCTGCTTGATAGAACCATCTAGCTATGTATTACATGGTTCTATCCCTTACTCCATCAACTTACTCTTCGATTCCTATTAATCTCATATTTTTCTTTTTTGTAGTTTTTTTTTCTTTCAAATTACAGATATAGAAAATGATCTATTGGACTTTTCATCTTGGGAAATTTTAACTCAATGCTAAGTGCATTGATACTTCCTATTCTAAAATTTGATTCAAATAATATGTTTTCATAATACACGAACATTTGAATATCTGATTCTTCAATAGTCTTTATTGCCCTCTCATTATCTTCCATATATAAACTTTTTTGCAAAATTTTCCTTCTTGATAAGCAACCATCTCTTCCTTTACACTTGAAGGAATTTTCTTGTAAGTCACATTACTCCTTTTGTATGTTCCATCAGGACCACAAGGATGCTCCTTGGCTCTAGTTGCACCTCTATTTATTTTTTACCACAATAAATACATGTGACAGAATAATTGACTCTGTTTTTAACATTGTATACTTTCAAGTTGAATCCTTCTTCCTTTCATTAACAGTTAGCCATACCTTTCATACAAAATGAATGGCTAAAATCTAAAAAACATGAATATTTAATTACTATTTTGCGAAAAATATTAACTATCTTGAAATAATAGAAAATTTCACCTCAACAAAAATGAGGCTTTTCATTTATTTCATTTTATATGAATTTGAGTCAAAAATGAATGAATCCATCGTTGACTCAATTTATCTCTTCTATTTGACCCAAAGCATTAAAATGTATGGAGATAATGGAATACAAAATCTTAAGAAGATGCTAGGTTGGTATATGGGGAATAATGCATGAAAATTATTAAATAATTAAAAAATATATATATATTTCTATTAGAAAGCAATTCTAATTACTCTTGATGAAGGAAACTAAAGCCTCAATGCAGTCAAATTATAAAGAAAACTGTCTATATAGGAAAAAAGCAAGAAAGTGAAGTTTTGTCAATTTTCTTAAGTTAATATGAATCTCAATTGAAATTAATGAATTTATTTTTGACTCACTTTATAATTTCTATTTGCTTTAAAACATTAAGCATGCACGAGACCATGAAATAGAAGTTTTAAAGAACGCTGAATTAATCTTCATATGCAATAAATAAATACACCTTTAGTACAAAATCACCTTATGAATTAGTGATCTATGGAGATAATTGAGTGAGAAGGTTGTGGGATTGATGAAGTAGGTCGAACACAAGCGATTGTCAAGTGACTAGCTTTGCTGCTTGAGGAATGAAAGCAAATGCAAAGATGCAGTGACGGAGACGGAGGCAGATGCGGAGATAGTGCCTTTTTGCTGAAGGAGATGAGTGTTGTTAACGAATATGGAGCCAAGCATCTTAGACGGAGGAAAAGTCAAGCTCCATTGATGGAGATGAAGCCAAGCACCGCTATTGCAAGTCGTCACAACTCATGAGTGTATTGCCATAGATAGGCAGATGTAGTGCAATGCATGTCTATGAAAAATAATGATAAAAGTCAAGTTTGGATGTATTTGTTTTTGTTTATGTAAACATGTTAGCTAAGACACTTTGTATTGTTTAATTTTCTATGTTGGGTTTGAGGCATCCTAGGTGTTATAATTTTCTATGTTGGGTTTGAGGCATCCTAGGTGTAATTCATGTAAAAGAGTGTGAAGTTAAGTGGGGAGTTAGTTTCACACTTAGGAGTCATTAATAGGTCACAAGGTGCAAGAGAGAAAGTGGAGACAAGGCGTGTCTTCTCCTTCACCTTGTGTTTTCTCTGATGCCACAATGACATGGCCTTGAATAAAGATATTCCAAAGGATTGAATTGGTTGTAGAAGTGGTTATTTATGTATCAAAAGTCATGGGAGTGTAAATGATAGAATGTAAGTTTGATGGTGAAGAGAATAAGGTCAATCAATCATAGTAAGATCATGCTTGGCCGAAAGCATGTAGATGGGATTATGAAATTTATGGTTTGTGAAAAGCGTGACTTTGGGGCTGTGAAATTGCTTGTAGATGTTAGGGAATTGATTATTGAACGGATATGGAGTTTGTGGAAAGATTTTATGGAAAAATTCTATGATGATCAGGGTTAAGAACTTGAAGCAAATCTTAAACTAGATCATAGAAATCTAGTTTTCGTTGAATTGACGTCAAGCCCTCTGAAATTTTTCATAACAAGTATCTAGATTACTTCATTTAGGATGAGAAAAGAATAAGAAATCAAAGAAAGAATTTTAATTGCAAATTTCTGAACAACAACAACAACAACAACATCAAGCCTTTATCCCACTATGTGGGGTCAACTACATGAATCCTTTTTTTCCATTGTGTCCTGTTAAGAGTTAAATTCTCATTTAAATCTAATAAAGAAAGGTCATTTCTAATATTTTCTAATCAAGTCTTCTTAGGTCTACCTCTACCTTTCTTAACCTAAGTCAAATCTAATACATCTACTTTCTTAACTGGGTCATCGGAAGGCCGCCGTTTTATGTAACCAAACCATCTAAGGCGACTCTCTCTAATCTTATCTTCCACTAGAGAGATCTCTTGACCACCAAGCCTAGGGGTAGAAGAGAAGTGTAGTAAACACTTGTCTATTTCATTCCAAACCTTAAATAAAAATCCATTATATCCATTACAATATATTTAAACAATTTTTTACAAGTTTTGCATTCCAAAATTTAGATTCTTAAAATATAGGAGTTGGTTCCATGCTTGTTGGGGTAGTTGGTGCTTGTGTGGATAAGGGAGTGGCTAACCTCCTATTTTTAGGATAATTGCATCACTGATGCGACAGTTTTGTTTGATTTGGCACCCTACTTGGCCGTCCCCTAATGTTGGAGTTGATTCATGTTGACTTCCATTTGAATCCAGCCAACTTATGAGTCCAAAAAGAGTTAATCTTGCCCGACTTTAACAATTGGATAATCTTGAATTGTCTCCAAACCTGACTCTGATACTATTATATAATATTTTGATTGCTTCTATAATCAATTCTCTAACGTCTACAAGTGATTTCACAGCCCCAAAATATCCCTTTACAAACCTCAAATTTTATAATCCTGTTGACCTATGGATCATACCCAAAGGAAACAAAAAATCACTGAATGCATACCTCGTATTCCTTTGGATCCAGGAATCCCGCCGAGATCCCGCTGATTCGGCGCCGTCGCAGTCGCATCTCGTGTACGAAGCCCGCGCTCGCCTCGACCCCCGCTCTGCCTTCTCGTCGTTAAATACCGAACGGGGGAGGCTCAGGCTCTTATTCGTTCTTCCACACCTTTCTCCAATCCGCGAGCTCCACACGACTTCTCCGACTTTTCTTCCCTTTTGCAAGACCCCCGCAGAAATCCCTTCCTTCCAGCACTCCCGTCGCCTCTGCCCTAGACCTGACGCCGAACCCAACCCCTCAGCAAGCCGACGTCTCCTCCCGATTTCTTCCTAGATCCAAGCTACCTCCGCCCCTCTCTGCTCACAAGCAGCACCTTCGCTCCACAGAGAGAGAGAGAGAGAGAGAGAGAGAGAGAGAGAGAGAGAGAGAGAGAAGAGGAGCATCCCCCTTACCTCCTGCCCTAGACCCGCCTCCCTTGCTGTTGTCCGACTCCACTCCTTCGAACGACGTTCCCTTCGTATAGGATCGGAAGTTACGGCATTTTGATCTTAAACAACAATTGGAGCTTGCGGCTGTGAAGGTAACTCTCTACCTTTCGTATGCTCTCTCGGCCAAATCCCGCAAATTCGTCGAATAGAGGGTTTAGGTATTTAGTTATAATAATTTTAAATTGATTAAAAATAATATTAGTTATGATTAATTTGATTTAATTTTAATTAATTATCTTAATTTTAATTAATTACTATTAATTATATTTAATTATAACTAATTTATTAATTATATGTTAATTATTTTAATTATAGTTGATTAATCACAATCATAATCATTTATAATTGATTAAGTTCAATTATAAATAATTATTTTTGTCTTTAATTAATTAATAATTATTAGCGATTAAATATAATTAATCAAATTAATTATAGATTAAATATTTTTTTAATTATAATTAATTAAGGTAATAATTAGTTAAAATTAAATTTTAATCATAATTAATCTTCTTTTAATTAATTTAAAAGAAAAAAGAAATGCAAAAAGAGACCCTTGTCTCTCGCCTCGATCCATATGCCAACCCCGCCGGCCCGCTTGCAAAGGTATGATCCCTAAACTCAGATTCCTGTCATCGTTGTTGGCGGCGAGTTAGCAAACCCCCTACACGCTCACGTAGCGTAGTAGGGAGGGAAGCTAGCGCGACGCCTACGACGAGGCGGGCAATCGCCTTAAACCCCGCTCTCGACGCTTGCGACGAGCCGGCAAACCCCCTACGCGCTCACGTAGCGTAATAGGGCGGGAAACCGGTGCGACGCTCGCAACGAGGTGGGTAATCCCCGGACCGCTCATGTAGCGTGAAGGGGAACAAAATTAAGTACCCATACGTGGGGAAATCCTCCTGCTTTCTTTGCAACAGGTGCCCAAGACCCCTAAACGCTCATGTAGCGGGCGGGGATTGAAGAAAATTTTGCTGTCGTGGTGTCTACGGACATCTACCTGAAGCGCGCACGTCACGTGGAGGGGAAGGCAGCCTCTTGGTTTTTCCCCTAAACGGGGGAGACGCCAGGAGGCTGTCGAAATTTCATTTGAAGATTTTGAGGACTTGAACAAAATCTGAACAAACAAAGGACTTAATTTGAAGCATGAACTGAACTCAAATGAACATAAAATCTAACCTAAATCAGAGTTGATTAAATGATGTTGAATTGAACTCATATTTGGACAAGATGTGGGGCTTGAACTTGAACATGTAAATTCAAGTCATTTGAACACAAGAAAAAGAACTTGCAAGGACTTGTGAACTTGGATTTGATTTGACTCAAACATAGCGGATGTCAACGGAACTTGAACCAAATGTTAAGGATTCGGACAACAGTGGACTCGAATCAAACTCGAACTAAGTTCAAGCTTGAACTCTACTTGAAAGTGACACAAGGGATTCAAACAATTAATAAAATATTTGAATCTAAGTGAAATAAGTTCATACTTGAACTTGATTCAATATTCATAGAATATGACCATTTGGACTCAAACTCAAGTGAATAAGGGACTTATGGTAAAGCCGCAATGGCTTGGCGTGTTCACTCTCAGACAACGATGGAAGCTCTCAATAATCATGACCACTTACTAAGAGGCCATGCAGAAGAATTGTAGTGAATACAAACATAACTAGTGTGAGGAGATTCATGGTCGCATAACACTTCAATCACAAGCAAACATCAATCATCGAAACATATGAATGGTGAAGGTGAACATGATGTAAATGCAACAAACTCCTATAACAGTTCCCATATTGTTAAGTACACTGTATTTATAAGTGACAGCATCCAACTGTAAAATACACAAGCATCTCCTATCTGTACCAACGAAAGCTTTAATGCAAAACATAATCAACTTGCAAGTTGAAATGATGAATTTTACAAATATTTGTAGAAGTCTTTCTGTGTATATAACATGTCTTTTATGAAAAGGATGCAAGGAGTCTGCTACAAGTGTTAAGATGCTCATATAGCATACAATGAGGTAGTGGCAAGTAAATGCATCTGTCTCCTACAAACGAAAGAAATTTATATGCATAGTGATGGGCTTGCAAGTACCTACCAATTATCATAGCAAAGACACTACGGTACCTCCACGACCAACAATTATCCACCATCAGTCAAATACTCCGATCCCCAGTAAGCAGAGGCAAAAAGATCTGCAATACATAAAGTCTCTCTACGAATATGGATGTATGCTCAATATGCCACCTATGGGTAGATACATAAAGACTCCAGTAAATGCAATATCCTGAAGTCAATCCAAATCTATGAATGAAAACATCTGCCTTTCTGCAAGAAATAGTATGAGAGATCATATAACTCAACGCCACCGAATCTGCAACATTTATGCAAGCAGACAGAAGGCGTACGAGTCCTCAAATGAAGCTCCAGTGCCACGCCACCGGATCTGCAACCTTCGTACAAGTAGACAGAAGGCGTCCACAAGCTATAACGCCACGCCACCGGATCTGCAACCTTTGTACAAGCAGACAGAAGGCGTCCAAAAGCTATAACGCTACGCCACCGGATCCGCAACTTTCATGCAAGCGACAGAAGGCGTGTACAAATATTCCAAGAATACCCCCGCACATGCACCGTAACTTGTATACACTTAGGTACACATAAGGGGATGTATCATGAACACGCATGGGCCCCGACGAGCGTGTTATTGGTACACACGTGACGTCTAGGGATGCTGTGCGGGTCAATAAGTGAATTCCAGTTCGAGCCCGATCCTCCTATATGGGTAGATAGAGTCGACACGGCTCGAACCATTAAATAAATATGCGGTCGCGAGATTGACCGGGATATTTATTTTATAGTTCATATTAGGCCTTCAAGGCCTATAATCAAGAGAATTCACTAACAAGGGCATAAAGCCTACGAAACCTCGATCCTCTGTCAATCACTAGACAGAGTCGACAAGGTTCAAAACACAAAAATATGAATGATCCCATACACCCCGATGATGGCCGTGTTGAATGCAAATCTCAACCGGAGGGGTCCACACAGATCATTTCAAATACCACCCAAATATCCAAAACTCCACAAAAAAATTCCCAAATACCCAAAACTACAAAACTCCACAAAAAATTCAAAAATCTTTCCAACTCCAAATATTTAAAACTGAAATCCAATCATTTGATCACTTAAAGCAAAATTCATCTACCCTCCGTAACAGTTTGCCGAGGTGGATAAATTAAAATTTACTTCAGCTCACATAGAGCCAATGCCTAGTCGAAAATATCACTAGGATCCATTCTCAAACAATCTCCTGCCAGCAAGTACGTGGTACGAGTCCTCTAACCGGCAGTTTCGCCGCCAAATGGCACTGCAGGATAAACAGTTATGATTCGGGGCCCTCTAACCAGATGGTTGCCGCCAAATGGCACCATTATATTATGGTTATGGCCAGAGCTCGTATGCTCCCCAATGGGATCAAATCCTTGAGATATGAATCAATAGGATATGTTCGATAGGGCACAAAGCCCTCTGTCAGCTAAGGTGGATTCAAATTTGTCCCCTTAGACAAACATCCACCCCAGGTCTACAAGGTACCCTTGGACGAAGCAACTCATGGCTGCCGACAAGGATCCTTCTATCAGGTTGGGTCGACTACCTCCTCTAACTAAGTAGACCAGGGATCACGATGGCCCGGGACGACAGAACCATGGGATCTTGATCGGGTCTATCATCCATTCCCCCACCATTCGCTTTAAGTGCACGATGGTGAAATTTCTAATTTTAAAATATCAATCCTTCAAATTTCCTACACCCAAACCCATGCTGCTACTATATGCCAGATTCACGTATTCCTACGTATCTGATTGACGACTAGCCTTAATCGAAAGTTCTCTCTCGTTACCGGGAGGGGTAATTAACTATAGGGACTTGCGCCTATAGGAAACCAGAACTCAGATCATAAAGTCCTCGCAAAATGAGGGCGAAATCTCTGGGTAGTGTCTTATCTACTATCTCATCTGCCTTCCAAAATTTACCCCGGAACTTAGTTCGTTAAAACTCCCCCCTAAAAGAAAACAAAGAGCGGGCGGAGGCCGGGGCCGAATTTTCGGAGCCCACAAATCCCATCCACATGCTTTCGTCCAAAGATTGCTTTAGTTTGATTGGTTTGCCTTATTCTCTCCACCATCAAACTTACATTCTACTGCTTATACTACCATGACCTATAATATATAAGGACCACTTCTACAGCCAATTCAACCCTTTGGTGCATTTTAATTCAAGGCCATATCATAGTTATGGCAATCGCCAGCCCTAATGTTCTCTCTCCCTTTTAATTGATCTTAATAAATTGTTGTCTGAATTGGGATCTAATGAAAGCCATGGTTGTAGCGAAACTCATTAGCGCTTCTCACATGCTCTTCTAGCATGCATTTTTGTGCTTGACGGCATGCTATGCGCTCTCTGCAACCAACCAACCAACTAGTGATATGGAGGTGCATCATCCCTGGATTTTATTGCTGCTATTGGCTTTTGAAACGTACTTCAAAGTGTGCTTTTAACAAAACTGTGAGATGGCTTTCATCTTAGCTTATCCAATGCAGCTTAACAAGATTAGCAAGGTTGATATATATCTTTTAAAACATTTTTGAAGCTTGTACTCTGCCCATATGGGCTTAGCACCCATTCTAGGTGCATTGGATTTTCTTTTATAAAATCATACTTAGATTAGATTAAAATTCAGTTCGTATTGTATAATTTCCATTTAGCTAAAAAGCCTTGGAATAGTGTAAATATCAAGATAACTTGATTTCACTTGCAGTAAAAACTGGTTTCCATTCATTGTTGTAATTAACCCATGGGTCTAACTTCTGAATGCATTATTTATACCAGATTGTGTGAGGCTATTGTTACACTTGCTGCATATTTGATAATCTTGCTGTTTTTTTAACATATTGGTCGTCGTTTTTGGTTCACATCTCTAATATTGTTCTCGAATAGTTTAAATAAGCATAATTTCTATGCGTGCGTTCATTATGGAGTTCATCAATCATAAAATCATGATATTTATTCTATCCTGCATTTACTGGACCACTTCCTCGTTTAATTATGTGCCTGCATCTTATTTCGTTGTCTCTAGGTTGCTGACTTCAACGTGCAAGCTGCACAGCAGGGTATTGTGTACATAGACGAAGTTGATAAAATTACTAAGAAGGTATTGTGATTTACCAAGCAAGTACTTCAACATATATTATCATTTAGATGGTGTCAATTCCTGCAGTGGTTCTTTAATATGCAGGCTGAGAGTCTAAATATTAGTAGAGATGTATCTGGTGAAGGCGTGCAGCAAGCATTACTGAAAATGCTTGAAGGAACTGTAAGTAATGAAGTTCCGTTTTTTATTCTAAGAGTTGCTGCTATTCCATTCTTTTACGTATGCTTGATTGCATAATTTCATATGCTAATAAGTAAAATTGGGTCTTTTTTGAAAGTTCTACCTCTTTGAGCTATCTGTTTTTCAGTCATTCTAGAGAATATGCTGTGTAATAGCATCCATAAGACAATATGACAGCAAATTGTTTTCTATTGATTTCATTTTAATCTTTTCAGTATCTCTGATTGGATTCTCATGTAGTTCCCAAAATATTGTTGAGATATTTTGATTTCTCAGTTTGAAAAATCTGAAGAGTGTCGATTTATGGTACTCTTTGGAACTATTTTTGTTGGCTTGTTTTTTTCTGTTTCTGAAGAGTGTATTTTATTTTATTTCCTCCAAAATTAGGAGAAATCTTGAAAGCTGTTCTGACTTGCTTTGAAGGCATGATTTTATTTACCTATTCTCAACTGGCGATATTCTAACATTATCTAAAAATTCAATAAATATATCCCAGCGATTTACTCAAGAGTATTATATTAGTCAGAACAATATATGCGGTCTCCTAACGAGGCTAAAAAAAGCTTTATTCAGATGCAAACCAATGAATAGCCTATTTCATAGGGTGTTTGAAGCTTGCAACTCCTGATTTTGATTTTTGAAGCACTGGTTACTTGAGAATCGCTAAACCCTTTAAGGAGAACTTTTTAAGGCCTAGCTTCCTTGAAAAATGTTTTACTGGTATTGAAAAGCTTTTTTTCTTTCTTGTAAAAATTGACTTCAGACACAGTTCTGTAAAAGAAACATTTATCAGTTGGATTAATGAAGTTGTAATTCATGCGAAAGGCTACCTACTGGAAAGTAATTAATGTTTGTAATCCTCCAAAGTAAGCTATTATGATAAAGTTATGACAGTTCTGTAAAAAAACATTTATCAGTTGGATTAATGAAGTTGTAATTCATGCAAAAAGCTACCTATTAGAAAGTAGTTCATGTTTGTAATTCTCCGAAGTACTTATAAATGAACTTTTCTAAAAAGACGCTATTATGATAAAGTTATGAAATCACCTCCTCGAAAAGTTTTGCTGTCAACGATTACTCATGCATTCTGCATCTTGTGCATGTAGACCGTTTAATATTTTTTCTGAAACTAAAGATGTCTAAATGCTCAGAGGCCGTAGGCTGGCCTGTAAAATAACTAGGAAGGAGAGGGGATGGTGAGAAAGAGTCATTTGATGTCCCAAAGCGATTCTAATATATGATTCTACTTTTTGGGGCATGGATGTTCTTGTATTAATGAGAATTACTTTATCTTTTAGTATGGTTGGAATTACTGATTGGCATAATGGGAATAACTAATTAGGTCAACTAAAAAATTGTAAAGTTAATCAATGATCCAACTGGAGTACCTATAAAAGTCAATGGATGAATGGGTGAAACAATTTTAAATTTGTGCAATAAGTTATGTACCCTGAGGCGTGCTTTAGAGAGGTGCATGCAAAGTGCCTTAAGACTATTATAGCCTTACGTGGGGAAAAGAAGCACAAGTCTCAAACAAGTGAGGTATGCCTTGAGGCATTTTCAAAGTGGCACAAGCCTCTATTTTCATTTTTTGATGTGGTGTATTGAAAGGAAAATAATAGCCAAAAATCAATAATTTTTTAGATTGAGAGGATTTGACACAATTGAATAACAAGGGAGACGAGGAAGCAATCAATTGTAATGATTCTTTTAATAAAAATCCTCCAAGTGATGGTGATAGAAGAGACTTCTGAATTCAGAGTCCTAAATCATAACTATATAATTTTAGGACATGTTTACTTGTTTATTTTAGAATAATTATTTATGTTGATTTGTTTATCTTAAATTTTGTTAAATTCAGAGAATTGGAGAGGGAAAAGACTTTTTTTATTGCACAAAATTATCCATATTTATAGATCTATACAAGATATCTTAATGAAGAAACAAATAACTACAGAATCATGCATAATTGCCTTAATACAATCCTTCCTAAATCAACCGCCCAAATATAGAAGGAGATCGGCGTGATTTATGTGAGCCTCCCATGGATCCCCATGCTGGCCGTGGGATCAAGGGCCAATGGACGACTGAGATTTAACAGCATGATCCAGGTGAGCCTCCCATGGATCCCCATGTTGTCCATTGGATCAAGGGCCAAGGGACGGTTGGGATTTTAACACTCCCCTTCAAGTTGAGGAATACATATATGTCATTCCCAGCTTGGTAATTAGTCCAAAAAAAGTAGAGTTATCAAGTCCCTTGGTGCACCATAGAGTTCTCCATTTGGTCAAAACTTTGGGAGAAATTAGCTTCAGAGATTGCAGTGGCAAATGATAGCAATGAAGGCTATATTAAGCAGGGCAACATTAAGGCTGTATTGGGTATAGATAGGATAAAAACCACAAGGGAAGGCTGACAATGAAGGCACGACAATAGGAAAAAAAATCTATTTTTAGGCTTGCGGCAAGCTTCAAGGACAGTAACAGAAAAAACTATCTCAAGCGGCTTCAGCACTTGCCAAGCAAATCTCCTCCCATCCGATCGAGTTAGCCTTCAGCCCAATGCAAATCAGTCGTCCGACTCCACCCGAACACTCCTTTTCTATTGACCCCGTATAGGCGCACGCAAGGCCTATGATCCCTCTGGTCTAATCGTAGGAAGGAGTGCAGGTCTTGTACTCTTGCTTGTCCCGACCCTAGACTCTCACGAGAGGGAACTCTCAGCTCTTTCTATACGTAAGTAAGAGGAGGTCGTGTGCTCAACTTCTCTCACTTTTGTTCGGTCGACTTTGGACGTTGCACACGAGAGGAGCCCTCCCGCTTGATCTCTCCTAGGTCTTGGACGCACAAAGGAAGCATGACCAATATTCCTTAGATTTCTGGCAATGAAGGCCAGTGGTAGGAATTTGTATTCCTCAGAATTCCAACAATGAAGGCGGGTGGTGGGAACCTATATTCCTTAGAATTTTAGCAATAAAGGCTAGTGGTGGGAACCTGTATTCCTTAGAATTCCATCAATGAAGGCTGACGGTGGGAACCTGTATTCCTCAGAATTTCGACAATGAAGGCCGGTGATGGGAACATATATTCCTTAGAATTCCGGCAATGAAGGCCGGTGGTGAGAACCTGTATTCCTCAGACTTCCGGCAATGAAGGGCGGTGGTGAGAACCTGGAGAGCCAACAAGCGCCAGCTCATTCAGGGTAGAATAAAATGCTTTTAATATCTCTGTAGCCTCACCCTTGATATCCACGATCGACTCCCTATATAGGGAAGTAGTGTACCTCACCATATGTGTGCTCACCATTTGTGTGCTCACCAACTCTTCGGTCACTATAAGCACACACTTAATTGTAGCATTGAACTGCCTAACCACCAAGAAAGCCATATTCTTCCCCACTGCGTGCATCGTCTGGGCAACTCCACATATAAGGGCCGTTCCATCGGCGAGCATTGAATCCAGCAAACTGACTTCAGTCCAAATCCAACCAGCAAGGTTCTCAATGATGATTCCATCAGCGACAGTGAAGAAGGCGAGAATGCGGGTTACTAAGTGGTGTTTGTCCGATTTGAGGGATTGATCCCAGTGGTGGATGTCTTGGGAGAGGTCGACTTCTTTTGATATCCAGAGGGAGGCTTCGACCTTCTTGTAAATCTCCCAGATCTGAGGGTAGCGGATCGGGAACATGCAAAAGCGGTCGGGATTTGGGGCAAGGAGGGGCTCTTCGAGTGGAGGATTTGATGGCATGTACAATAGCTCTTCAACCGCTTGTTCCTTGCTCGGTTATGCTCCAACACACACACGAGGGTCGGTAGTCTCTGCTTAGGCACACATGCACGCAGTTCTTGCTCGCTCCCTCTCTTGATCCTCTTCTTCACTTAGTTCGGCCCTTAGGTAGGCACACACGAGAGGGGGTCTCATGTGCCTTCTTTAGCCGCACGCAGAAGACCGAAAGGGGAAGCCCTCTCCCTTGCTCGGCTGCTCTAGACGTACGTGAGTAGGAAGCAGAATGCAAGAACTAGCTTGCCCTTGATCATACGCAACATTGAGCGCAATCTCGCTCAATCAGCTCTCAGGCACACGTGCAGAATCTTTTGGCCACACGCCTCTCTCATCCCATTCGGCCGCATGCGTGTGAGAGGGGTTTACAAGGCGTTCGTCTCTCTCGATCGAATGCAGAGACCGCGGAGTTCTCGCTTGACTCCTCCAGACGAGACGCACTAGATGTTCGTCTCTCTCGATCAAATGAAGAGATCATGGGATGAGGCTCTCTCCCCCTCTCGGTTGGACGTACGCAGGAACGAACAAGCCGGAATATGCTCCCTTTAGTTTCTGAAGGGAAGGCCGAGCCTTCCCTTTACAAAGCCCGTCAGTAAAAAAAACTTAGAATTCTGGCTCTGATACCATGTAAAATTCAGAGAATTGGAGAGGGAAAAGGCTTTTTTATTGCACAAAATTATCCCTATTTATAGATCTATACTAGATGTCTTAATAAAGTAATAAATAACTACAGAATCATGCATAATTGCCTTAATATAATTCTTCCTAAATCAGACACCCAAATATAGAAGGAGATCGGCGTGATCTAGGTGAGCCTCCCACGGCTCCTCATGCTGGCCGTTGGATCAAGGGCCAAGGGACGACTGAGATTTAACAGCGTGATCCAGATGAGCCTCCCATGGATCCCCATGTTGTCCGTGGGATCAAGGGCCAAGGGACGGTTGGGATTTTAACAAACTTGTTTGCTTATATAGAGTTTTTGTATGACTTTTTATGATATGTTATGATTTATAATCGTTACTCTTAAATATCTTATTTTTCATAATTTCATTTATTGATTGATTTTTATTAAGGGTTATGTCTTTGCCTCATGAAGAGAAAATTCCTCAATACTTGATTGCACAATTTTAAACCTTGGAATGAATATAGAAGATATCATAATTTTTCAACTTCATTTTACTTTTGTCTCATTACCAGTTCATATGAATAAAAAATTAGTGTTTTACGCTAATCAATTCAAAATAGAAAATCATTTTGGGAAAAAGTATGGAAGCATGAACAGTAGGTGCTTGTGAATTGTGAAGGTTAACCGTTGGAGAGTTGTCTTTAATGCATTGCTTTCTTTGCATTCTCCAAAAGTTATTCAGTAGTTGCTTATCTCTCTAAAAGAATTGGTTTTCTTGCTTGGTCCTGATATAGCTGATCAGTTACAATAGATATGATGCAAACTGAATTTTGTTTGATCATTAATTCTATATTTTTATATGAAAAATATTAATCTGAGTTTGAAGGAAGGGAAGGGGACCTTTATCCTTAACATATAGAGGAGATTTTTTCAATCACATGGTTATTGCTTCTGGACTATGGCTCTCTTTTGGAAAATTTTCTGAGAACTGATCGTTTTACTGCAAGAGCTGTGAAGTCGATTTATGTCCATATCTATAGGTTGGCAAAGAAATGTTTGAAGTTGGAGAAAGTAAAACAGAAAGAAAAAGGGGTGATCTTGCTTCTCGTTTTGGCGATAAAACAAAAATGATAAGAGGAACATGGAGCTGGGCTAGCCTTCATCCTAGCTACCCACCCTATCTATTATTAGATGATACCATTGGAATTAAAACCTTAAGTCTTCTTTGAGAACAGCTAATGAGTGCACAAGAGTTGATTCAGTTGTTGATGCAGGACGGCAATGCTTTTAAAATATTATGATAAGAAGTTGCACGATTTTGAACTATTTGCGAATTAAACGAAAAGAGAAAACGTAAGAGCGTTCACATTCGCTTAGGCCAAATTACATGCTAAGCACATGAATTATCAAAACAATTACAGAATTACAACAAATTGCAAATGAGTAGTGTTCAACAAAATCCATAATCTAATAACAACATAGCAACATAGAAATCACACTCAATTCTATGTTTACTAAGTGGAGGTAGAAGATGGAGCACAATTCCTCGAGATTTGACCATCACCTACAAGATTCGTGAAATTTAGGAGATGAATGAAAATGGGGTAGAAGTTCACCCTTGTTTAGAATCGGAGACAACGTGCCACTGAATGTTGCCTAGTTGTTCTTCAATGGCTTCGACGAGAGTATCCAGGATGCGCTCCATATCGATCCTCGGGTTGACATCGAAGAAGGTTGAATGGAGAATGTGGACAAAGCCTTGCTCGTCGTAGACATAGTTTAAAATTGCGCAATTAGAGGCGCGCGGCGCAATTTATCCACCTGGCGCCTCATTGCTTAAGCAATTTCTGGTCCAGAAGAGGCGTACGCCTTGGTGAGCTTGAGGCTGCCTCAGAGGCGCAATTGCGCAATTTTGGGAAAGGCGTACGCCTCAAGCTCTCGGCCGATTTTCGCCACCACTCCCGTCGGCACTGCCTCTCATCGGTGAGGTATACCTGTCCGATACGACACTGATATATGTCATACCGAATAGAAGTTGTCCCTCACAATAAAAATTATTCTTACAATAAAAATTACTCTTACAATAAAAATTTGTAAGGTCGAACCCCATGACCTGATCGGTCAGGTCGAACCCCGCCAGGGGGCTGCGCCCCCTGGGACCCCCGGCATATCTGCCCCTTAAATAACAATCTTTTCTTATGTGCTATTACATTTAAAATATATGCAATTAACAACACACTAATCATTCTTATTGAACAAAGAAGAGAAAAGTGGGTAGGATTGAGGATGATGAAGATTTGACATTCATAGATTCAATTGGAGATGAAGATGCCTCCACTGAAGACCCATTTAGTGATGGGACATGATTGAATTTTAGATGTTCTTTCTTATTTGTACTTTGGGAGTTCTGATAGACTTCAATTTGTAGTTTTGTATTTTGAATTATGCTATGAGATGCTTATATTGCATCTATTTTATTGTTTTTCATTAAGTTCACTTCTCATTTAGATGTTCTAATTGTATCATAGGCTCTTACTGTTTTTTACCTGCTAGAATATTTAAATTCGCATTTACGCAATTCTTCATCTGTGAGGCTTACGCCTCACACCGCCTCGAGGCTTACGCCTCGCCTCACGGACGAAAAACGCCTCGAGGCTTATTTATGCAATTTTAAACCTTGGTCGTAGACAATGCCGAGATCAAGTTCCGGGTCAGCCATCCATGCAAGAAGTCGCTGTTTTTGGCTTTGGGAAGTGTCGGACAGCGGGGAGAAACCTTTCCGATGGTAGTACAGTGAAAGGAGCCGATGGGAGTTGATGGAGAGCAGGCTGCCCTTCTAGCTTCTAGTTGATGAGAATCCAGGAATAGGTGCAGGAGTTTTCTGGCAGCAGGCTTAGAGAGCTGAGAACCCCAAATCGGATGGGGTTTAATAGGGATTTCTGGAAGAAAAACTTAGCAAAGATGCTGAGGGAGTAGGCGGGTAGAAGAGGGTTGGGTTTGGAAGTATTTCCAAGGTGAGAGGGGCTGATTTGTGGAAAGAAATAAGGAGGCGGGGGCCTTGAAATTTTCGGCCAGAGGGAGAGAGGGAGTTTGAATTGTTTCCAAGAGGGGAGGTGGGTTTTAGGAAACAATTCCTAATTCATCTATGGGGGGCGGCTTATAGAGAGAGGGAGGGATTTAATGGGGCAATCAATGCTTGCTTAAATTATTAAACTAAGTTTGTAAAGAAATATCTCATCCCATCTAAATTCAAATTTAAATAGGATTGGATTAACTAAGTTTCCTAAAATAGGATTTTAAATTAGGTAACTATTTCAAATTCAAATTGATTTGAATTTAAACATTAATAGAGTTACCAAATTTAAGAAATCTCATTTAGGAAAGACTTGGAGGCAAGTGGAGATGGAGGAAAGGGCCAAAGGGGAGGGCCGGTAGTGGAGGTTGGCCGTGGATGAGGTGGGGTTTGGATCTAGATGGCGGGTGGGGTGGAGACTCAAGTGGCCGGCAGTTAAAGGGTTGGGGAATGATCTTGGGCCGGCGGCTATGGGGTGAAAGAGGGATGGCAAAGAGATAATGAAGAAGAACCACGAACCCGGCTGTCTCCAAGGTTGGTGGGGGATTACTCTCTCAAGTACTCTCAAAATCTCATAAAGAAATCAAGCAAAGAAAAATTTTATCATTCATTCATTCATTAAGCATCAAAAGAGAAATATGAGGGCTATAAATAGCCTCGTACAAAGGACTTAAAAGCAAAAGACAACAATGCCCTTAGGGCTTACATACGACCTCCCTTAAGTAAGGGGTAAAAGCAGAAAACAAATACAACATAAAAAGACAAATAAAATACTAAAAGACAAATATATGAAATGAATCAGAAATATGACGACTCGATCGTGGCCGTAGATCGACGGCCATGTCTCTGATAGAGTTTCCATGTGCTGATGTCCTCATCAGTTGTATCCCTTGCTTGAAAATGAACAAGATAGTAAAAGTATTTTCTTTTTATTTTTTAATTCTTTTTTCTTGTAACAACTGTGGTCCGGTCTTCTCATCTTATTTTATTGCATCTACCTGCAGTTTCTCTATTGATAGTTATCTGCATGGAAAACCAAATATTCATAATTTAATGAATTCATAGAAAATAATATTTTTCTTGGTAATTCAAATTTTAGATTAAGATATTTTAGTAATATTATATCATTTATTAAAGGCAAATCTATGAACAGATTTAAACATACTATTCAATATATTAAAGTTAGTTAAATATCATAACATTAATTTAGTAGAAATCAATCAATTTTGTTATGCAAATAAATTTAGATGACATGATAAATATACCAGGAATATTAATAATGGGGAAATTGAATGCTAAAATATAATAAAATCTAGCTCTTTAGGCTAAATATTGTTTCCCATGATTTACTTAATATATCATTACGGATATTGTATACTTGGTTGTGCAAATCTGACAGAAGAATATTTATGTTTCAAACTTTAAAGAAGTTACTAAACGTTTTTATATTCTTTGAAATTGAGAAAAGGCAAACAAAACAAAAAAACAAAAAAACAAAAAGAAACAAAGCATTGCATAGCATGGTTGCTGAAATATACTTGAGGCTCGCATTGCCTTGCAAAAAGCTCGGCAACCTTGAATTGACTTGCCGAACAACTTGATCTTCCTGCTGCCTTTTGTGATTAATATTATCTAGCAAAAAACTCATCAACCTTAAATTCCTCTTGCTGATTACGCCTTCCTGCTGCCTTTTGTGGTTAATGTTTATGCTGAATAATGTCTTATATGCAAACACAATAGAAAATTATGTTGATTCTTCTTTCCAACTGGAACTAAGTCATGTATTTTGCTGTAGATAGTAAATGTTCCTGAGAAGGGAGCACGCAAACATCCCCGTGGTGACAATATACAGGTACCATAAAGTTCCCTAAAAAAATAGTTGTTCTTGATCATTTAGAAGATTTGAGTCTTGTATCATGGACATTGTTTATTTGCTTTCTGAACATAATGTCTACTTATATGCCTCAACTTTTTGTGTTAGTTGAATTTGTATGTTATAGTTGGAGTGAGCAAGCTGGAAAAAGAAGTTTTGCTTCATAGTAAGATACTAAGTTGTGAAGTGGAGAATTTGCCCCATTTTTGAATTTCTGATTGTTGATGTGCATTACTCTCATGCTTTGGGTCTGGCTTACCATACACGTGTTTTTGGATACCCTTGAGGTACTTTATCATGATTTTGAAGACAATAATTTATATATTAATTTCTTCCTTTTGCAGATTGATACAAAAGATATTCTTTTTATATGTGGCGGAGCTTTTATTGATCTAGAAAAGACTATATCAGAGAGGTAAAACTGTTTTCTGTTTTTTGGGATTATTCTTCAATTATTCATTTGATTTGGATTGGGATTTAAGGTTGGCTGACCTTTTCAGTGTCCAACAGACGGCAAGATTCTTCCATAGGCTTTGGAGCACCAGTTCGTGCAAATATGAGAACCGGTAGAATATCTAATGCTATTGTGACATCAGCCTTGTTAGAATCGGTAAGGATAGATGACCAGTCCGGTATGAACATGAGAATATAAAAATCATTTTCTTTTTTCTATTGCATAACTTAGGTTTAATTCTGAGAGGGTTCTTGCAGGTTGAAAGCAGCGATCTTATTGCATATGGGCTTATTCCTGAATTTGTTGGACGCTTTCCAATATTGGTTAGCTTGTCGGCTCTAAATGAGGACCAACTTGTTCAGGTCATCAATCTTGTTTGATGCTTAGAAATTAACTCCAATACTGTTGATAATCCATTCTTTAAGTAACAAAAGATTTTGTATACAATTTTTGTCAGTCAGTTTCTTCAAAAAGTGGTTGGGGAATTTTATTGCATCAGCAGAGGGTAGGTGAGATGTGAGCTTTTTAGTTATTTAAGTTGGAGTTTCCATGTACCTAAGTTATGATGCTACATTTTAAGGTTGTCTTCTAGTTGAAGAACATTATAAATTAGAATAAACGTGTGCTAAAAATTATAAGATTAGTATAGGTGTGTTAATACTAGGAATGATAAAGTGCAAAATTTAGATTGCATGTAGGTATTGTACAAAGTGAAGATAATGTTATAGAAAACACGCTTAGGTGGTTGTGGTGCATATTTGATCAGGTGGAAGATGGACCAATGAGGTAATGTGACGGAATTAGCGTGAAATCAAATAGAAAGAGAAAGGTTGACTGAAGATAATGTTTGAAAAAGTTTGCAAAAGATACATGCATATTGGAGCAAACACACACATACACACACACACACACATATATATATATATATATATATATATATATATATATATATATATATGAATGTTCTGTGAATGTTGCATAACTAGTTTCTGCTGAGATCGCCCCATATTGAACCCGTGCATAATATGTCATCTGTTTCAGGTCTTGACAGAACCCAAGAATGCTCTTGGCAAACAATACAAAAAAATGTTTGGCATGAACACTGTAAACAAGCCTCTTACTCCAGCTGATTGTAGATTTATATGTTAGCTCTACTGTTTCATGTGAATTTTTTCCTTTCCTTATTAGGTAACTTCTTTTCCAGGTTAAATTGCATTTTACAGAAACAGCACTTAGGCTAATTGCAAAAAAGGCAATGGCAAAAAATACTGGTGCAAGAGGTCTAAGAAGTATCATGGAGAATATTCTCACGGAAGCAATGTATGAGGTATTTTTTTTCAAACGTTTTTGTGCTCATATGCGTTAAAATTTCCCCTTTTTTTCTTGTTTAATGCTAAAAATATGTAGCCTGTATGATGTAGATGTCTTTCAATATAGGGTTGCTAATATAGATTGACAAATAAATACACAAAATCATGCAACACCATTTTGTAACTCAAATTCTCAACTTTTAAGACATTTTGTTATCTTAGATGAAAACCGAAATTCCAAAGAAATGTATGCAGATGATAAATCAATAGTAGTTTTTCATTAGAAATAATGCATAGCAATTTAGAATCATGAAAACTATACAATCAATTCAAAATATTGGCACCTTAGAAATGCATATCATATTTAACTTTAATAAAATTAATCATATATGCGAATTCAAACAAGATTTTTTGATAATTGAAACAAAAAAAAAAAAAAAGGAAAAGAAGCCACTAAATCATGTCTCTCGTATAAGGAGATAGGCTCTCCCAAGAATTTTCAATCTCCAATGTGATCTAGAAGAAGACCGGAAGAAATTGCTTGTTAAATCATAAATTTGTTTTAGAAATACTTGATTGATTTTTACCATGCCTAATATTCCTTTTTCTCATCACAAAATCTCTGTTAGCTTTGCAAATAAAAGAACTAAAAAATAGGAACTCTACTTGTATTATCTTACAATTCTAAAATGCAGAACTCCCATCATTTGAATCCTGTGCTATATATAAGCTTCCATTGGGCTGCTTCGTTCACAAGACAATGTATTGCTCGGACTTGTTCAAATGGGTCAGTTTGCATGTAGATTGCATGTGGCACTCGCTTAGAATCTATGCTCTTGGGCATGTCTACATACAATTATCTCACATGGGGTACATTTCCTACCCTCATAATCGGATTATCTATGCTTGTGTATTTAATAAAAATAAAGAATCTTGAAAACACGGGGAGACATACCAAGAGAAATAGAGAGAAAGAAGATACCTAAATAATAAATAAGGGAGAAGATAGACATTTGTTCCTTAGGTGAGCAACTCTTGAATGGTCATGAATATTTGATTTGACCCATTTTAAAGATCTCCCTCAATCGTTGGTATTTGGTTCAACTTGAGGCTTTCCTCCTATTGATATTTGGTTTGAATACAAAAACTTTTATCTTTGTTTGCGATTGTGCTTGACTGGTAATGACGGCTCTTGAGTTATTGTAAGATGATTGATGATGTAATCGCTTTGCAATTTTCAAGTTTGTCAGCTTATTCAAACTTCTGCCATCCAATCGGAGAGAAAATGTTATATAATATCATCAGCTCCCTTGGACCACTGGCCAATCAACATAGTTATGAGCATAAATGTCCATGACGCAAAATGGTGGGTGCTATGGCTCACAGCTCAATGCGGCGCACATACAATGCTATTTGTATGGCGCGGTACAACGCATCAAAATCGCACGCGCTATTTGCGTCATGCATGGGCAATGGCACAGGGTGCAAATGACGCACGTTATTTTATTAGCATGTTATAAATTTTAAATTAGAAATTATAAATAAATTTTTAAGATTTAAATATTAATATCATAATTTATTATTAATTAATTAAACATTAAATTAATAAAATATAAAAAAAAATTAAAAGATTTAACTTTTTGGTAGGATTTAAAGCTATCATTTTTTGCTATTTGGCGGGATTTAGGCTAAATTATGCTTAAATTTTAATCAAATCTATTGATTTAAGTTTATGTAGGATCTAATAGTCATTTTTACTGTTTGATAGGATATTTATACCTAAATTTTGTTCTAATTAACATATTATTTGTTATTTAATGGTAATTAATATTAATGAATATATATATTTTAATTATTTTATATTATGCGCCATATTTAAAATGACGCGCTCTGCACCGTGTGCTATGCGCTATGGCTCCACAGGGAACTTTGCGCCATGGTACGCCATTCACCGTTGACAAGTATGGTTATGAGCAAATGCAATTAATTCATCATTTTCATACAAATAATGGAGCCTTGATTTATTTATACTTATTTTGATATTTTTCTTTTATTTTATGCATTTTATGTAATATTATAAATATTAAAAAAGATATAGTAAATATAGATCTGTGAATAAATTATTAGTATCTTGCATTGGAATTTAGCCACCTTGAATGGGAATCATGCACACTTGCTTGGGCCAGTCTCCTTATGGATAAAATGAATATTTGGAGTAAGTTATGGCCAACATTGGAGGTGACAGAATGATGATGTAGTTTCTTCTTGAAGATTTGGATGTACTTGATTTAGCTTCTCTTTGAAGATTTGCAGTGATCTTGAGATAACTTTTCTTTGAAGATTTGAAATAGTCTTGATGTAGCTTTTCTTTGAAGAGGATTGGACGTAAAGTAGCTTTCCCATGGGGACTTATAATGTAGAGAGATGAAAAAAAGCTAAACATTTTATTTCATGTAATTATTTGAATCTTCTTGATTATGACCTAAAAAGATTTGGTTAGAAAATATTAGAAATGATATTTTTTTTTATTAAATTTAAATTAGAATTTCACTCTTAATAAGACACAATGAAGAAAAATAATTCATGTAGCCCCGACCCCATTAGAGGGATAAATGCTTGATGTTGTTGTATGTACTTCTGTGACATTTTATATTTTCATGGCCTTTCACATTCTTCATGATGTAAAAGCTATAAATTATGATGGAATTTTGGGATGCAAGGATTACATTTTTAGTATATAATTGAGATTACTCTCTTTTCAATGAAAGATGTTGATTGCATTGGTGAAAGTTTGCTCAAAATTTCAAGTGCATAATTTCTTTGTTTTAGTTGCATAGCTTCTATTATCCTAAAATTAGGCTTTTTGACGCGTTTATTTGCAAATTATAAGATATTTGCGTGCAATCCAATTTGTGGTCTCCACTTTAATCTCAATACTCTTAGCCAATAACCACAATACTAACTAACCTCTTTACTCTAGTGAATCTTGGTAACTTGTGTTTCACTAGCAAAACTATTCATATAGTGGAACTTAAATATCAAAATCTAATTTAATTTTCAGATTAAATAAGTTTAATTGTAGTAAGCTATTTAAATACAACATATATATCACATAGAATCTTAATTCTAACAATTTTTTGTTACCTTAGATAAAAATCAAAGATGTAAAGAAAACCATTGTTTTTTTAATAGCTTTCTTCTAAAAGTAAATTTTGGAAGCATGGAAATCGTAAAATTAATTAGAAATCATGGCGCCATAGAAGTTCATGTTTTATTAAACTTGACCAAAAATTAATCACATAGGCAAATCAAATCAAGAGCTTAGAGAGTAAAACAAAGTAGAAGTAAATGAAGTCACCAAATCAAACTTCCTGCATGTATATAAGGAGATAAACTGCTGTAAAAATTTTCAATTTCTTTCTTGATCTGAGAGAAAATTAGAAGGAATTGCACACCCAATTAAAAATTTATTCATAAATGCTTTGCTGAGATTTTTATTGGGCCCCTCTGAGATTTACAAATTAAAAAACTGAAAAAATAGGATTCATCTAGTAATAATCACATAATTCCGGAACTAGTAAACCTCATTGCTTAATCCCATGCCAAAGATAAGCTTCCTCTGGGTTGCGTACCACCTAGACTGTCAAACCGTGAATTCAGAAAAGAAAAGAGGCCTTTTGGATTACCTTATTCACAACACCAGACCGCTCAACACTGCCAAATTAAAACGTTGCAGCTGCTAGAGTATCTGCTAACTTCCAGAACCATCACCCAAAGCCGTAAAGTCCAGAAGGCCACAGTTCAGAGACCCAGCAGTCACAAGTCTGGTGGACGCCTCAGCCATAAACAGAGGCCAAGCAGATCACAGGCCTCCAAAAATCAGCGACTCCAAGGCGAGCTTTAGATCATTATAAATTCCTTCTATCTGTGATCTTAGGGTAACAGATGCTTTAAAAATACAAAAACTAAATTCCTACTTAAAGACATAACAACAACATAAATCAAGCCTTTATCTCACTACGTGGGATCAGCTACGTGAATATTTTTTTCCATTGTGTCCTGTTAAGAGTCAACTTCTCATTTAAATTTAGTAAAAAAAGATTATTTCTAATATTCTAGCGTACTACTAAAAAGACACTTAAATAGCTAAAATGAAATTAGTCTTTTTTTAATTACATACCTTATCGCACACATCTTGGCTGTAAATTTTGAGATATGCATCGCTGAAGAAATGGGAATATCTTCCCTTTGTGGTTTTAGTATATGATTTGCAATAAACTGGAAAATTCCTTAATAACTTTGGACCATTGTTGGTTTAAAGTCTGCCCAGAGAATCTTTTCAAACTAGCACACTGGAGGAATTAATTTCCTAGTTGATTGCAAAAAGCAATATTTGAGTTCTCTCTTTGTCACTTGTATTTTTTTCACATTATCATCTTAATATTCTCATTTATGTCATGCTTGGCTAAGCTATCAATGTTTTTCTTATAGTTCAATATAGAGATCCATACAATATTATCGACTTAGTTCTATTTGTAAAGAAGTTATTTTTATGCCTCAATGATGCCATTTCTCCTATAAAGCTTTCGAGGTACTTCTCCATTTTAATTTTAGAAGTTATTTATATCTTCATCTATATATTTATAAGTATGTATGATAGATCTAAGATACTTAAATTTATCACATCTAATTATTACCTTACTTTTTAAAAAATATTTGATAGATAATTGTTAGAATAATCATAAAAATTATATATATATTAAATACTTGATCTTTATTTTACTAATTTCTAAATATTTTCTCTTAAGTTCTAAATCTTCAATTATTTAATGGAATTAGAATGATATACCTTATATAAAAAGCATACACCACCTCGCATTCAAAATCTTTCATAGGCATTTTCATAATTAATACCAAAAGATCTTACCCCAATGCTGATATCTGACATCTGACATATTCCCACAGTAACTGAAAAGCCGTGGATCACCCAAGCTTTTGATATTAATTTGTGCTCAATCATATGTATATCTTTTATAATGGCAATTAAGTGAAATGCACTTGAGTTTCATTTGATTCTTAAAGTTTCTTGCAGATTCCAGATAGAAAGACTGGCGATGAGCGAATAGATGCTGTTGTGGTCGATGAGGAAGCTGTTGGCTCCATTGAAAGTGCAGGCTGTGGTGCTAAAATTCTTCGAGGGGACGGTGCCTTGAATCGTTATCTTTCTGAGAATAAGGTAAATCCTTTAATATGGTAGCCTATGAGCAGAAAAAAACTTTAATCATGTAATGCTGCAGATCTTTTTTAAGTTTATCTAATAGAGGGCGTCTCTGCACCTCATTAGAAATGGACCTGTTGTCGTCTGTAGGATGCACGACGCTAAAAGTTGCATTTTTTGTGAGAATTATAAACTAGTTCATTATGAAGAAAAATTAAGTGGGTTTTCTCTGCAGGCTTCAGATGTTTCAGAAGGAGATGGTGAGGGGGAGACACAAATCTCTTCAAGGGCCATGAGCATGTAATTTACATCAGTTCTCTATAGATTGTATAAATCTCTGTTGATTGGAATTGGTGTAATTATTTATCTGTGCACAATCCTTTTTTTTTTATTAAAGGAGTAATCCTCAGCCAAATTCACATCTAAAGCTCTTAAGGTGTTTACTAGGTTTGCAAATTGTGGTCTGTTGTTGGAGAAATTATTTTGTGCAGATGATCAAGAGGCGAATCAGGATACGTCACGTCATCTGATCATCTGGTACACAATGATAAACAACAAAAAAATAACGTTGCGCTTCCTGATTCGCTCCTGGACGCTGTCTGGTGACCGTACAGAATAATTTCTCCTGTTGTTGATCATGTGCGGGACTATTCTTTTATTATTTGAAAGTTAGGAATTTAAATTATTTTTCTCGAAGTGGTCGTAGGCCAATTAGCTGCTAATATTGAATCAGGCATGAGACTCGTGTATTTGAAGCGATATATTTTATATTATTGAGATGTGAGAATATTAGGTGCTAGAGATATGTGAAATCTATGGCTGCATTTGGAGAAATTGTTACGTGTGGAGTATGAACATAGCTCATGTCCGGACTCCATTGAAATTAAGTCACGTGATTTGTATGCACCGTGTACAATTTGTGCATAGGGTGTGTATGATACACAGTGTGTACAAGTCATATGACTTGATTTTATTGGAGTCTGGACGCGTTCGGAGACAGCACGTAATAATTTTCTCTTTCATTTAGGATAGTTTTCTTATTATTTTTTAAAATAAATTTCCAGAACAAATATTTTTTTAAAATAATAAAAAAACAGTGATCAAAATTGTACAAAATAAAGCCTATGATAGTGTAGAAATATCAAAAAATAGACTGTTCTATAATTTAAAATATTTAGTTTGATCTTTACTCTTTAATAAATACATATGATTAGTGACTTTTATTGATCTTTGGTGTTCCTTAACATGGTCAATACAAGAAAAATGAAAGGTGGTGGGAAAAAATACGTAGCGATATTTTTAAAGAAGTTTCTTGATTTTTTTAGCCCAACGTGCTAGAAAATTCCAGAGAAAAATACTAATTCAACTTTTCTTTCATCATATACTCTTTCAGCGATATTTTTAATCTAATTTTCTTATTCAAATGGGTAAAAGATTAACAATGTTTATTTGAGAAATATACCTAAATAAGTGCTTAGATTTAGAAATAAATTAGATGAACAAATTAGTTATTAAGGTTTTGTTTGGCACAATTTTCTTAATGATTTTTAAAGCATTTTTTTAGTTAAAAAAATTTTTGTATAAAAAATAATTTTAATAAACAGTAAGAAAGTTTTCAAATGAAGCATAAGTGGCTCTAATGAGGAAGAGAAAAGCATGGAAGAAAATACAATTGATCAATTATAATAAAGAATGTGATGAGTGTAATTCATAAAATTGACTCTGCATTAGAAAATCTATAGCTAAGGATGGTAGGTGGTGGTAGTTGTGACATTATCGCTGGCATGGAGAAGGTTGCTTGGAGGCAGGAGGCAGCAAGGATTTATTTATTTATTTATTTATTGGGGATTTTTTTGGGATATTTAGATCAATTAAGGTAAACTTACATACATATCGCATATGCAAGATTAGAGCTGTCAAAATCGGGTCACGGGTCGGGTCGAACTTGAAACTGACTTGACACTAGTTGATCCGACCTGATCTCGACCTGTTTTTGCAAAGGGGTCAGGTATTTCAACCCGGACCCGATCCATGTGGGTTACCGGGTTGACCCGACCCAACCCGTGGACACAGCAACGCTGACAGCGGCAGCAGCTGGCGTACGTGACTCGATGCGACGGTGACGTGGGAAGACACGACGTGCCGCAACAGTGCGGGTAGAATCGACGTGACGCGGGTAGACGCGATCAACTGGGGTCAATTCGGGTCATTCCTGGGTTTCTGGGTCAACCCAAACCCAACCTATTTTTGAAATGGGTCGGTTTGTTGAACTCGAACCTGACCCGTTTCTCAAATGGGTTGACTCTAACCCAGAATTTTCGGGTAGGGTTCGGATCGAGTTTTCGTGTCGTGTCAAATATTGACAGCCCTACGCAAGACTCAAATATGAAACTTCTTGGTTGATAGCCAAGGCTCTCAACCAACAGATTAAGATGAGCTGCGTAACACGGCTATTTGACGGGCCATTTAGAGCTTGCAGCGGTGTTGGAGTTAGCTGGAAGTAGGTGGATTGTAGAAACAAGGGCTGGGAACATTGCCACCAGGTTAGAACATGCATGCCTGCTGACATTAGGTTGGCTTGCTGTTTGATTATAGGAGTAGAGATTAAGGTGTTGTTTTCAAGATTTTCGCACTTTTCCTCATTTCAAATTTGCTTAAATTGCAATGGATTAGGAGCTTTTAATAAGAATACTTGTTGCTCGTTGTTTTATTGGAGTGTAACTAATTTGGATAATCTTTTTAATTAGTCTTCTCCTTTATAAAGTGTTCGTTAATCTTATGTATTTAGACCTGTCATTGTGGACAAGCCTTTTTTTTTTTTTTTTTTTAAGCAAGGGTGATAGTAGCTTGATTGTTATATCTTAATATCACTGGTCTTTTAGTAGAAATTTTGACATTTTTGTGGACTATTTGAAAATTTAGATCAATGGATGTAACCCGCTGAGTTGTGTTAGCTCACACCTTTTTGCATTCTGTTTTAGGTTAGGGGAAAGGGAATGAACTGATTGAGTAGTTGTGGTCTTTGATTCTGATCTATTTGAGTATATATATGCATTTTTCTAATTTTGTGCAATCATGTTTATTTGTTTTTTTTTCTTTATTCTGATATGTAGCCATGTATTGTATATAGTAAATTTTATTGTAAATATATTTTGATTATGAATAAAAAACATTTATGGATGAGTTTATTACTTTTTGCTCACTAGAAGTTAATTAGAAGCTCTATGGTATGTGTAATTAAATGAAATATGAAAATTCTTAAAATTTAGATCTTGGGCTGGCCTATCACAAGTCAACACGATCGGACCCGTGCTGTTTTTTGGTCCTATTGGGTTGAGTTGTGACATGTTATATGGGTGGTGCCAAAGCAAACATTTTGAGTCTGAATTCATTTAGTGTTGAAATTACTAGGATATCAACAATCAAGTTTTTCTTAGAGATAAAAAGGTAAGGAGCTAAAGGTCAAATCATTGGAATGTTAGTAAACTAATGTTGGTGTTTATATGAATTTTGAATTAGTGGTTAAGGAGTTGTTATATTGTTAATCCGTTTGCTCACAACAAAAAATTATCTATTTATATTGAACTTTTGGCTAAGGTATCTTAGGGTTGTTAGGGAGTTGGGGCTTTTGAAGTTTACGTGATATATGTAAGAAAAATTGAGAGAGTTTTGAAGAGGTTGGACATCTTTGAGGTTGAGGGAAGCTAGGATTTAAGTTATATAGAGGATATGAAAACTGTGTTGGGAAAAAAGAGGAATAGAGATGGGAAAAGATAACCAAGTGCTCATAAAAGGCTTGGGATTAGCCACTAAGCTTCACCAAAGAGAATAGCAACTGCCAAGACTTTTGCAAATAAAATTTACATAAGAAAAATATTAATTTTATCCGAAGAATTCAAAGGCACAAAGTAAGATTCTATTCAGAGTCCTTTTTCAAGCCTAAACAAGCCTTAAGAGCTAGTAGAATACTATTACATTGACTACTTTTCCTGATACAAAGAAAAAAAAAGAGAAAAAAAATAAAATTTGAGCTTCTAAAAGTATGAGAATTTTGGATTAGGCAAATAAGACAAATAGAGTGGTCCAAAAATCAAATAATTCTTGAAGATTTTTGCATCCTTAATCAGTACAGCCCACATACATAGTAAGAAACATTAAATTAAGCGTCTTAATTATTCTTCAATTATTTTAGAGTGATTATGGGTCATCCATAGGCTTGCATAGAAAGTTGTGTATAGTGAATATCTCAAATCTTGATGTAATGTATTGATTTGTGATCTTGTTCACGTATTAATTGACTCTTAAGAGCCATTGGTCCAAGCTCGATCAACCCTTTAAACTATTTAATAATTTTCTTTATTACACCTTAGCTCTGTATGTGACATGAGAAATGTAATGCCTCCCCACAAAAAAAAAGACTAATTAAGACACCTGTATACATATTAAAGAAAATCAAATGAATCAATTTCATACAAGATGATGTAAAAAATAATAATATTAGAATCTTACTTGAATCCATTTTCGAAGGATTGCTATGAAGCTTCATTTCAGTTCGAATAAAATTAGAACAAGGTTTGTTCGAATATTGATTGATACTTTATTTTGAAGCTAATGATCTAGCACTACTTAGAGCAAAAGAGATTTGGGGGAAGTTTTAACAATGTCCGAATAAAATTTGTATCTCATATTATAGTTCAAAGATTCTTTGAACCTCCATTTCACAACGTAAGATCAAACCCAAATTAAAAAAAAAAATCGTTATTTGGACCTAATTCGATCCTTCATTTAAAACCTTCGGCCAAACTATAAGTTCGAAAAAAAAAAGGTTCAAATCTAATTCAAACACATAAGATCATGTTTAAACCTAACTCAAATCAAATGGTTTAAATTCATATCAAGTCAAAATAATATTCAAATCCAATATTATATACTGAAACCTTATTTAAACCTACTTAAAGTCTCATGCTTCATTTATAACCTTTTGTAACTCGTCGGAAATTCGTTTCCTAACCTAGGTTAAGAAATCATGTTGAAGCTTGCCAATCTATCTCCTTCGGTACTGTCATGATTAGGAGAGAAATTATTTTGTGCGAAAATTAAATCATTAGAAGATGAATCAGAATGAACAACATCACTCAGTACATAATGATACATAATAAATACCTCCAGGACGGCATATGGGCACCTAATAATTTCGCAAGATTAGCAGCGTCGTCACTGTCATTAAAAGAGCGACAATGTCACCTAATCTATATTTAAAAACAAAATAAAACTAAAAACTACATGCCAGTGTGCCGCCGGTCCGCCACAAATTTTCTTCCGTGGCCTATGGGCTCGATTCTGTAGCACTTTTCACCGAATAGGCGCAGTAGAGCGGGCGGAGGCACTGGAGAGAGCTTGGAGAAAGATTTCGCCTTTCGTGGACTGCGGTGGCGAGGAGGATGAGCGGGAATAATGGCGTGAACAAGGGCCTTCTGTGGAGGCTTCCGGTGGTGCAATCCAAGAATCTCGGGAAGCTAGGACCGGGTTTCGGTTTCGGCGCCGGCTGTGGTGTCGGTGTCGGTGTTGGCCTTTTTGGAGGTGAGCCTTCCTACACTTATGCTCTCTTGATGTGTGCCACTTGTTCTCTCGATTCCTTTTTCCACCTTAAAAATTTTTTGTTTTCGTGAAATTAATTTAGGGGAACTCATCTTGTTTTTGTTGTCGCCATCGTGAAATTAATTTAAGGTTTCAAAGGAAGTTTATTATCTTAGTAGGTGAGACGAGTCGGCCTTTTTAATTCATGGATGAAATTCTGGGAAACATAGCGCACTTTTAAGGGTTTAGAAGGGGCTTATATGAGAATTATGGTTGTTAATAGTAAAATTTTAGCAATATTATGGTGGTAAACAAAGAAATGTTGGATGAATATTTCTGTTTTTGCTCTTGAAGTTTGATATCAAGCAGTACAAGGTTATGCTATGACGTGAGCATTATCGTAGGGGAATTTGGGCATCAGATTTGTATTGAAGGGGCTCTTTGGTTGAAAATGCTATTTAAATAGCAGTAGTGTAGCCTGTATAGCAATGGCATGTCAATGATATTTGTTGTATTTAAAGCTGTTTGTGGGCGACACCTGACTCTACTAAAATGTTTAGCAAGCAAGAGCAAGAGAGTAGAGTAAGAAGTCTCCTGGACGAATGTGACGGTGAGCCGGGGATGAATATAGTCACGAAGTCATTATTGTAGTGTGTGCTTCATGTAGCTTGGACTAGGTTACCCATGAAAGGTAGATGGCATTAGCTGAGGAAAGCTGCTAAGAGTGGAGCCTCTTTGGGTGATTATCTGGCTTGTCAAGGTGAGTCCTTTGAATGGACTAGCATGGAATGAGTGCATCCGAAGGCGAGTTTATATGCTGCAAGTTTCGCTGGGATGAATACCTCTTGCTTATAGAGTGGTTATGGAGACTGCCTTCTAGGGCGAGTTTTTCTTTGGGTGAGTACTTGTTCGCAGCCCTAAACTTGTTTAGATACCCACGATTACTTACATCGGCATATATGGACACATAATATTCAAATAATAATGTCATCTAGCCAAAGCTGTGCTTCTCAACACTGCCTTCTCTATAGCAATGTCATGTTAATGTTTTCAATATAATAATGTTATCTGTAAATCATTCTTTCTTCTTAACAACCACCATTTGGTGGATATTCTCCTTTTGGGATAATAGCTTTGCCATCCCTAAAGTACTATAAAGAGAATCAAGCCTATTGCTGTAGATTCATTTGATCCAGTTCTTTTGAGAGTGATCTTTAAGTAGAAGCAATTTCCCTTTACTTAGGTGGATATTGGGATGTTGTCATTAGCCTTGCCTCTAGCCTATTGAGCATGGAAGGAATACTGGGACATAGATATGAGATGACACAGATACGACGATACAATATAAATATAGAAAATATCACACGATACATAATGGACACATTTTTATATTTTATAGATTTTAAATATAAAATATATAATTTCTAGGTTTTTTTTTTTGCAAAATGTAGGACACTACATGACTGTAGGATGTGCGTGATAGTTGGCGGCTAGGGCATGATGCGTAAGATATATGATAATTATTTATATGCACACAGTTTTATTTCTCGCATTTCTACGTATTTCACCCATGTCCGCTTTTGTCTCGTTGTATTTGGGAAGTGTTGGAATTCCAGTTCACACTTAAAAACTTTGGCACTGGTTTAGAAGTGTTGATGCATTTTCTAGCTAGGTTCATGTCTGACATGTGTTCGGCACGGACACAAAAGGCATTTAGAAGTTTTCGTTCTTCATAGCCTTTTGCATGTGGCTTTCCTTGCAAGGTTATGTATAAGGATGAACTTTGAATCTCTTGGATGCATTTTTTGGGAATATGTGGGGGCTCACTTCATTCTTTACCTTGCTATCATGGAAGCATATTAAAAAAATATGGTTACTCCAAGAATTAAATAACTTCTTAGGACATTATTGTTCCTTTTTGGTCTATATTGACCCCTATGTTGATGGTAGAGCATTCATCACATTTTTGATAATGTGATCTTCTTTGAACTTGGATTTCCTGTAGAATCTTGCACATTTGCTATTATTGTGATTGCATTTAGAGAATTTGAGTTCCTCATTGTTGCATCTAGCGCTCCTTCTGCAATGATATTCAATAACTTCTATGGGTCTCCACTATTTATAGTTAGGAGGACCTTATCTCTTGGTCTCCCTCTTCCTCTTATTTTGCTAGAGCTTTGTGCTAGTCAAAGCTTTCCCACTATAGCAATGGATTTTAGTTCAAGTTGGTTTGGTTAAGGAGACTTGTTTTTCATTGTGCTCTTTTTGATTTGCAAGCATTCCATGTAGAAACTTTTTTCTGCGAGGGGGATTCAATAGGACTCCCTTTGATCCCTTTACTAGTTTGTCCTGAGAAATTCACAGCCTTGTTTTCACAATAAACTCACTATTCTATCTCCATTGTGCTTATGAAGTATGGTTTTATCTAGTCTTCCATCCTTTATTCACTAGATCACATCGGTCCATTTCTTTCTTTATTCATAAAGATCTGGTTAGACTTTTCTTTGCAACAAATTGCTATCTAAGGGGTTGCTTCGGTCAATGTAATCTCAATAGTTGCAATATGATTTTGCTAATAGTGTATGCAATTCTAAATTTCTATCAAAATTTTTATGTTTAACCCTTTTTGGGTATTTGCATAGAACTTGACTGAGTCGAAAAAGTTTTTTCCTTTGTTAAGGGCTTGCTTTGGATTACTTTTATTTTTTATTTTTAAAAAATATGCTTGTTTAGTGTGTTTTTTAACCTTTTTTATTTTTATTTTTAAAAATAATTCTTGTTGTTTTTAAAAACACTCAAATAGCCATAAACCCTTTTTCCTATCTGAATGAACAGGTGCAGGATTAGGGGCTGGATTTCCTGGCCTACAATTTGGTGTTGGAATTGGTGCCGGATGTGGAATAGGCTTTGGCTTTGGTTATGGCATGGGAAAGGGAATTGCATATGATGAGAATCGGAGATATTCAAATGTTGGAAAGCTCTTTCGGGGAAATGGAAATCTTCCATCTCAGTGAGTATTTAATTGCTTGGATTCTTGAATTCAGCATTATATTTGTTCTCTGCAAAATTTATGCAAGCTTCTAAAGTGTATTGAAACTTTAACCTATTTACTACAGTTACTTCTTTATTGAACTATAGCTGTTTTATTATGGTTTTCTCTATCCTTATACTATAGGTGTTGATTTTTTAGATTCTATTATTGCTTGGCTAAGCTTTTGAATTGAAGAATGCGATTGTCTGATCCACCTTTCATATTGATAAGTAGATGTATACCTTAGATGATGAATTATATAAGTGTAAGAAGGGAGAGAAGTGAGGGTGGGAGGGGGAAGCGATGAAGTGAGCCCTTCCAATGTTATAAATGAGAACAAAAAAAGCCTACAAACGTAGATACGCTGCTTAATAAAGCAGAAGAACAACTAAGCTAACAGTTTACCTCGGTCTCATTGTGTTTTTTGTATTTAGAAAACAAATTTTAGAAAATGAAGATTTTATTTTTATTTATTTTAAGTGTGAAAATGAATTCATCATTTTAAAGGGAGTTTTGAGGAAGTTTGTGATGACATGTCTCTAGTTACATCCAATTTAATCATGAATGTGATAAACTTCATTATTTTTTGAAACATACGTGTGTGTGATAAACAAAGTTTGTGATGACAATGACTCTCTAAAATCAGAAGTTAGCATCATTATTATCACTTATGGTGTCTCGTTGGAGTCATTGTCAGAATGAATTGTTTCTCCTTTGACTCGTCCTTTGTTGCGTCAATGTTCTTCCTAGTCTTTTATCTCATTCACTTTCTTTTTTCTGATCAATAATAATTAATAACAAATTAAAAATATTAGCATTTATTTGGAGAACGTTTTGCAATTGTATCTTTTGTTTGCTATTGTCTAAGGAATCCTTCCTTATTTCTAAATAATATAAGTTGCATATCTGCATTCATTGATTTATTTGGAGAATGGTTTGCTTTATTATTTCCAAAGAATCAATTGCATCCTTAACCCAATCTGATACTTCAATAGACTTTAAGAAAATAGGGCTATAGGGATGGTTAATCAAAGTATTGGTCAAATTTCTACTTTTGATATCACGCTAATCATCACAAGTGATCATCACTCCATTATGATTCCAAGTCTTCCTAATTTCCTTAATGACTTTTTTAGTGTTATTTAGTCCCTCCTTCAATACCCGAGTTCTCAAATCATGCATAGATGGCGGTACCAAGCCTTGCCATATATAGACATGCTTGTGCACCTCTTTAGCATTTTCAAGCGGCATCCTCTAAGGTACCCTCTCTCCATCATTTTTTTCATCCTTGATATATAATATATATTGATCCATTGCACCTCCACATGATATTTGTGGCAAAGAAAATGAAAAATCTTTGCCACTAGTTCCATTTTCATAATAATAACTAACATTTATTCTATCATCAAACGGTCATTGTCTTATATATTTTAATATTGTTATCTTCTTTAGTAGATCTCCTCTTTCATGGCCTTCAGCACCTTAGCACACAGTGCAACATTGTTGTGAGAGCCAGAAAGATGCTACATCATTCTTGTAACATCCCTCTAACAACCTTCTATTAATAATTGCACTTTAGATAAATGTAATTTTTATCATTCTCTCCAATATCAACTTGCTCACTATGCCTCCATACTGGGTCTTTTTCATTATCCATTATGGATTTCTCCTTACCTTTAATAATTTCTTAGATAAATTTAGAATGAAAACTTCAATTAAAAAAATTGAAACATTCAAATGTTCAAATAAATACTCTTAATATACAAAAGAAATTAGGTTTAGGAAAGAAAAAAATTTTAGGGTTTAGGCATTGTCAATAGATGAAGATATGTGTAGGAAAAGAACTTTGCACGGCGGTTGCGGCTAGGAAAGAGATGGTCAATAGCACGCATGAAGAGTGGAGAAGGGATTGAATGAGAGGAGAAGTGCTCAATATCTACTAACTCATGGTCGTAAGACTGCGTGCGTGCGTGAGGTGTGAGTATTATTTGGACGAGTAGAAGTGTTTTATTTAGTTTAGTTTGCTTGTATATGTTTTTTTTTAAAATACGTCTCATGGAAAGGTGCATCTCATAATATATGAGACATATGCCTCATGTAGAACCCAATAAGGCATGCTCCTTGTTGTGAATTTTTTAAAAAAATGTTGAGGTGCGCCTTGTATAATTTTAAACAATGGCTGCAACTCTATGAAATGATAGTACGATGGTGTCGGCATGCACATGTGTGCATGTTGAGGGTTTTTACCGGCACTAGAAGTGTGTGCTTGGGATCGATGGCTAAGGTTTAGCTAGAGTACCTGTGGACCGGGCCTTTCAAACATCCTAAATTGGGCATGTGTGTCTACCTCCAAGTATAAACACTATAAAGTTTTTTATTCCTGATGAATATTTTATTAAGCACAGAAAAATTTCTTTGATGATCAGTAAATAATCAGCCAACTGTTAGGTTGAACTACTTGTCACTCGTCAAAAAGGTTTAGAGGTCTAAGATTAAGGAGCTCCAGAAAGACCTTTACAGAGGTATTAAAGTGTAACGGAGGCTCACAAATAAGTCAATTCATAGGCAAAAATTCTCCATCTTGCAGAGCAAACATAAAGCTTAATAGAGAACTAATTCCGTGCACATGTGTTATTTATAGCAGGAGTCAGTAAAGTACCAAAATAGAAATTAGTAGATTATAGCAAACAAACTCAAGTTACTTATACAATGAAGTATTAATTTAACCTAACTTTTGAAAAAAAATTATAGTAAGTTTATCAATATAAATGAAATAATTATTTAATTGAAAAAATTAAATAATTAGCATGTTAATCATCCTTCAGACATCTTTAGGATAAGCAATAATTCAATCATACATTGAAATACTTAAACACTTACTAATTACTTGGCTCTTTCATTTTCATTTTACTTTCTTGAAGCGTCTTAATTCACCATTTAGAAATCATCTCAAGTTGCAAAGCCTCTAGGCAAGCCTAGTGGAATAAGTCATCATTGTATGATATAATTAGAACTTATTTTGTAGTCTAATTGAGGATTCGTTTGGTTGGAGTAGTCCTTCTATAAAATTTTAGTGAGAAACGGTTGTTTCAAAAACTGCCTTTTTCTAACGGAGAAGCAAAAAAAAAAAGTTTTGAAAATCGGTAAGAATGGAGATTTGAAAAATACAATTTTATAAAAATTATGCATCCAAACAGCAGATTAACGTTGGCAGATGGAAGAAGCCAGTTAAAACTAACAAACAAACGAGGCCTGAATGCACCGACTGTTTCATGATTCTGTTTTTTCATTTTGTAGTCTAAATGAATGTAAGAAGTATAATTGTGCAAGGATCGAAGTATAGTTATTTTCACTTGATGTTGTTACTCTTGAATTGTCTACAATCACTTCCGATACTGCGTCCATCATTACTGCTATCTGTTATGTAGAGAAGCTAGCATCAAGGTACTTTCTTCAGCTCATTTTAGGCTTCGTTTGGGACAGTTTTCTTATTACTTTTTAAAATAATTTTTAAGTATAAAAATTTTTTGAACTAAAAAGTTGTTTTAAAAAGTAGTAAGAAAACTGTCTCAAATGAAACCTCAGTTTCTTTCATTAGATTTCACTCGACATTATTCTACATCTTATCAGCCAAATTTACAGGGACCGCATTGATGCTTTACTGGATGAGATGGTTGTAAATACTAAAAAGTTAATCGAAGCAGCTTCAAGGGAGATTGAGAAGTGGAGATGAACACAAAACTGCTCTCCAACTTGTTCAAAGTCATTTCCACATCTAATGTTAGCATTCCCATTGATCCGAACCTCAGTAGTTCAGTTCTTCAGGTTTTTAAATCTTGTTGGTAGTTATTTTGTTCTAATAAACAGATATTCATGTGTCTCTGCCATGATTTCATCTGTATCAAGCACGTCGAGCTGGTTGCATCAATAGCTTTTGAAGCTCTTGATAGTGTGCTTCATAACCCTAAACTTACTATTTAGTTATGAACGACAATTCTCATTCAGGTCTACTAATGAGTGAGAAATTGAGCATTCCAAAATATTGTCTTCTGTTTTAGGGGTTGTTTGGGAGATTATTTTGACTGCACTGTATCTGTTGTAGTGGTTTAAATTTTCCAATGCTTAAATGGGAGTAAAGTAAATTCAAAGTAATTTTTTTAAATATGTGAAATTTTCGTTATTGATTATTTTCGATGTATTCTAAGTTCACTCGAATTTGATGAGTTTATAATGTGTCGTCTGTTACGAAGCCATCACGACCTGGTGCACCACATTCCTTGAGACCTTACGTCTCATCGCGACCTTGCGGTGACCCTAATGCCCCCATAGTTTCCCATCACTACCTTGTTTTTAGGCCTCCAGTGATGCCACTGCAACCCCGTTTGCAATGGTTGATGTCTATTCTTGTGGTCCCATATTCGGATCTTCCACTCTTCATAATTATGATAAGCATGACCAATAGAAAATACTACTTAGGTTTCATTTGGGATAATTTTTTTTTTAACGCAGTTTTTAAGCACAAAAATTTGGTATTAAATAATTGCTTTAGAAAGCAGCAAGAAAGCTATTCCAAACAAAATCTTAATTTGAAATGAAGGATATGTTTTTTAGTACAATATTGTTGTGATAGAAGTGGGAGCATGAACTCATTAGTAAGATTTACTAACACTTTATTTGGAATTAGTTTGATTCAATTTAAGATTAACATTATATGTTTAAATACATATTTATATGTAGTTAACATTAAGCATAAGTATTTATATTAATCAATAACTATATAAAATACTATTTTTAAGATTTTATTTGAGACAGTTTTTTTACTGTTCTGTTTTTTAGTTCTTACTATTTTATTTTTCAGACTATAATTATAATTACTATGTGATTATTAATTTTTTTGCTATTTTAAAAAAAAATTGATCTAGAAAGTTATTTTTATTAAAAGTTTTAAAAAATTATTTTTTTATAGTAACTTTATAAAGCAATAAGAAAGTTATTCCAAATAAAATGTAAATGAATAAATTTTGCTCGAATGAGCTCTAAATTCAACACAAAATTAGTATGCTTGAGCTTGATTTTGCTGAAAATTAAAATTTTAATTTTGAGTTTAGATTGACTAATTTGATTTACCATGAATTTGACATTGCTACAATCCTAAAAATATAAAAGAGATGAAAGAGTTAGAAAATAAAATCTTATCCTCGGATAAAAATTAGAAAAATTACTTGACAAAATAAGACAAAAAATAAATAAAATCAACCATCAAACCAGAGTAAAATCAAGCCAATTGATAAAATTGCCCATACGATTTACATATTTACATGGAGTCATTACTTGCTGTAAATTGGAAGGACGAATTGAAAGAGAATATGAAGAATATTTGTTTCATTAAAATTTTAAAATATATTTATATATCATATTTTTATTTAACTACTTAATTTATATCCTTTTTAAAATTTCAGAATTTGAAATTAAAGATATCTGCTAAAAAATAATAACAAAATGAAGTTTTTATCCCACTACATGAGATCAATTATATGAATTATTTTTCTCCATTCCATTCTATCACAAGTCCAATTCTCATTTAAACCTAATAAAAAAAATCATTTTAAATACTTTTTAATCAAATCTTATTAGGTTTATCTCTACCTTCTTAACATAGGCTTGATTTAATATATCCAGGATCATTTGAGATCGATGGCTACAACTTTTTGTAAATTTGGCTATACAGCTAGCTGTTGAGTGAAAAATAGCTTTTTGAAAAGCTATTGTAATAAGCAGTTTCCTAGAACAAAAATTGTTTAAAAGCAACAAAATAATAGTAGCAAAACAAAAATCATAATTACACATTAAAAAGCAAAGCAAAAGAAAAGCTGTCATAAATGAAACCCTAATCTCCTAATAGAATCATCAGAATAGTAATCAACATATGATTAGGGGTGTCAATATTTGACTTGACCCGAAAACCCGACTTGAACCCAACCCAAAAATGTCGGTTTAGGGTCAACCTGTTTGTGAAATGGGTCGGGTTCAACAAACTGACCCGTTTCAAAAATTGAGTCGGGTTCAAGTTGACCTGGATACCTGGAATGACTCGAAAATGACCCGGAATGACACAACTGCCAGCGTCTGCTGCCAGCCCGCGTCTATTGCCCACGTCGAGCCCGCGTTGCCCGCCGTCTCCCGCATCGAGTTCACATCGCGTCGAGCCATCGACTATCGCATCTCGCGCGCCCCTTCTACAACTTTGTCACGCTGCCGCTGCCATTGTCGTGCCACTACCGGAGTTGCCGAGTCACTGCCATTGTTGTTTCGGTTGCCGTGTCCGTGGGTCGGGTCGGGTCAACCCGAATACCCGATAACCTGTGCAGGTCAGGTTCGGTTCTGAACTTTTGACCTATTTACATAACCGGGTTGGACTAGGGTCAACCCGTTTGAACCCGGGTCAATTCCGGGTTCGACCCAAACCCTATCCGAAATCCGATTTTGGCACCCTTACTTATGACATTGAAAAAATAAAAAATAAAAAATAAAAATGTGTTCAACACTGATCCTTAAATATCCAGCTAAGCACAATCGGCCTAATATCTAATTATCAAAGAACTATCACTAAAATAATGAATGATATGATATTATGTATGGGGATTGGGTGCGATGAATGCGGGCATCTTGCTTGAGCTTGGGAGATGCAGCGTCACGCGATGTATTATTTGAGGAGTGTACCGCACTTAACTGGGATTGCTATGTGCTGAGTAGCCATTGAGGTCCACCTTGCAATTGCATGTGCCGGTCCTCGGTAGAGCTGCGGGCGGCTTAACTCCCCACCAGGCCACCACCTCCCCTCTCCTTCCATTAGACATATTCAATTCATTTTTTTTCAAGAGAAGTACAAATTTTACTTAGTTTTTTTTTTATAGTTTAGGGTTTCATATGAGATTAAGCTTTAGCTAATTATTAGTTGGGATGGTTGCTTACCTATCTATCTGAATTTCTATCCCTTTCTTCTTATTTTTTTAATTATTTTGCTCTCTCTTTCTTACCTTCCTTTAAGCTCTATTTAGTTCTCTTTTTATTTTTGCTTATATCAATTTGATAGTAGAGAGGTATGAATGTGATATTTGAGAACTAGAGAGCTAGAGAGAAGAGGAGGATTGAAGAGAGAGATAAATAAAATCTTTAAGGAGGGAAGCAAGGGGTGAAAACAAAGAAGGAACATAAGGGATAAATATAAAGAAGCACAAATGAATGACACAATCGTAAAAGAGATAATCGAATAAGGAGGTTCCACAAGAAAACTCTGGTTTTATATCATTGTGCTAAGTTTTATTATTTATTACTAGATCTATATAAAGAATTAGGGTGATAAATCAAATCAAAATTAAATTTATCATAAAATTGTTTGGAAGAATAATTGAATATAAAACAAAATAAATCAATAGAGAATTTTAATTTAAAATAAAACAAGAGAAATAAATCCTTTAAATTATTTCTTATGTGTTTTTAGTTTTCATTTGTTACAAAAACTCTATTCCAAATAGTTAAATCAGTGCTGAAGGAAGAACTAGAAGTTTCTAACAACACTATAGAGCTTGTGAAATTCATCCTAACCAAAGAGAGAAATAGGATATCCATTCCAAAAAAAGAGATGATTGTTAGCCTATTTTTTGGACATAATTCCCAGCCCCCCTAAAACTAGTTTATCTTAGGTGGACCTTACAGTTCTTAACGACCTATCTTTAAACACTTTAATTTTGACTTGATTTTGATCTAGTATTCTAGGAATCTGAAACTACACCATCAAATAGATCAAAATAATTTGAATTGCCTATTTGTCAACCTCTCATGATCCGCTATTAAGGTATCATATACTACCCGCAGACTTAAGAGTTTTGGTCTTGTCCAGTCTTACGCACATAAGACCTTCCTTGGGATCATATTTTACTTAGCTAAAGTTATTGTACACATACTATATCTTGATCTAAAGAATCCTAGATAACCCTAGGTTAACACAAATGTGATGCCCTAGGCATTTGATCCAAATAATCCTTTTTTTTTTTATTTTCTTCCTCTCATTGCTTGGCTTCACAAACCAAAACTTGATGGTTGAGAAGATGCATCGAAGACCCTTCTCCTGAAGCTGATTGACTTTGTAGATCCACAAGTTGCATTTACTCATCCTATAAAAGAGTAAAACCACATATCGCGAACCTCAATTGGAATATTCTTCCAAGGCACGTATAAACATTTAATTTGCTTATTGTTATATCTCTTATTTTATGTGTTGCTTGCTTAATGAGATTAAACCTACATAAAATAATATATTAGTATGATAGAATTTTCAAACAAAAATATAATATTTCCCTCTTAAGCTCAATATAAATAAAACTGTCTGATGCATCAATTTCATCGGTAGAAGTTGATGGTCCAACATAATTCGGTGGTGGTGGTGGGGGTGGAGGGTAGTTACTAGGCTATGTGTAACCTCAACCATAATAGGTGAATTGATTGCATGTGGTGCATGTGATGGTGATGAATACTATTAATATGGATTAAATAGACATTTCAGGAAATTCACCGAATACTGCTGGAAATACCGACGGTTTGACAATCGCTATTAACCGGAGGTTGAACCGCCGGTAATAAACACTAAACCGCCGAACTTTCCGGCGGTCAAATGATAGCGGGAATTGCGCCGGTAAAAATCGGCGGTCGCCGGCGGTATTTGTGCTGGAATCTTCCGGCAGTTTACCTGTAATTTTTGGTCAATTAATTTTCGGCTGTTGTAGTAGTCGGAAAACCGCCGGAAAATATTACAGCCGGAAATATGTCGCCCGGAAATATGTCGCCGGTTTCTATTTCTATGCGGTTTATTCTGGCGGTTTTTAAACCGCCGGAAAACCCCCGAAAAATTAAAAAACCGCCGAAAAATTGAGTTAAACCGCCAGAAATTATCGCCGATAATGGACGATTTTCCTGTAGTGAGAGTGATATATGGGAGCGGTCTTTTAGAATATGGGCTATTAATGGACTAGGATTTGTTGGCATGTATGAGTGGCGATGATGATTATGATGATAATAATGATCTCCATCGGATGCCCAGAAGTAGTCTTCTAAATCCTATATATATATATATATATATATAAAATTAAATATTGTGAAATATTTATATAGCATATATAAACATTTCACAGTATTTTGACAGACTGTTTACTGAACAGATTGAAAATTACCTCTCAAATGAAACTTACAACAAAAGAAAATGGTGAGTCAGGAGACCAGACCATGCGGACCTGTAAATTAAGCTGGAAGGAAGCTTTTCCTGACGGTCCGAGGTTAAATTCCTTAGCCCGAGGCCTTGAGGGATTATTGATAATCCCATAATTTACTAATCCAAAAAGAAAAAAAAGAACAGAAGCAACATTAACTCAGCTTGCTCGATTATATCGAAGTGGGAACATTCTGTCCTCTAACTCTACACTCTCTTGCAGTGTGGATGCTTCAAGAGCCATCAGGGAATCTATTACAAGTAACTGAGATGATAGCAGAAAATCACTGTGTGCCTGGGAGTCCTCTCTAATTAACCTACAAGCTACGTTAACCATTTCGGATTATCTGTGTTGTTAAGCTAATTAATTATCATATAGGGCTGATTAAGACTTCATTTGGATAACTTTCTAATTATTTTGTTTTGTTTTTGAGGGGTGGAAACAACTTCTTTTATGAGTGTGGACTAACTTATTTATAAATAAATAAATATAAAAAATAAAAAAATATAATAAATAATTCAAAATAAAGTCTTGTATTTGTATTTAATTATGATCAACAAATTGAATAATGATTACAAAATTTTCAAACTATTTTATATTTTTTTATAATGTTATATTACTATTTTATTAATAATCAAGTCAAATAATTTTTTTTCTCAATATATATATGATACTAGACAGTCTTTGAGCTCATCTATTACACAAACGATGCTTAACCATACTTATCGCAAAAATTTCAAAAATACAAATACTTAATGTTTTGGGGTAATAAACTTTTTCTTTGTTGGGCAAAATTTCAAAATTAACATTTCTTTAAACTCAAAAATAAATTTGAGGGTGTCCAATTAGAGCTTAATTTGGTTCCGCCGTTATTTGTTTTTCAGATCCCAATCATAATTTTTATTTGACCACAGCTTTTTGCCGGTTTCAAAAAAATTTTGTACTAGGAAACTGCTTTCTACAACAATTCGGAAAAATTACTTCATCTATAGTAATTTTACAAAGCAGCAAGAAAGTCATCCAGAACATAACCTAAGACTTTGTTTGGGACGGCTTTCCTACTGCTTCTTAAAATAGCTTTTTAGTAGAAAAAATAAAATTACTGCTTCTTAAAGCAGCTTCTTAGTACAAAAATTAAAATTTTTTTATTAAAAAGTTGTTTAAAGAAGAATGAGGCCTAAGTGTGAAGAAAAATATAGAATGCATTTTACCTTCCCCTTAGTTGTACTGGTATATATGCGGGCTTTATGCACCATATTTAATAGCTTTGTTAGATTAAGCGTTACAGAAGTTTCTGCTATGAGCATTCAGTTGAAAGACTAATGTCTGGTTTTGAATCCAATTACAGTTAGTTAATTAATTAATACTTCGGTTGCTGCCATTGGATGGCTTTTCAGTCTGCTCTACATTTGAGTATTTTACTTTCAGTCGGGAGTAGATAATTTCTCCTTCTTCTCATATGATAGAAGGATTTATTATCATATATTTTTTATCATTCATTATAAATTTTGAAGGAGTAAACAAAAAAAAAAAAAAAAAACTTCAGTACTAAGTGAGATTTTGTGGAGAACTGTAAGTCCATGATCGGATCCTTTCTTCACTACAATGCAGAAGACAATAAGCCTTGAGTTTTTAGGATTTGAGACAGAGAGAGAGAGAGAGAGAAGTCAAAAGAGCGAGTGAGAGAGGATTCAAAGAAGAGAGTTTCTTCCTCCTTGTTTGATTATCTACTCTCTCTTCATTCATGAAACAACACACATAATTTCTTTATTCATACTGAATACATATTAAACCCATTCAATCCATGCAGCTTCTTGAAAACACATCTGAATAACTCCTAAGAAAACACATATGAGAATTCTTGTACTAATGGAACATCAGTAATAGAAGCATAATCCATCCTTTTATTCCGAGCTGATGCCAAAAAATATCATGCAATCCATTTTTCATAATTTATCTACTTTATCAATAGGGATCAAACATGACAAAATACCTCTAACTTCCTAGAATAAACAACTCTCACGATCCAAAAATAAAGTGACTCACTTTTCCAAATAATAAATCTGAGCTTTATACTGACTCAACTAATTCATACACAAAATAACATCGAATGTAAAAATATGCGATAAAATTAAATTTAACCTTCACTTCATATCGGAAATCTTAATATCATAAAAACAGTCACTACTGGATATCATATCATCTCTAGTCGCACTACAGGAAAAACATCATTTTTCGGTGACCATTTCCATCAGTATTTTCGACGGATTTTATACGGAATTTTTTTTGTCGTAAAACAGCTGTTGGAAATTAAATTCCTTCCAGCTTAAAGTAATCCGTCAGAAATTTATTTTAACAGATTTCATAATTTATCTACTTTCACAACAGAGATCTAATATGACAAAATATCTCTAACTCCTTAGAATAAACAACTCTCACTACTCAAAAATAAAGTGACTCACTTTTTTAAATAATAAATTTGAGTTTTATACTGACTCAACTAGTTCATACCCAAAATAACTTCGAACGTAAAAATAGGCAATAAAATTAAATTTAACCTTCACTTCTTATCTGAAATCTTAATATCATAAAAATAGACACCACTAGATATCATATCATCTCTAGTCGCACTAGAAGAAAAACGTCCTTTTCAGCGGCCATTTCCGCCAAAAATGATCAAAATCCGTCGAAAATTAGTATTTTTCACGGATTTTTGGCAGAATTTTTTCTGACATAAAACACCCGTTGGAAAATTGCTTTTGACGTAAAATAACTCGTCAAAAAATTGCTTCTAGTCTAAAATAATCCTATTGATTTTGCCTCCAATGGCACCAAAGGTGAATAGTTATGATTGTGTGATTTTGCCGTCAAATAGCACCATTAAATTACTATCAAGGTTAAAGTCCGTATGTTCCCCAAGGGCATTACATCATTGAGCAATTAATCAATGGGATATGAACAATAGGGCACAAAAAGCTCTGTTAGTTCACTACAGGAAAATTGCTCATTACCGGCAGATTTTTCGGCGGCTTTTCGGCGAATTTTTCGGCAAATTTCCGACGGATTACGACAAAATATTTTCGACTAATTTTCAGATAGATTTTCCGGCGGATTTCCGACGAATGTTTTTCCGATGGATTTTTCGGCGTAATTTCAACTGAAAAATTTAATAAATTATTAATTATTTATAGCTTATTTTAATTAATTATAAATTTAATAAATTATTTTAATTAATTATTAATTTAATAAATTATTATAATTAATTGTTAATGTCATAACTTATTTTAGTTATTAATTAAAATAATAAATTTTAATTAATTACTAACTTTAATATTTTATTTTAATGTATTTTTAAATAGTATAAAAAGTTATTAAATAAATAAATAATTAATTATAAATTTAATAACTTATTTTAATTAATTATAAATTTAATAACTTATTTTAATTATTTATTAATTTTAATATTTTAATTCAGTTTATTTTAAATTTTAATTTTTGTATTATATTATTTAAATATAAAAGAGTAAGTTTTATGATAGGTTTTCATTCACAGCAAATTGGTTAAGTGTCTCAGAAAGTTTAGGTCTCCTCTTCGAATCCATCAGACGTTACGGGCTGGGGCGGGCTACGCGGACCAGCGGGCGTGGGCTGGCAACGCGGGGGTGGCACGGTCGGGCCAGCGCTGGCTAACTAGCAGGCTATGCGGGCGTGGGCTGGCTACCTGCGGCCAAACTGGCGGGCCGGCGCAGGCTGGCTTGCGGGGCGGGCAACGAGCGGCTGATTTGCGAGCTTGCATGGGCAGCTGATGTTAATTTTTTTCGAAATTTTTTTTTAGTTTTTCCGGGGGAATTTTTCCGCCAGACGGCTGTCGGAAACTTTTCCAGCGAAAAAAATTCACCTAAAATTCTCTTTCAACAGAGTTGTTCGACGGAAAAGTTTTCCGACACTTGATTTACCGACGAAAAACTGATTTACCGTCAAAAAGTTTTTCGTCGGAAATCCGCTGGAAATTTTCAAAATTTGTCGGAAAATTCAGAATTTTCTGCCTGAAAATCCGCCGGTAATATGCTATTTTCCTGTAGTGGTTAAGGTGGATTCAAATTTGTCCCCTTAGGCAAATATTCATCTCAAGTCTATGAGATACCCTTAGACAAAGAACCCATGGCTGCCGACAAGAATCCTTTTGTTAGGTTGGGTCGACTACCTCCTTTAACTAAGTAGGCCGGAGACCATATGATGACCTGGGAAGGCGGAATCATGGGATCTTGATTGGGTCTATCATCATTCTTCCCACCATCTACTTTAAGTATAAGGTGGTGAATTTCAAATTTTAAATGTTAAATTTTAAATACCCAAATTATGTTGCTATTATATGTTGTATACTACGTATATGTTTGACGACTATCCTTAATCGAAAGTTATCTCTAGCTATGAGGAGGGGAGATTAATTATAGGGGCTTGCGCCTATAGGAAACCTAAGCTCAGATCATAAAGTCTTTGCAAAATGAGGGCGAAATCTCTAAGTTATATCTTATTAAAACCCAATCTGCTTTTTGAAAAATTTTCTCAAAACTTAATCATTAAAACTCTCCTCGACGACCCAAAAAAAAAAAAAGAGAAAGGGCCACGGAGAAGCCGGGGCGTGAATTTTTTGAAGCCCACAAAAATGCAATATAAAATGCTGAAATCCATAAATCCAAGAAAATTTGTATAATAATTGATAGCTTCAGAAATTCATAACTTTCATTTTAACTTGTGAAATTCATTAATATTATAGTCAAAAAATTCATAAAGTCTATATCTAACTTATGTGAAACTTTACACTGTAAAAGTGTGATAAATAAGGATAAAAATGCATTTTATCAATTTATGAGAGATTTAATTCATTAAACTCAAAATCATTGAAAACTAAAGTGAGCTTCGGGTTACTTACAATGATTAAAAGATACTTTCTAATTGAAGTAACGGACAAAAATAATTAAAACCTGTTTTATCTCTCTCTCTCTCCCTCTTCTTCCTCTCCCCTTCCTCTCCCTCTCCCTTTTCTTCACAAATAAGCCACGGAGTTGGGGGAGGAAATGGCTTAGGATTTAGGATTATATATATATTATTAGTGGCCTAGCACCGTAGCGCTCCAACCCAGCACTGTAGTACCGCATGTTGAATTCATAATTATTATAGAAAATATATTTTAATTCCATTGTGGTGATTCTAGCACTCTTATGCTCTCGAGCCTAGCGTCGCAACGCTAGCAAGCATAACCCTAAAGTGCTCTAATTCAAATAGAAATTCAAGTTAAAATTCTTTTTTATACTTTTTTGTTTGGGTACTTAGTGTTGAAAGAATTTGTGAAATATGTTTGATCATCTATTCCACCTCATTAACTCAAGCCTCCAAGCCAAGTTGTGACACAAACATAGTTATAAAAGCAAAATGGAATCTACTAGAGGCATAAAAATTATTTCCATAATAATATTCTAGAAAATTGAAAAACCATGAGGCATAGTATGGCCAAAATAATTTTGATGCTTATAGACTTGGATTATAAATGGCTACCCTTATCTAAAAATGGAGAAGATGCAATATAAAAAGACTTAGACTATAATGAATTTCTTATGTGGTGACATGGAAGGAATTCAACAGTACTATGAATGATGATATCTGGCAGTTTAGCTAATCCATCTTTAAAAAATAGGAATCGGGGTTATGAAGATCTTACTTAAATTATTAAAGGTGGTTGATACAATTCCTCTCATAAATAGAGGGGACCTAAATGATTATGAGTTATGAAGCATTTAAGGGTGGTCGATGCAATCCCTGTTTTAGAAGAAAGGAAGATTGTGCAACCTAAAGATAATGGCATATGATTAATCTAAGACCACTGGTAATGGTCCACTAGCACTCTAAGAGGTTGTCAAAGTTTTAGAATTCTCTATGATTATGAGGCTTTACCATTATCCTAATGTATCCTTAATTTGTAGAATGTCGTCGTGTTTAAAGTTTTTAAGGTTGGTATTCTAAGCCTATTTGTCAATGTCTTTCTTATTTGCATCAAAAATAAGTAGCCTATATTATGCCCTCTCTTGATTGGGAAAGTTGTTTAGACCACCTCAAAGTTTGTTTATTTAACGTACTAGGCTAAAGCTAGCCTGATCAATCAATCAGGGTCAGTGGTTGTGATCTAACAATAGTCACAACCATTGAAATGGTAAACAAAATGTACCATCTTGTAGCTCTTGATGTTAGAAATTCAATTGAGTTGAAAAAATGAAATTTTTATAGTAAGATTGACCAAAAAATTTTGAAAATGGTTTATATATCAAATTTACGTACAATGAAAAATATTTATAATAAATTCTTATTTTGTATTTAAATGTTTGTCTTTTCAAAAAGAAAAATTTGTCATAAATGACTCGTGAAACTGAGGCACGTGCACTTTGCAATAACTCTAGAGATTTTATATCCATCCAAATGAACTCGTGAAAATGGCGAGCCATTAGGTCAATCAAGCACCCTAGAATGCTTGCTCACAACGAGAGGTTGTCAATGCGATCGATCAAATAGCTCCTTTGCTGGTCAATGGGGTGGTAGTGCATGGTATTTGCTACTCATATGTTATGCACGATAAATGCATCTCTATGCATGTGTAAGGGAGAATAGGGGGGCAGCCTAGTAATTTAATTCGACCCGATTTGACTTTGGTCAATTAGGCTAATTTGGCAACCTACATGCTCAAATTTGGGGGATCTTAGAGTCTTTGGAGTTGCAATGGTTAAATAATTACTTTGACTACAAATTTGTATTATTTAGAGTCGTTTGATTTTTGAAATAATTTTTAAAGTCTCAATTGCTTATTGAAACTTAGAGCATAATACCACTTGCTCTCAATTCTCAAAATCACTACAAAACCTCAATATTAGCAACTAAAAAATCAAAGCTCTTGACCAAACTTGCTTTGGAAACAATCAAAATTACACCTATAACATAATTAAATCAATTTCTTATTCCTCGGGATCGTTTATGGACTTATATTATTACAAGATAATACTTTTAAAATCCCCCATAATTTCTCAAGCTCATGCACTTAGCTTCCTTTCTACGTATACTTACTTTTTCCCAACCCATCGGCGTAGCTATCGGTGTCAACTTTCATCTCATTACATATATAAGACTGGAAAATATGCGTAACATTACATGAAAAGGAGAGAGAGCAGATTTTTCTTTTGAGAGTTTGAAATAGTACCACTGGTATAACAAGAGGATTAATGGCTTCTTCTTCTTCGGCGACAACGTCGAGCTCTGGCGTGCCGCCAGGGTTCAGGTTTCATCCCACTGATGAAGAGCTTCTCCTCTACTATCTCAAGAAGAAGGTTTCCTTTGAGAAGTTCGATCTTGAAGTGATCAGAGAGGTTGACTTGAACAAGACGGAGCCATGGGATTTGCAAGGTGATTACTTAATTATATTGTTTTAGAGCTGGCTTTGTATTGATTACATGCTTGCGTTCATAAGCTTATATATTTGGAACTGTATATGATATTGTTTGTCAATATTTTATTCTCTATTACTTAACACATCTCCTCAATATGCATTCAAACAAATATTTCAGCAAAACTGTTAAGCTTTCTTATCGAATATTAGTTTTTATCTGTCCTTAAATCATTAATATTTTGTCTTAACAGCTTTTGAATTGGTGAGATTGACAGAATAAAAGTTACATGTAATGAAGAACTTGAAAATTCTGTGCACAAATTTGAAGTAAATTAATGGTAAATAAAGAAGATTAGTTAACTTCATTAGTATTTCTTCTATGCTGTGGCTTCATATTCATGCGCACAGGCCTCTCATGTCCACAATGCATCTACTTGACTACAATTAAGTATTATCCTACCTTTCTACAATCTCAATGAGTTTGATTTGCAACACTTAAATCATTCCTTTCAATGAAAAACATACTATTTGTGATATAAGATACAAAAATATATTTAAAAACGTCAAACAGATAGGTGCAGGATAGGTGCCACACCACAAAGCGAGTGGTACTTCTTCAGCCACAAGGATCGTAAGTATCCAACTGGGTCAAGAACAAATCGGGCGACGAGCGCTGGGTTCTGGAAGGCAACTGGAAGGGACAAGTGCATCCGAACCACCTACAACAAGATCGGCATGAGGAAGACACTCGTCTTCTATCGTGGGCGAGCCCCTCATGGCCTGAAGACTGACTGGATAATGCACGAGTACCGCCTTGAGGACTCGGATGATCCCCAAGCCGATGGAACTGTAAGCATATATATATTCTTTGTGTTATAGCTTATATATGAGTGATTTACAATTTTGATGTTCCACCATGCACACCACACATGAATTAACTTATCATTACTGATCAAGCATTTCCAATTCTGTGTCCACGAGACCATATAGTCTTAAGCATATGATCTCATCTCACATGCATGTGCATGGTGGAGCTTGCATTGAAGGAACTGTCATTCATGTTTGGCAATGAGGCATTCTAAAGTGCAAATTCACATCAACTTAGAATATTAAGAGTTTAAGGTTTCGTTTGGGACGGCTTTCTTACTGCTTCTTAAAGTAGTTTTCTAGTACAAAAATTTTAATTTTTTATACTAAAAAGCTGTTTTAAGAAGCAGTAAGAAAGCCGTCTCAAACGAAGCCTGAGTCTTTGCCATGATCTATCACTTTATAAGAAAATATTTTTAACTTATAGAAAATTATACATAAAATTTTATTATAAGTGCATCTTCTCTTTATTTGTATTAGCACATGAATTGATTTATAAAGTATTACTTATACCTATGTGAAAGTATAATTAATTACTTTATTTCATAATGGGTGCTGCTACATTCCCTAAAGAAATATAAATAATATAATAATTTAAAATCAACTTTGCTTTGGTGGCTAAATAAAAGTGGGAGTGAATGTGATAGATTTTGTTTGGGAAGATAAGCTTTACTCTTTTATAAAACACGACAAGAGCGCATCCTCAACACAACCACTTCAATCAAACCTTATATGAGTATTAATTGGTGCACATCATATATAGAGATACTCTGATGTAGAACAATATATGATTATTTTTGTATGTGATGATTATATATTATGCAGAGAAGAATTGAGTGGTGATATAATCTACAATCAAGATTGGAAAGGCCCAATTATAAGAACCAAACAAGATTCTAAACACATAAAGATGTTCAAGCAAAGAGAGGTTCAATTACTAGAGAATAAATTTCTCCAATTTGAAATTTTCTTCATGCTTGGGCCATTGCTTGAGCTTTTTTTATTATTGGTCCTCCTTTTTCTCAAACATATTGATGCACTTTTGCTCTTGCGTGAGTTTTTATAATTGGGCATTTTTTATCTTGATTACATCATGCTCACTAAAAGAATCATAAGCAAAACACAATAAGATTTTTCTAAATGGTGTGATTTACAATCATATTTTCTTAAAATCAAGAAGCAAAGTACATTTAAATTCACTTTTTTTAGTCACCCTCTTTTAAAAGTACGCATTTTGCATAAATGATTAGAAATGTTTGTGAATAATGATAGATATTTATCCAGGATATAAAATTAATGTTGAAACTTCTTCAAAAAATGGTGATTACAAGAACAAAAGTTTAATTAAAGGTGTTACTTTTAATTACAATTTAAAAATGTATAATTAAAATTCAATATTAGATATTTTCTAATAATTGTGATTATAGAACAAATTTATAGTATTAACTCATTACATTGTCATTAGCAGCTTATAAGAATGAATGTAAATGTATGCCAATTCTTAGATTTGACATTATAAGCTTGGTGACAGAGATACCCACATATGAGATTGCATCCAAAAAGAATCATCCAATATAATGAAGATATTTTGAGGATCCCTTCTTTAGTTTGACAATTATGTTATCTACATTGAGTTCCTGCAAACTTATTAAACCTTATTAAATAATTTGGGGTTTGATAATGACTTTAAGAGGAAAATAGTTTAACCAAATTTCCTTTAAATTGTTCAATATTAATTTACATATAGGATTAAAACTTTGGTCTGAATCAAATTCCAAAATTTGTTGGTGATATATGGGTAAGGAGTGACCTATATTAAAAGCAAAGTTGTTTTGCCTACATCATTGAGCACTATTAACCAAAAAACCTGCTTAGCATTATGAAAGGTTACAAATGAAATTCATTTTGTTACATTATCCATCTAACCTCATCAAATTCCTTCCGTAATGACTAGGCCTCCTGAAGCAAAGTTGTGCTACCATCATACAACTATATCTAATAAATGATATAAATACTTCTTGTGCTCTGGAGATATCAACCTATTCCATGTATTCAATAATCTACTTTACACCAAGAAGAATTAATCAAGAAATATGAATCCTCAATGGCATCATCCATTATTGCACTCAACCAATAAGGATCTTCTTTTACACAATATTCTTGGTGGATATTCTCTAAATATGGAAACTAATATGTAGCACACCTCTTATGCTTAAGAAAACAAATGTTGAACACTTACCTATATGTGGTACTCTTCTTATAACATCAATTCTTTGGAAGCACTCTTGACTAATCTAGATTTAGACTACATAAACTCATTATGAAATTAAGGGGACATTCTTCTTTGTTCCTTAGACCATCAATACCATGTGCTTGCACCTTAAGACCTTAAGTAATCACTGAAAAAGTGGCAAGGCTTCATATTTCTTAAATCCTACTAAAACTATAAACTATAGAAGTGCCTTCTCTTATTCATTATTTGCACTCCTTGGAAGGTATTTGTAACCTTATTCTCAGTAGGATTTGTTTTGATTTTTTTCACTTTTTATTTTGGTGCTAACTTGTTCATCACACCTAACTCCCTATTCACTCAAGTTAAGAATTTCTTTTTAGTTTCCAATCCCTTGAGCAAGTTGATTATCTCATGCTACTTGAGCTAGAATATTAGATAATTCCATAGTTTGAAATTTTGGCATCGTTCATGGGAAGTGTTTATGGAAGAAAGGGTCATGGATAACTACTCTGAGTCCACCATTGCTAATAGGCTCACTTTACTTGGGAGATCTTAACTCTCAATATTTTTCTTGCATGAGCCACTCAAACATATATAGATGCCTAATTTGTGAATTTTATACTTCGCTCCGTATGCATACTTAATACCTTGTATAACACATCAAAAGGTTTGCATCTTTTCTCCACTCTCATCCTTGAAATCCTTATTAACTATATCCCCACATTCTTTAGATCTTATATATTCAACAATTAGAGGGTACCATAGACCATATCAACATTTACATGTTTGAAGATGTGATTTCTCTTTATGACATCTAAGATTCTCATAAATGTTTGATATTCACTTTCACCTTTATGGATTCCATGATAAGGTGGCTCTCAAAGCTGCTAATATCCAATGTTTCATTCTTTGATGAACTATGCTACTTATTCCTTTCTTAATTCTCTTAAATTCTCTTTTACATCAAATATAAAAAGGAAAAATCTCTCCATGAATATGTTGCATATTTTAATAAGAATTTGTATATAGTTTTTAAATTTTATGCATCAATATTTAAGGTTGTGTTGACCCTATGACTAAGTTCCCTTCAAATTTTTTAACTCCAAGAACCCATCAAGAGATTATAACCAACTTACCACATAAAGTAGACAAGTATCTTAATTTTCAAGAGAACGTTTAAGGAACTTGACCCATAAATATTCATCATTTCATATGAAAAAGCATGACCTAATTGATTATTCTTTTGTGGATTCCCTTTTATGCTATCTTGACTTCCATGATTGTCAAAATCGATTCATCATCCTATCTTCTAAATGAATATGAAGATGTGCAACTTCTTCCCCTTTGGAGGTTTGTTTAATTTGAACATAAAAAATTGTAAGTACGTTAAGTGTTCTTACCCTATAAAGAAATTAAGGGAAGAAGGAAAAAGAATAAATTATGTAGTTATCATAACATTGATGACTATCATAAATTTAAGGCCTTGCTAAAAAAGATTATCGAAGATGGCTAGCTCAAGATTATTTATTTATTTATTCAAACCAAGCCAACAACCAATTAAAAATTGAGTCTCAGCAGTCGAAGTAGTGAGAAATCGATTAACTAACTTCACCTAATTACTAAGGGAATAAGAGTTAGGTCTTCTCAATGATTAAATCATCAATAATTATGTCGTTATAAGGTGAAATTTTCATCTTACTTGCTTATCATTATTCTCAAATTATGACCATACTTGATTCAATAACCCTTTTTATATCTCTATTATGATCAAAATCATAATTATTTACTACAAGCTATTAAGGATACTTGTTAATATTAGCAACTCCATAAATGTCAAGTTTGTGTAACTTGTCGAGAGGATGGGGCTCTACTATAAGAAGCTTTAGCATAAATAAGAGGATTTGATTGTCTTATAAGGAGAGAAATGTGTACCCAAGAGCCTCATCACCCTTAAATTGATTTGGGGATATCATCAACGCCATAAGATCTGGAAGACTAACTCCATGAAGATTCACACCCCATTTGCATATAATGTTATTTTTGGTAGTTCATCACTAAATTGCTTAGTGGATATCATGTACATAATTTATAATGTTATGAAGTTCTTATTATTAAACGTAATGACTATTGTTTGGGGATATTTTCTTAATATTTAAAATATTTCTTGAATAACATGAAGGATGGCCTAGTTTCCATTATTTAAAAAAATCTAAAATGGGTAAACATAGCCTTAAGCCTATTGTAGGGGTGCAAGAGATTCACATCTTTGAAAGAAATGCTACTTGAAAAGATTTTGAATTTCCTCACTCTATGTAGACCAAATGCAAAACCATATTAACCACAACATACTTCACAATAAATCTTGATGTCAAAATTCTAGTGGCTCTATCTAATTCTTCGCTATTAGTAAAATAAGTGTAGAGGAATTTTGAAGTTTAAAATGTTATAATAGACTAGTACATAAGTAGAGTTAGGACAAAAAATTTTAAGCTCCATAAATTTGAAATCATCTAATATCTCAAGAGGATAACTAAGTTGCTAACTTTCAAGCAAAGTATGGTATCCTATTACAACTACATTACATCAGTTAGAGTTACCCTTCATTGAAGAGTTAAAAATAATTTAAGTCAACTTAGAGAAACTTCAGTACTCATCGATCTTGAATGCTATTTTATCATGCTTTGGAGAAGACGCTCAAGAACTTTATTATAAATCTATATGTTACTTTATATATAGTTAAAAAGTTGTACATAAAGTCATATTCTTATATTTGCATATGAATGTGCCTATATATGGCAAAAAAGGTGATTAGAAAACTCTACTAAAGTTGGTGTAGTAAACGCACATTAACGGGCAACCTAAGCCTAGTATTTAAGTAATTATACATACCACATATCTCTCAGTCTATAACTAAGACTTTGTTCACATTAAGAATGCTTTTTAGGCCTCTTAACAATAACAAAGGCTTAGTGTTTGAATAACTTTACCTACTCAAAAGCACCTAATGGATAACCACTGTTTGGCTCCTACGAAGAATTTTGATACTCTATCTCCCAACAAAAAACCAATGATTGATCTTTTAGATAAATATGCCTATTTAGGAACTCCAAGTTGGTAACCAATGATTTGTTCCTAAGAATAATTTTTGTATTAGACCTCCTAACTAAAAATAAAGAATTATTCCTTAAAAAAATAGCACCTAAGAAGAAACTCCTAATCGACAACTAAGTTTTGGTCTCGAAAAGAGTGTTTATTCTAGATGTCTTAATTGGAAACCATAGCTTAATCTCTAAGAACCTCTACTTTCTTAGACTCTCAAGCTAGCAACTAAGCTTTAGTTCTCAAAAAGTTTTTTAACCCAAGTCTCTTAAATAACACATCTCAAGGAAACTAAAATAATGCATATATTTAGTAACTATTAAAGAGTAAAGAATAATTATGTCTACTCACTAATCTTATCCCTCATCGAGACACCTTGGTCACACTGCAAGCCAAGTAGAAACACCACATTAATAATTCTTATATGACTCTTACTTCACCTCCCTATATCCAACCTTTCTTAATGTTACTCATTACTTTAATCTTATTTAGGTTGTTTGTCAATGGGGTATAAACTATTACCAAATAGTATATTTTAGGCCTTTTTAGATGAGAAAATATTTATACCCCTCATTGAGAACTACTTATGACTCATATTGATCCAACATTATAAACTCATACTCTTCTAAAATAAAGTTAAACTAAACAAGTAGAGTGGGCTCTTTACTTATCTTATATCATATAGTTGTTAGCATGTACTTACCTTAGAATGCTTCTATAAACTCTTAGAAGTTAATTTATTTTTTACTTTTACCATTCTCAATCTTCTATTTATATACACATCCTAGCTATCAACAATTCTTTAACTTTATGGTTGGGATGAATGCTCTAAACATCATCTCCTTAGAATTAGAAATTTCATATCTTTAAATGTTTTATGTGTATTCATGAACCAATCATCCTCTTTTAGGAGGTTTATCATTTCATTAGATTAAATTGGCTTTAACTCTAAGAATCTCTTTTAATTTTGAACTTCAATCATCCTTAGGTTAGAAAAGTTTGATGCTAATTCCATTATTTTTATGATTAATATCAAGTATTAATATCATTATGTTGTGTCCTAGAAGTCACTAAGGGTACGGTGTCATCCATAAACCTTAAACCCTAAACCATTCAAGGTTTTAATTCATTGCACTCTCCTTTAATAATTGTAGGTGGTCAGAGTGGTCACCTCAGTGTCCTCTCTACCCTAGGCATTATATTCCTTCTCTCTAAAATAGTATATTATTTTCATAACTACAAACTTCCTACCTTATATGTGCCATTTATAGAGAATACTTAAGTTAATTTAGTGAATTGATACAGGACATAATAGCTCTTTAAATAGTATGCAAGTTGTTATCTTTCATGGCACAACCTATACCATACTAAGTTAAGCCTTGCATTTCTTTTTCATGTAACTTCCTTATAGTTTATTATACCAAGAGTTATCAATCTTGAGCGCACTTAATTATAGAGTTACAAAAAATAAAATAAAAAAAATAAAAAACACAAATCATACTAAAATATATCATATATATTATGGTTTAACTTTTTTTTTATATAGCCCAAAAATCCTTTCATCAATTTTATTATGGGATTAAGGTCATGTCCCCTTATCTCCTAGATGTATGAATTTTCCTTCTAGGAGTTACAACTTGTCTATTTCTCAGTAATAATTATCACTCCTCACCAAAAGAGATAACCCCCTATGAATCTAAGTATTACATACCCACTAGATTTTATTTGGTTCATCTTTAAATTACACAGCATACTATAATAGGTTAGGATCTAATACCAATTATAATTACCAATGTCATATTATAGAAGTTATTATTCATTTTGGCTCAACTCATATCAAGCTAAACCTTATAATTTATCTTCCTTTTATGTAACTTCCCATAAGGTCACCTATTTTAGGAATGTTCTTTATAAACATGCTTAATTAAGGAGTTACCCAAAGAAATTATTCTATTACACCAAAATGCATCTTATGTATTATGGCTTAACATTATACTTATGCAACATTATATCTTTTCCTACATTTTTATGTGGGATTTTCATGTCACCCTATCTCTTAGAAGTTTGACATCTTAATATGCTTGTAATGAGCTATCTTTTTTAGGCTTAATTCCAAGTGATCACTCATCTCCTAAGTAAGCTCATCTTATCAATTTTGAGTATTACTAACCCATTTACTTCTACTTGATTCATTCTTAAAACACATATTATACTAATAAATTGAATATTGTATTAGTTATAATAACTAAGGTTATACTATTTAAGTTATAATTTTCTTTAGCCTGAACCATTCCTTATAAGAATGAACCTAACAATTTATCCTCTTTTTACATGCCTTTCTAGGAGGTCACACACCCCATGAGTACTCTATTATGAGTTCACTTAACTATAGAGTTACTAAGAGAAATCTACCTATTATAAAAAAAGGCATTTATCATACTATGGCATAACAGTTTACTTAAATAGTATTAAATAATTTCCCCCACTTTTATTTTAGGATAAGGGTTATTTTCATCTCCCTTATATCCTAACAAATTAACACCCTAATAAGCATCTTAATAATTGCTTCTTAATCAGACATTAACCCTAGCAATCGCTCATAGCCCTAGAAAATTATTTTTCTTGTATTAAAGTATCAAACACATGTCTCACTTATTCTACCCATACTTTCCTATTAGTATACTATTATCTTATAATCTCAAGCCTAAGCTCTAATATCATCTATTATAATACAAATTTAATTGGTTGAGTTAAATTGAATGGCTATGATAATGTAGCCCAATTGTATCAATATAGAAATTAAGATTAGCAAGGTTTGAAAAACAGAAATGCTTTATCAACTAAAATAAATACCAAATAATGACAAACCCATTTGGTTATATCAATTCTACTCAATAGTCGCATTTCAACTGTGTAATAATTTTGTTTCTAAATTGAATTCTTCTAAGTCTTAATAAGTTTGATAAAGTTGCCTCGGAGTATCTAATCTACTCAATCCATTTAAAGTAAACTATAAGAAATGTAAGTTTAACAATCATAAACAATATCAAATCATCATAAGGAAAGTTCTATACCTAAAGGGTTAGAAAAATAGCTAATATAGACATTATACACTAGCCAACTGCACCAAATGTAAAGAAAAATATTAAGACTAGTCAACTATGCCAATTCAAGCTCCCATTTATTTATATTTACCCCACCTAAACCCAACCAATTCTATGAAAAAAAAAAAAAAGAATAGTAGGCAGTGAGGTAAATTCATTGCTAAAATCTTTAGTATAATAGTTCTAAATGGGGAGAAAGCAACTTGACCATGGTTTGATTACATTGAAATGTGAAAATTGATTTGGCCATTAGGATAACATAGCTTGCTAATCATCAAGTTACTAAACCATAAGATATTAAGCTATTGCTAAAGTGTAACCATCCCATCACTCATGTAGTTACATGTTTAACAATTAGTCATGTTATTAATTAGTTCTTTTTTTTTCCTTCTTGACACTAAGTCGTGATCACGTATCATTATTAGGGTTGTAGTTAGAGACAATTTCAAATGCCATAAAAAATTGTAATAAGTATTAATTTTAAATATGTATAATAATTATTAGTATAAAAATGCATAACAAATAAATTCTTTATTAAATTATGCATCATACCTCTTATATTCCTCAAAAAATTGTTCAACCAAAATCTCAACCATACACTTATATTAATCACATAGATAATCATTTCAAATGCTAGTCTAATCAATAGAACTCATCTTCTAACATATTAAGCATCTATACCTAGTTCATCATTGTAGCCTCAATAATTTTAGAGAAATCTATCTTGTTAATATATTTAGCTTCATAATCTATGGAAGGATATTTAAGTACAAGTTCATGTCATTGGGATTGAAAAATATTCAGGCAACCTATGAAGTTTAATGGATAAAATCATTAAAGCTTAGCGAGGAGTAAATTTGGAAGAATACATTGATGACAATCATCAAAATAAGAGTGGTGACGAATTAAACTCCCCACTAATCTTGAATAAACATTCACAACACTTAAAATATATTATATGAAGTTAAATCTCATATAGAATTTATTTAGAGTTTGATTAGAACAGTACTTAGGATAATTAATCTAATTAAAATCAAGGTCGTGCTGGACACACCCTCATCCAAATTAATTCAAAGATTAAAAAGATTCATTGGCAAGCTCGCCTTTCTTAGCATATTCATCTTTAGGCCATGAAAAAGACACACCCCTCTATTCAAAGCTCATAAGAAGTTAAATCAATTTATTTGGCATGACTCTAAGAAATTGATCAAATAACTTAAGGAGTATCTAATAGCACACCAATTCTTTGCTATTCGAGGCTAGGAGAAGGCCTTTTTATATTCCTTGAAATCGACACATATGCAATCAGCTTGATCCTCATCAAAGAAGAAGGTAAAAAAGTATCATTCAACATATTATATTAACAAAACACCTTGTGGGTCTAATGTGAACTCTCCAACAATCAATAGGTTGGAAATTGCTCTAATTATCATATTATACACATTACTTATACTTCTCATTGGTATGTACTCCGAAAGCTCAAACTATCTGGAAGGTTCAGTAAGTTTTCCATCGAGCTTAGTAATTTTACAAATGAATGCTTATCACATGCCACCATCAAAGTATAGATGCTCCAAGACTTCGTTGTCAAATGTATCATACTAGAAGAACCCAAGGATGAAGAAGCCAAGGATTGCCTAGACAATGCATAGCTCAAGAAAGAACAATAATTGAGTTATAATGCTTCTCAAAAGCTTGAAATGTCTAGCTACAACATTATCTTACTTAGCAAAAAGATCTTTAGTATTATACATCTTAATGTCCTCCGACAATTGAATGAAATTCATAAAGGTTTCTTCAATCTTTTTGGTGACCATGAACTTATCCAAATTCAATGATGAGTCATTCATTATATTTTAAGAATCTCTTCATTTAGGGGACTCATCACATAATTTATGTATAATAATAATAGCAACCATAGAAATCAAAAGAGAGATCCATTGCTTTATTTTTTTTATATGTGCTTCTTTCAATCCATTCCAAAGCCTTTGAGAAGGCCAATTCATCTTCATAAAATATTAAAAATTAAAAAAAAAAACAATTATAAAATAATGAATTAGCAAAACTGATATTATCACTTCACTTACAACATTTCAAAATATAAAAAATTATCCTCAAGAAATTGCTCAAAACCTAAATTAAATCTCAATCATACATGTTTCTTGACATCCTAAACAACCAATTTAAATATTATAAATATTAGTAGAACTCATCTCTCAGAGTGATGCAAAAATATAATACCTCATTCAATAAAATATCCTTAGTCGACTGAGAGAAATAGACCTCAAGAATATAATCGACTTAGGATATTTTTGTTCAAGTGTGATGAGGTTCATTGAATAAAACCACACATCTAAAGCACCAATCTATAACTCTTATACATTTCTCGAAAGGAATTGAAAATATCTTGAATTATACGTTATTTGAGTGATTAACTTAGGCTTCATTTTGGGACGACTTCCTTACTGCTTCTTAAAGCAGCTTTCTAAGAAGCTGCTTTAAGAAACAGGAAGAAAACCGTCTCAACCGAAGCCTTAATGTGGCAAACTTAAGCTAGGTATCAAGTTGATTGATTAACTAAGGCTTTGTTTGGGATGACTTTTTTACTGCTTCTTGATTCTTAAATCAGCTTTCTAGTTTAAATATTGAAAATTTTGTTCTAAAAAGTTGCTTTAAGAAGCAGTAAGAAAATCATGTCAAAAGAAGCCTAAATATGACAAGCTTGAGCTATATATGAGATTAGCCTATTGAGTATTGAGTAGATCTCAAGTTATTTGTGATTGAATATATATGATGGATGAATAACCCTTAAGTTGAGCTTGTAATATCTTAGCTTAAAAACTTTAAAATTTATATTCGTGAAAATCGCATCAGAATATTTTAGAATATCTTGAATTTTTTTTTTTCTATCAGTTGTAATAAAAATGGTATTTATGTAAAAGTGACATTTCATATGCAAAATATCATTCCTCTAACATTCCACTGGCTCGGTATATAATGACCGCGCAGGAGGACGGGTGGGTGGTGTGCCGGGTGTTCAAGAAAAAATGTTTCATGAAGATCACCGGCGATTCGAACACAAGCAAAGGAAGCGACGGCGTGATGAACCCGACAGCCGGGCCGACCTCCCTCGACCGTTCCCGCGCCCTCGCCGCCCAATACCTTAACCAGCAGCAAAGCCTCCACCTCCACCACCAAGCCTATTCCGCCTTCTACAAGCCGGAGATCGCTTTCCACTACCCTCAACTCACGCCGGCGGCGACAAACAGCTACCAGCACGTTCAAGTCCACGACCTCCTCTCCAATCACCGGCCGGTGACCGGATACCATGACTTCTCCGTTCTCCCCAATGACTGCGAACCGATGCAGGAAGTCGGGGAAGGGAGGGACCATCAGGCAGCAAATGAGTGGGCGGTGATGGATAACTTGGAGGAAAGGTTCACCGGCGCCGGAGTGGTGTCGGCGGCGGCGGCGGTGCAGCAGATGAATGAAATAGCTCAGCAGCGTGGTGCGGAGATGGATTTGTGGGGATATGGGAAGTAGAGATTGTGTATTCTTATTTGATTTGAGCTGTTCGGTTGATATTAATTATTGTTAATATATGGATTATTTGGAATGTTAATTGGGGATTAAATTCAAATCAGCATATTTGGATTCAAATTTAACGATAACAATTTTTATAATCACAATAGTTATTTTGAGTTAAATTTGTTCATGAAAAAATTCTTTCTCTTTTGACCACCTCTTTCATCTTTCTTCTCTTATCCAGTCAAATCAAATTCAACATCATCCAAGCCATAATCAAATATCAAGGCTCAAAAAAAAAAAAAAATCTTTTTTCACTAAACTACTCAAGTTTGGGTATCAATATGCTCATCAATGCCAATGTATACCCCAAATTGCTCGTACTAAGCTCGACTCAACCCAACTGATCAGAAAGATTGGTCTCAAGTGTCAATCGGACTAAATCAGGCTGACAACCAAGTGATATCAAACTTAAGATCAATTAGAAAAAGTCGCCTCTGGCAAGAAGTATTGGAGCACAATAACAAAATAAACCAGCAAGAAGTATTTGAAGCGACTCGATAACTTACTCAATTCTAGAAGCGAACTAGGCTCGCTCACGACTAATCACTGGAACTTGACAAACACATGCAAAGCCGGCCAATGACTTCATGCCCCCCTCCCATATTTGGAAAGATTTATTACATAAGTCATTTAATTAAGATTTTGTTTGGGACAATTTTCTTACTGCCTTCTACAGCAGCTCTTTAGTACAAAAGTTTTCTAAAAGCAGTGAAAAAACAGTGGTCAAAAGCTGTCCAAAACGAAGCCTAAACATATTGAATTAGCACATCTTATTTTTATGAGAATGATTTATCATGCCATATTCTATAATTCATGTATTTATTTAATGTAATTTCTCTGTACCTTGTCTCCACACCCAATTATAAATAGAGAGGGGCAAGTCCAAGGACATAATTGATTATCCCGAGGAGCCAAGCTCTATGCTATCAAACAATAAATAAATCGTTCAATTTCTCTCATTCTCGCTATATATATATATAATCAATCTTACAAGTAAAGTTCAGATTCACCATCAAACAAAATTAAATTCAATAATGCTAGAATTTGGTCCAATTTGTAATTAGTTTTGTTTCTTGATTTCGATTTTAATGAGTTGGTCTAGTCTCTTTTAAAGGAATGGGTTTATAAATAGAAGGCATTCCATTTTAGTTGTATGAGAAAAATAGAATAAAATTTTGTTTGGTTTCCCCCTCTACAAACCGTAAGCTCTCTCTCCCTCTCTCCCTCAATTCTCCCTCCTCTCCTTTCTCTCAGTGCATCCATCCAAGAAGAGCAGGTGGCTCTCGAGAAGCAAGGAGAATATGCTGCAAGGTGGAGGTACAGCTGTCAAGAGGAGCTTGGTTAAGAAAGATCAAGGGGAAGGAGGAAGGTGTTTCTTGTAATCAATAAAAAGAGACGGGAACGAGATCGGGTCAGAGGCAGGTGGACTTGGGAGTGTGGATCGCGGGAGGAACTGAGACGGGCACAGGCGCAGGGGTTGCAGGACACTTGCGAGGCCAAGCAGGACCTGCGCGGGGCACCGGTGAATGCGTGTGGGGCGCAGGCAAGCTCTACGTGGGGCGTGGGCGGGGGCTTTGTGGGGCGCAAGCGGATACATGCAGAGAAACAAGGACAAGCAATTCAAATTAAGTAAAGATAGATATCAAACTTTGAAACTTATTCAAGAGCTTCTGTAATTCTTCTTTAATTTATTTCATTAAAATGCTTTTGGTATTCATTGTAATAATATGTTTGTCAAATAACCATTTTTGTATTATCTGCCTTAAAACTACAACAAAATAGCCATTAAATAAGAGCATGCACTCTTGATAAAATTATTAAAGTTCACTAAAATATCAGTTCTCATAAAACTAAATCAACTTTTAGAGAATAAAGCATAAGCCTGTCTCTCAAATATAACCTCATCATCTAAATAGGTAATTATGGTTTGGTTCTTCACTCATGTTTTGTTAAAAGGCCATTAGAACTCAACATGTTTTGTTTTAAACTTCATCATGGTATTCATCACAGTACGTGAAAGTTCAAGTCAGGTTGTTAAACCTCGTTGAATTGCCCAAGGCACATCAAGAGAGGGGTGAATTGGTATTTTACTTAAAAACTTTCATTTTTAAAAATTCTTTTTTGAAAATATAATTGTCAAATTTAAAACTTAAAATTGAAATTGAAATCTCACAATATGGAAGCAAGTCAAATACAATTTTTGTATTTTGATTTTATAGAAAACTCAAAAGATGAAGTTATGAAGAATTTTATTTTTCTACCTAATGAATCCAAACCAATCAGAACATCCACAACATAAATTTGCAAGAAAATAAATCGCAGAAAATAAAAGTATATAAATAAAGAACAAACACACCAGATTTTATAGTGGTTCGATCAAACAATGGCCTACGTCCACTCCCAGGAGTCCTCTTCTCCAGATATTGCACTAAACTCTTAGTGTCTCTCCTTTAGCCCCCACAATAAGGAGGAGAAGCCCTTACATCAATCTCTTCAACCAACTCGGTGCAGCAGAGTACCAGAATCCTTTCATCCTCCTAGTGAGAAAGAGAACCTAAGAATCCTTTTTCACCCTCTTGATAAAGGCAGAGAACCTAGGAATCCTTTTCACCCTCCTAGTGAAGGCAGAGAACCCAGAAATCTTTTTTCACCCTCCTAGTAAAGGTAAAGAATCTCGAATTCTTTTTCACCCTCCCAGTGATGACAGAGAACCTCAAATCATTTTTACCTTATTTGGTGCGGCGGAGTAGCCGAGCCCTTTGACAACAAAGATGTCTTCTTCCCAAAAATTCCCTCAAGACAAACATTAATGCATGGAGGAAATCATGTGCAAGTTTACCGGAGCAACCGTGTGAAACTTCCTCTCACATTTCCTTGAATCCCATAATTATATTCGCCCTCTCACAAACTTCACCCTTTCTCTCCCAAGCTCTAGGCTCTCTCTTCAAGCTTTCTCTCAAAAGAATCAATCCAATGACTGCCAAAAACTCTTACAAAGTCTAATGAGAAAGCTTAAATAGAGGCTTCAAAAAATCCTAATTATTCAATTCAATCGTCACTATTCATACAGGATGATCTCAAAATCGTACAGTACAATCCCCAGAATTTGATCTGTTAGTATTGTACGATCAGTTCAAATTTACATTGTTCATGCTGTACGATGTACAGTTAGTGCAGCTCAATTCTGCCTGTTTGTATTGTATGATTGCCAATTAGTACAATACGATCAGTTAAAATTGTATTGTACGAATGAACAATAGTATAATATGATTTGTTCAATTGAATTGCAATTCGTCAATGATGAATCCCGAGATGACCAAATATTGTCTCTATTAATCATACAATACGATCAAAAAATTAAAATTAAGCAGATTCGATTGATTAATCACAGGGTTAACTTAGGTAATATTTTAAACACCATATAATATGATTATATTTGTACAGTACAAATAGAACAAAATTAAAATTTAATTTTTTGCCTAATTTAATGAATGGTGGGGGTTCTTAAAGTATATGATTGTCCTATACGATTATGTGGTCTTAGAATATGATTAGTTTTATTTTATTTCAATTTATTTCTCATTTAATTAAATATTTTAATTAATTTTTAATTACACATATTGTATAGTATAATCCAGATCGTCTTATATGATTCTCAAAAAATTTAAAATATTTAATTTCACTCTCTCATGTGTGTGTGCACAGTTGTTAAGCTAACATACACCTTTATAATACATTCGACTCAAGAAATAAAAACAAATAAATGAAAATTATAGACTTGCATAGATCAAACTTAAACTATCCAACTTTGAGCCTTGATTCCTGACAATGTGTGGTGTATGCTGAACCTGAATGTCAGTACACAAAAAAAAATGCAATAATAAAATATAAGATAAACTAAATACAATCCAATAATATCTGTTATTATCAAAGCACAAACTCAAGCTCCTTGATTGCAACAGTATAATGGGTGTAAGCTTCCTTCTGTGCATTTAAAAAGACTATAAATAAGTTTTGATGATATTATTATGTCTATTAGAGATAAACACTGAGCCTAAGCTTCATTGTGTTCCCATTAACTCTTTCAATCTAATCATGAAAAATATCTATGAAACATTATTTTTTAGTCAACAACTAAAAATGCGACAAATAAATTTGAGAGTTAGCATCTTATCATGGCACAACCATGAATACAAACACCTAAAAAGATGTAAACTTAAAACATGCTAAGAGACAAGCTGAAGATTCACAATTATCCTTGAATTTTTATTTAATATGATTATATACATTGATAACTTCTAAAAGGATGATTCATGGAACCCTCTCATATAAGATTATTCATGATACCACTAAATCTTCTCATAAGAAAAATCAATAACTTAGTCCTTCTTTAGATCTAAAATAATTATCTTTATCTTTAAATTAGGGTAACAATGATAGTCCTTTCCTTTATTATATATCTGATAAGATATGACTAAGCTTGTTGATGGTCTCTTGATCTAACTTCTAAGGTGCAAGTATATTTTGATTCATGACTCCTAATCACAAATATATTTCATTGTACCTACCTCTTAGCTTGCAAGCTCCACAAATATTTTGTAGGTGTTCAATGGATATATCAAACATCTTTCTTAATTTTTTCATCCTATATTGAAAGTTTTTTTCATTACATATAGGTGTAAAATTCTCTTCAATTTTTCATTACTCTAAAAACGTTACCCAATTCTAAATGAGTTGAGGACAAACTCGAGCATGAGTCATTATAATAACAACCATTAAATTGAAGGTACATTTAGGCTATACGATTATAGGATAGGAGTTGTTCATGTTCTCCATATCTTGAATTAATGTTATTCTCCCCAATGTACATTAAGAATCAATTGAGCTCACTCATTTTCTAGTTTTAGGTAGATCACAAAGTAAGATTGTACACTCCAATGGATGCTTTAATATGGAAGTATCCATAAAGCCACTATCATCTCTATCCTGTATATTCACAGCATCACCTACTTCTATATCATATATGTCCATAGCGTCACATATATCAATGGAGAATGATGGACTAATCAACCTTAAATCATCTCCATTTGAAAAATAATATATATATATATATATATATTCTTTTTGGAGTAACAGACACATGAAAGATTAATGTTGAATGGATACGAATATCTCACTCAAAAAGAAAATGAAATCATAATATGTCAATATCATTATTGGAGAAATTAAAAGTTTGCATTATGCTCCACTAAAATAGCACATCACCTTTTGTTTAAAACTAAATCTATTCTTATCAATTTAAGTAGCTTTGTATATAAAATATATGAGATCTTTGAGGAAAATACTTAATTGAACTATTAATGCTTGGATGTATTTCCTACCAAATGCCAACCAATTTGGCTATCTTTGCTTCATTCTCCTTCATACAATACATGAATATTGATACTTGCTTCACCTTCAAAAAACATTTAAGCTTCATTTGGGACAACTTTCTTACTGCTTTAAGAAACAGTAAAAAAGCTATCCAAACGAAGCCTTGGTCAGAATAAAATGATGTGGTTCAAAAAATAATATGTTTAGAACGTGATGAGAAGAGATTTGGTGAACAATAAATATGTAGGTGAAGGGGACGAGTGGTTTGGATCTCAATGGGAATAGTAATTGTGAATATAAGAGCATCCAGTGACTGAAGATCAGAGGATCCGACCTTTGATGATTGAAAGAAAGCGAGAACGGTCTAATTATGTGGATTAGACTCTTTGCATTATTGACGGTGTCATTATTGCCAAGAGATGACACAAAGGGAGCAGATGAGGTTCATGTGGAGCAACTTGAAGTTGCCATGAACGATGCTTTGAGAATTCGTCAAGATGACAGTAAGGGCAATTGGAATGCTAGAGGGGAGCAAAGAAACGTGGGAATCATAATTTTTAGATTTTATGTGATTTGTGATCTGATGAGTGAAGATTGAAAGAAAGTTAGAAAGATCTAATTGTGGGGATTGGGTTCTTTGCGCCAGTGATGGTGTTGATGTTATTAAAGAGATGACAGAGGTAGCGAACAAGGTTCATGTGGAGCAACGTGAAGTTTCCATATGAACGGTGATATGGGAATTTGTCAAGATGTCAACATAAGCAATGCAAATGTTGGAGGGGAGCAAAGACATGTTGTGGGAATAAAAAAATTTGGGATATCGTGTGGTTTGTTGTTGGCAAAGAGATCTAGTGTCACAACCCAACCCAATAGGACCTACGAACTCAGCAGGTTCTATCGTGTTGGCTTGTGACAGGCTAGCCCAAGATCTAAGTTTTAGTGGCTTTTTAAAGCTCTTATAGTAAATCATACAGAACATTGAGTTTCTAGTTAACTTCAATAAATAGAATAAAATAAACTCAACCACAATTTTTTTTCATTTCATTTATCATCAAAATGTATATACAGCATTTATAATATAATAAATGGCTACACAAATCAAAACAGAGGAATCACATAACGAACCACGACTGTATAAAATCAAAAAAATACCTATACATACACAAACAGATCAGATCTTGAACTCAGCTACTCAGCTAACTCTTAACACAGCCCAATAGGTTAACCCACCGGTCTTAATTTCTAATAATTTATTCATTATAAAATTAATAAATTCAAAGAAATTAATTATACAATGCATAATATAAATGGTAGATGACTGAAATAAAGCAGATTGTGCACTGAAATTAAATAAATACTACTTCATATAACATAGCAGAAAGTAACAAAATTCTTTCAACTTTTATACCTCCCACCAGAAACAGTTATCAAAATTCAAACCTTTATGACTCTATGTGCTAGCATATCAGAAAATAAGCTCTTAAGACTCTCAATACTGAGCACATATCATATATTGAGAAATTCAGTCTCTTATGACTCCCTATGCATTTAGTACTAGAACGAACTTCCACCACATGTTAGATCTCTTTAGAATCACATATTTCAAGCAGGATATATATATATATATATATATATATATATATATATATATATATATCTGTGTGCGCGCGTGCGCGCAAATAAACCAATTTCAGAATTTAACAAAAACATTATCGGTAGGCAACATAATTAACTATTGGGCAAAATTTCACAATTTCAAAATGTCATTATACTTTTGGAGATTGTTCATAATATTGTTTTAAAGCTTTAACTATACTACAACATATTTTCGTGAGATCAAAATTATTTTTTAGTTAAATAAAATAGTGCACTTTTCAAATTACCTAGTGAAAATTTTTAGAAAAATATCTAAATGTTAAGAAGGATTAGCTCTATGACATATAAAAAATTACATGGAGAAAATTTTATGGGTACAAATTTATTCACATTGTGCAATATGAATTTATAAATTTAATCAAAAAAATCTCAAATTTTTTATATTTTTTAAAGCTGATATAGGCGTAATGTAACATATCTCGATCCGAATAACTTTCAGAACTTGGCCAACAGTAGAAAATGGACCGAAGTCGCCCAAACCAACTTTCTCTCTCTACAATTCCCTCTCTCTCTCTCTCTCTCTCTCTCTAGTCGGCTGCCTAAAGGGTGAGAAATGGCTTTTGATAAAATAAAAAATGGTGGAAATGGATATTCTTCAAGAATTTTGAGCCTGACTCTACGGTGCCCGATTCTGCACGTCACAGCACTCCCTATAGGAGGGCACTATACCGCAGCACCCCAAGGGAAAATTTTAAGTTTTCTAACTCAATTTCCACTTTAGAACAGATTCATACACCAACTTGCATGCAGAACATCCCCATACACATACAAGGGTTGTTAACATGCTGAAATTTAATGAGTGACCTATGTCAGGTCATGTCATAATAGATAAACTGTGCACATATCCGATAGGTATTACATCTAGGCTTCTTTATTTTCGAAGAGATACAAGATCTCGAAGAAGCTAAACAAATTGTGAGTATTGATGATGACACCAAGAGCAAGAATACTAAAAAATTTGTGCAAATGAAGCGATTAATAAGGAGATAATAGAAAAAAGAATAATCTATTTTTTTCTCGTCGATCTTTCAATTTTCTCTCTCTAGCTATCCCAATTGTTAAATTTGAGCAACCATGAAATAACATTTTATTCTGAAAACATAGAAAAATAATCCTTTAAAAAATATTTCCACTATAGTTGCTTGACTCGCCACCAATCATATCATCTATGAATTACAAGGGTATGACTGCAACTTTTGGTGTGTAGATTTTCTCAAATAAACTTAAATATCTATAGCTTCCTGAGCTACCATAGTCAAAGTGCTTCATATTACCTAAATCAAATACTATGTTTATATATCAAAAACATAAGACTGAAACTTCTCCATCTTCTCTGGATGTAATGATATCCACACATTAATTCCACATTCCTTCTCCTTTTCCATTCCACTGCCATCAGAAAGCAGCAGAACAAACTCCTCCATCCCACTTACCACCGGCCCTCCATAGATGGGCTTCCCATATCCAAAATCCAGCTCATGAAATGGAAGCTTCCACCAAGCAGAAACAAAGAAATTCCCATTGAGAGCACAAGGTACCCCTTTGAACACTTCAAGCCAGTCTATAACTGACCTCACATACTCATCATTTACCCTGTCAATGGCCTCCCTCACCAACCCCACGCAGAAGGAGAAGCTCTTCTTTCCCAATTCTTCTACCTCAGCACTTGCAGATGCAGTGATCACTGCATTCCCGATAAACCCATGCGGCAATGGTGGAGACACCTTCGATCTTATGTCAACTGCAAATAACACAGAAGACATCTTCCTCTGGTCATCGAAGACCGCTTTTGTTCTTGCTCTCCATAAATGAGCCACCACTGCTTCGAAGCTCGAGCATTTCAGTTTAGATTTGTTCTTAAGGTGATTGATCATCTCAGGACTGAATGAGAAGAGCCTGAAATTCGAGATCTTTGGGAAGCGAATTGCCTGTGATGAAACAACAGGAGAGGTGAAAGAGGTGGAGGAAGCCTCCGCTAACTTTGTGTACTCTGTGTGCTTAAATTTAATCTGGGGCGGGTTTCTTGCCCTGATGCATGATCTATCAGTGTTGAGCTCATGAGTCTGCAGGCCTTCACCTCTGCATATTGAAGCCAGACTCAAAAACATCTCTGCTGCTGATCTGCCATCAAGTATACTGTGGTTTACCACAAATCCAACCGAAAAACCTCCACATCTGAATCTCGTAACCTGAGAAATAATACAACCATCTGAGTACTACTGTGAAAGAACTCAAAATATTAGGAATTACATGTTTTACATTTAAAATTTACTATTTATATCATCTAGCAACCTACACCAGTCACCAAGAGGGAAGAGGTGGATTGAATTCGCCAGCCAGATATGGTGGAGAGGGTGGTTAGAGGAACAAACAGGGCAGAGAGAACGGTTGGGAGGTGAAAACTGAGAAAGTCACAACGGGAAATTCTCAGTACCAGCAGTGTGGGAAGGGCAATAGCCAATAGGACTAGCAGCTTGTGAAAGGCCACAAGACCAGCAATGAAGGGCGATGGGATCAGGCAGTGACAAGATGGTAATTGGGTTTTTTTTTATATATTTTGAATGCTATGTATGTGATGATAAAATTTAGATATTAAATATGTAGATCTAATGATGATGAAGTTCTAAAAGAAGAAGGCAAAACACCTGAATGCTGAATTTGGGATGAGGATGATGAATGATTTTTTAAAAAAAAAAAGGTAAATCACCTGAATGCTGAATACGGGAGTATCGGCATGATCATGAAATCCCTCTGTTGGAAGTATGAGATGCTGAAACGAAGGATTTGGAAATGAGAGGTTACCGAGTTCCTTCAATTCAAGGCTTGACATTGCTCCAACAAATAAAACACCTTTATTGTTGCAAACCAGTTCCAACCTTCCTTCATCAAAGTTGAACCTGAGCCTCCCAGCCATAAAGTAGTAAGGGATCAGCAGCACGTCAGATACTGCTTGCTTCACCAGCTCTATTATAGAAGATGCATCTGCTTGAGCACCTTCAGGGACCTCATAGAAGAAGACAGTTTCCACATTAAATGCTACTGTCTGGTCTATGTTTGAGAGATACAGTATCTCTATAGGTGTTGGATTTCTAGGAGAAACCAGTGTCACTGGCTTCTCTTTTCTGACATTTTCTTCACTCAAGAGAGCAGTTTCCATGGAACAAGAGGAGCTCGGAATAGTTTTGTATGATGTTAGAAGATTTGAATAGGAGAACTATTTATAAGAGATCAATCAGAAATGCCAACTCCTTTTGCAAGAAATAAACAATGAACCATTTGCAGCTTAGCTGCATTTCTTTCTAAAATAAAGAAGGTTCATGGATGAAAAAGCATGAGCATGGTAGGTACAGGAATAGAGAGAGGATAAAGAGAGTGAACTTAAAAGTAGTTGGTTCTAAAAATGCCTAATAAAATATTCTAAAATAACTTATCATAGCCATATGAACTAATTGACATCAAAGCTGAAAACTTTCCAATCAACTTACTGAATTGAAAGTGAGACATGTTGACAGGAAATGGAAACCAAACTGTATGACTTCACCAGCTTTGGGATGAACTAAATGTATTTAATGAACTCTATGTTTGTGGTATTTGAATAGGTGTTAGCCAAGTGCCATTGCTAATATCATTTTCTAATTCATTTGCCATCCTCACCTCTCTCACTCAGTCTAGTACATACACTAGATTTAGCATGTGAATCATAAACTTTAGCCTATTGCACAAATGATCATACCCCGATATGCAACCCGCTTTAGCTTGTTGGTTAGGAGCTTAGGCTACCAACCACGAGGCATTAGGTTCGAAGCTTACCTATTTGGGGTGTGTGTGTTTGAAATTTATGGTACATTTGGGACAACTTTTTTACTGCTTTCTAAAGTAGTGTTATAGTATAAAAATTTAATTCATAAAATTTTTGTACTAAAAAGCTGCTTTAAAAATCAACAAGAAAGTTGTCTCGAACGAAGCCTTAATTCGATCAAAATCCAAAAAAAAAAAAAAATACCCTTATGTTTTGGCCTAGTCATCTTTAGTTAAAATCTGCTTTGATTAGGAGTTGGACCTTGGTTTTGATTAAGTTTGGGCTACATCATATATAATTTGATTGATTATAAAATCAATTTCTTAAAATAGGCCCACCCTGAAGTGAGCTTAGTTTTATAATGAGTTTATTTCGAGTGGCTCATCAACAAAATCAAATTTCCAAATTTCATTTAGAATTTAGTCTTAAAAAATCCTAAAAGGTAGATATGTGTTCCAATTAATCACAACTGGAAAAAAATGTTAGATGAAATATTTATATAAATATTATTGAATTTTAATATATTTTTATATCTAATAGATAAATCTTAATAATTATTTTTATAACATTATAGTTTCTAAATCACATCAAAATAAATATATGAAAAGGCATATTTTATTTTTGATAGCTTAATGTTTGTAATAGTTTTAATATGATTTAGGATTAAGAGTTCTACATAAATAAATATAAAATTTTAAGTATTGAATGTATACATATCTGAAATTTTTAATGGGGCGCCACAAGAAATTTGTGAAAAATCTTGGCACCAAAGCCAGACCCTCTCTCTCTCTTGTCAGACCAACCAATCTTTCTTGGATTTCAAGATATATTATAGAAAAAGAAAGAATACAACACATAACACGAGGATTTACAAGCATACTACATACATACCATAAAATCTTATGTATCTTTACATATCTAAGGGCAATTTGGTTGCCTGCAAAAGGAGTGCAAAATATTTTAAATACAGGGATTTTGAGAATATTGGTGTTTGGTTTGAACTAAAATAAATGTAATGTAAATTTTTGATGCATTTGAAATTCACCCACTAGTTCATTTTTTTTGTATTTGGAATTTCTCATGTTTATGGGAGTTCCAAATATACCATGGATTTATTGCAATCGATGCCGCTCGACCACCCGCCGCCGTAGGTCACCACCGCCAATCGACACTGCGTGCTACCACCGCTGTAATAACTTAAATATGTAAAATAATTTTTTTAAAAAAAAAATATGAAAATTTTGAAGTAGAGTGCTTTGATGCTGATCTGGCGAGCACTAAAACGCTATGCCATAAATAGTATATATATATATATATATATATATATATATATATATATATATATATATATATATATATATATACTTGCCTCACCCCACCGACTCCCTCACTTGACTGCTTGGCCAAGAAGAAATTAAAAGAAGTTAAGAAGAGAAAGGAGAGAGAAAAGCATTTGGATCATATTTGTCAGCCATTCTTATTATAGATTTTATTCTATTTACTGTAAGTGACTAATCTCTTACTTCTGTTTTTAATGATTTTGATTTCTACGAATTTTATTTCTCATGTATTTGTCAAAAATGTATTATCTCCTGATTTCATAAGCTTTCACCATGCAAATTTGGATATATTATAGATTTGATCATTCTGAACGATTTAATATAATTTTATTACATTTTAAATGAAGTACTAAATGATATCATATACATGACATGATAACTCCACGTGATATCCTACTGATTCATGTGATTCAATGATTGAAAGTCATAAGAAGCTGGAGATTGATTGGGAGTTATAAGGAGTCGAGGCGACTGATTCACGTGATTTAATGGGAGCTATAAAAAGTATATTGATTGAGAGTTATAAGGGGTGACTGATTGGGAGTTATAAGTGTAGAAGCAAGATACCCTTAAAATGCACTCATTAAATATCTAAATATTAATATTGACATTGATACGAACACTGTACCGATATTGTGACTGACACTAATATTGTTTATTGTCATGAATACTATTTAATGTTATTGATTATAATACTCATATTATTACTAGCATTAATATTATTGACTATTACTATTACTGTGACTGATCGATGATGTAATGGATTGAGATGTGATGAACTATAGAAGAATAAATTGATGTAGATAATCAGTATAGACATTAATGCATATATTTCTTTATATGATTTATAGCATATTATTCTTCTTTATCTTGCATTGATTTCAGTTGTAAGATTTTAGTTACTTGTTGGGCTGTGCTTATTACGTAGTTTTACAGGTTTTCAAGAAAGGGTAAAGATCCTATGATATAAGGCTCCGGACAAGACAAAAATACAATCATATTTCTTTCTGTTGTTCATTAGTAAATTTTAGTTAAATGGTTAAAATGAAATACTGATGCAAACTTTCAATATAGATCCTAGAGTGTGACAACCGACACCGGCCACCAATGATGGTCGGCTACCTGCTACCTGCCTCCGGACACTAGTGTCGCTGCTCACCGCCAGCCACCACCACTGTTGCTCGCCACCACCGCTGCCAATGTCAGTCACCAACCACTATCCTTTTTGTAATTTGCATTGCATTCATTTTACATCAAATCAAACAAAAAAAGCAATCTCATACATTCCTTTTACACTCATGCAAACAAATTCAAAATATTCCTTTTACACTGCATTCTTTTTTCAGGTAACCAATTAAGTACATAAATCTTTATATTTATTTATATATACCTTCAGTGTCAAAATCACATTAACGCATAGGCATAAAAAAATGTATTTTATTTTAAATAGGTTAATATTAGTAATATTTTTTATATAATCTAAAGATTTGAGTATTCTATATATAAATATAAAGTATTTTGGGGTGCCTATATAAATTCCCCAAAAAAGAACACCACAGACAGAGCAAAGGCTACAAAGGATTTCTACATCAGGCAAGCATCCTCCCTTTAAGGCTGGAGAACGAATAAAAAGGTTCATATTAGCTGTTAAAGTATCCTTCAAGGTAAGAAAAGTGTAGGACTTTGAATTCAAATCTTTTTCACTAAGTAGATGCCCAGAATGATCAGGAGAATCATAACGCTTGTTCAACTACTGTTAACTAAAGATAAGCCACCTCTTTTATTTCCTTAATTCCCAATGTTTCAATCTAAAATCGATAAAATCCTTACAAAATAAAATCACCTAATGACAATGCCATCCTAATGTCTTATGTTTATATATAAACCTAATAGAAATATTTTGGAATTATAATCTAATCTTCATAAGAGCTGAAATGTAACTATAAAACTAAGTAATAAAAAAATCCATACAAATATCATAATAACACCTCAACAAAACAAGAATGATTAACAAAAGTATGAGCACTGATGTCACAAAATCCTCATATGCTTCGTTATTCTGACAAAACTAAGGAATCACCCCAACATTTAAGGGCAGAAAGGCAAACCCATGGTGCTCCTGTGACTTGGAATGGTGAAGTGTCTCAGCCTTCCCTCCTCTTCCTTCATGTATCCCTCACACAAGTATGTTCTTGAGAACTTATCTTCCACAGTTCTATCAACATCATGAACAAACACATCTGTTTCTCCTACCATCCTTGCTCTTGCCACCATCCCTGCTGTATATATTGCCCCCATTCTCCCTGGAGCATCAGTAAAGTAACCAGTTGGTGCATCCACCATGATCAGATCCCACTCTACCTCATAGAACACACTGGGCAGATCTGTCAGCGCTAGCTGACACTTTGAAGACCTGACATCACCCACCTCAGTACACTCCTTGCTTCTCAATTCAAGTAGCTCATCTGCATCCCTCACCTTGGATTTGTAAGTTGCATGATATGATTCCAGGTCAGGGAACTTTTCTCTGATTTTCTCCATCCATACCTTGTCTTCCTCCAGGAAGACAGTGCGGCCGCCATGGTTAAGCGAGCTCCACATTGGGCTATCATGGCCCAAGCCAAATACCAAGAAGTTGCAGGGGGATCTCTTTTCCAGTATACGGGCGGTAACGGAGATTTCACTTGAGGTTTGTTGCGGTGTGATGTTTGAGGTGGAGTAGTGAATGATGGTGTTGGCCAGAGAGGGAGAGATTTTAGTACATGTATGCACTGTTGAAGTTGGAGGTAGCGCTTTTAATGATGAGTTTGTTCGTAGTATGATGATGACTAGAACCACAATGAACAAACCTAGCAGGAGGTGCTTCAGGTTGAAGGAGGCATGGACTTTGTGCCTCATTTTAGTTTGGGTTGTGAGATCAGAATGCAATGCTCGTCGTAGTCTTATGGAATAAAATGGGAAGATGGAGATGGTTAGTTGGTTTTGATCTGGCTTTTTCTTTAAGCAGCAGCCAAGTAGTTGGAGGATTGATATTGACGCTGCACCTCATGTTTGGTTGCCATGCTTAACAAAGGAAAATAAAATATTTCTTAAAAGTGGACATGCATCTACTGATTCCTGTCAGGTATTTATCTTCTTCATGTTGCATTGCCGGGTTTAATTTAGGTGGGAAAACCTGCAATAAAGCTCAGCATACAGCATGTTATGTACAGTGTAACGAAAAAAAAACAGATTGCAGTATAATTTGAGCAAAATTCAATTACCAAACAAGTTACTATTTGTAGTTCAAGCAAAAATATTTGTACAGGATATCCCCAGCTAAACTTAGCTCGGTATTCAAGGCATATTCCAGAACTACCAGACGGTCCAACATCATTTGCTTTTTTAGGTGAGATATGAACATCTAACCTCTTCTTTAGAAGAGAGATAGCACCATTCAGCCAAGAAGTTGATGAAATAATTATTTATTTCCAGCGAAATCATTAGCCTTGTAAGAAAAATATGGCTTTTTTGTTTCTTCTGATTGTTTTGGAAAAAAAATTATAGTAGTTTGATTGTTGATTTGTAAATAGAAATATCTATCTTACGACTTGATGGAAATGTCTTGTAATTCTTTATAATTAGTTGTCATGACACATAACTAGTAGTATCTTGCAATAATGGAGCATAAAATAAAATAATATGACAAAAAAGCTCACAAGTAAAGAATTCATTTATTTTCAGTGATGATGACAACAAATCAACCATATAAACATTTTATCATGTCAACTGTTTATCGTTGGCATTGCTTCCAAGCTTTAAACGGGGTTAAATAATTTAGGTTCTTACTAATAGCCAGTGAAAGAAATGATAGGGGATGTGTAAGCATATTAGGCTTCGTTTGATATAGCTTTTGGCCACTATTTTTTGTTACTTTCAAGAAATTTTTGTGCTAAAAAGCTGTCGTCGAAAGCAGCAAAAAACTGTCCAAAAAAAATCTTAAACTAACATCCAACACTCCAGAACTTTATAATGTTACTTTATCCCTCCACCTCCAATGCTCCGCACTACTCTTGGACTAGAAGCGTGTTTCCCTACTTACTTGACTCTGGCTGAGACTGGAGGGCATGCCTGTTTCACCTCCTTCGCCTCCTCCCTCGGAGATTAAAGAAGTCTCTCTATAAACCCTACATAAATTACTTTTAATTGGTATTATCTGTCATCCAGATCTTTCTCCAATCCTAATGTCTTTACCTTCTTCATAACACAAACTTCCCGCTCTTACAAATAGCCCTAGATTCACCTTGGTTGATTTTAGGCTATCACCCTTCTATCTAGTTTGATGATAATCATTAACCCCTTCACTCACCCACAACATCTGCTCAGCTTAGTTAGAAAGGCTTCCTCTCCAAACCATATTCTAGCTGCAAGGGCTTTGATTAGAATTTTGTTGATAACTTGGAGGATGGGGTCTTGTTCTCCTATAATTAAGTTGATTATAGAGCTAAGGATTAGTGCATGGTGTTGGTGGTCATGTTATAAGAAAGACACCTTTTTTTTATGTATCACTTTTGCGGTTGACAAAGGTAACATGTATCTCCTACCTCTTAACGAAGTTTTTTTTTATCTTTCCTTGTATGAAAGAATATGAGAATGCCTAATTTTGTGATCCGTAATTTATCAATGGCCAATTTAATCTTTAGAATATGATTGTTTGATTTTAAATCTACCAAGGAAGCCTTCTCTTTCATGGATTAAGCTCTCTAATTTGGCTCTTCGCTAATAGAACCCAAATGGTATATTTTAAGATTATGAGTAAAATGTGGATACTTGTGGTAGTGGATCAACTCATCAAAATCTCGACTAACTTTTGCTTGGATACATTTCAATTCCCCTTCTTTTGTTCTTATTAATTAGAATGGGGAGACAGAAAGATTGTAATAGGTGGTTTATGATTGGAGTGATGTGACATGATTGACATATAACATATTCAATCATGATATACAAAGTTTTTTGTTCTTTGCTCTAAACCCTTCCTATCATGCCACTGTTGTCTTGTTATTAGGATTCAAAGTACATATAGGCATCAGGTGAATCAATGACCTACTCCCCTAACAATATTAATTTAAAGGCCCGATATAGCTATTTGTGATGCTAGATTATTAAACAAAATTATTAGCTCTGTGATATATAAAAAGTATTTTTGCTTAATTGAAACCTTAAGTGGAGTCTTACTTTATCATCCTCGTTCTTAACATCTCTCTCCCCTTCAAAACTAGGCACTTAATCCAACAATTAATATTCTCCTAACAATCTTCAACCTTGATATATGGATTTTTTTCTCTTCACCTAATTAAAGGTCCAACATATAGATCCCTCCAACCGTTGCTCACTTTCAATATCATAAATTCATGAATCCAAACATTAACTCCATAAATAAATTCCCCTTTTATATGAACCTTAAACATCATCAACATCTTTACTTAATCTTCTCATTTTATCCTATTTTATGTCTTAGCTTTCATTAGCTTCTTGGAATGTCATGGGTCTTCATGCAAAGGACTATATCCTTGATTATAAACATCTAATGTTGGAGAATAATATTAATCTTATATGTCTTCTTGAAAATAAAATTAAGACATGTGATCTCATTAATTTATAAATTAATAAGAGATAAGATTTGTACTGTAATGAATGTAGCATCATAATTTTTGAAATGACCAAGGTTGTGTTATTTGGATAAAATGGGACGCCTGGAAAATCTCTCTTTTCCTTCTTATTTCTAATGCTCAATTTATCCATGGGAAAATATACTTCTCTCAATCTATTAACTTCCTCTTTATAATAATTTTTAATATGACCAAGGTGGTGTTTTTTGGATAAAATGGGATGCTTGGAAAATATCTTTCTCCCTTCTCATTACTAATGCTCAATTCCCCAATTGAATTGGTTGAACCAACTAGTTTGGTCCAATTTTCAAAATAGCGTTGTCTAATGCCTTAAGCATGTCTAGGGTTTGTTTTTCCTCTTTGCCATTTCTTTGTTGTTGATTCAGCTTCATGTGAAGTAAAGTTTTAGTTGTACTTTTCATTAGGTTATGTTTCATTTGTTCTCTCCTTTTCGAGGAGAAAGATGTCCTTGTGTGGAGTCATGATGCTCGAGCTCCCCTTTGGTCAGCTATCCATTGAGCTTAAATGGATGATAGAATATGTATATACCGCATCTTTCTCTTATGCTTAATGGACATAAATCTTAAAATCCATTGAAATTTAATAAATTTGGAACTTGGGATATAGGAAGGAAAAAAATCATAATTAATTGAGGAATGCCCTAGCACTTGGATGCCCTAGCATTCCCTCTTCTTCCTAAGGAACAATCATCTTCCCTCTTCTCCACCGACTTTGCCAATGGATTCCCGATTCCCACCCACCATGAAATTCCCTCTGCTTTCCACTTCTTCTCTAAGCAGCCCCCTTAACGGACACATGGATACCTCTCTCCATAAACTGCTACTTACTCGATTCACCCCCATGACTTTCCCCCTCTAACCCACTCACCCGGTTCACATACCTCAGCCTTTGTTCCTCCCCCTACTCAATCCTCTACAGCATTAAACTAGAAAGCCCTTCTTTTTTGGGAAAAATCAAGTAACCTCTGACTTCCTTGTCATTTATATTCCTACCCAAAATGGTGTTTGTCTTATTCTTTAAATAAGAGAGCCTTGATGGTGCTAAAAAATGGAAGCTCTCACTAGTCGGGTATGCTATTGAGCGATGACCGTATTATGAAGTTCTCCTTGTGGCAGTAAAGAAGACCTGGAAACTTAAAGGAGTTGTCTCCTTGCTCTCCATGAATGATGTGTTCTTCCTCTTTAAATATTCATCTCCAAAAGACTATGAAATGGCTTTTTGTGAGGTCCCCAATTTTTTTCAGTAAGCCTTTCATTTTTCAAAACTGGAGCCCGAATTTATACTAAAGCAAGAAGAGTTCTCTACTCTTCCTCTCTGAATTAAAACCTATAATGTCCCTCTAAGTTGTTAGAATCTGGGTGGCCATTCAAAAATAGCCAATTTTATTGCTCCGCTTCTTACTATTGACCCTTTAACTATGGAGAAAACTTGGCTTACCTTCGCCCGAATGTGTGTTCAAATAGACAAATCTACTATCTTCTTTGCAGAGAATTCTATTTCTTTGGGAGGGAAAATTCAATCCCTTCATGTTGAATATGATTGGAGACCTACACTGTGTGCTAGGTGTGATTCATTGGTTCACTCACATAATTTATGTCCTTCTACCCCATTAGAATCCCCTAGTATTATTGTCAATCGACGTGGTCATAGCAGGGGTCACAAGACATGAACTCGCTATAGCAATGGTTGCCCCCCACCTCCACATCCAACTAATACCTCTAGCCAAAATGACAACTCTAAGATCGTTCCTCCCTCACCACCTAAAACCAATACAACATACTCTATAGAGCCTCAAGATGCTCTTGCTATTACGTCTAGCAATGCCAACTCTACCCAGATTAACCCCTTAAGGGCTCTCATTCTCAAACTCCAATGTTGATGCCATTACTGGGAATGACCACTCCTCCTCAAATCCCAAAAACTAGCATCCTCCTCCTAGGCATAATTGTTTCTCTATTCTAACCTCTGAGGTAGGAATCTCTTCCCTACCACTATCTAGCAAATTTATAGAAGAACTCCCCCCCCCCCCCCCCCCATACACTACTGACCCATAAAGCCACAAATGTGGCCATTAAAATTGATAAATTAATGAATAGCCCTATTTTTGCCTCTTGGAATGTAAGAGGGTTTAATGAACATAATTGTGTGCAAGTTTGTGAAAGTTTTATTCAGAACTTTAAGCTTCATTTATTTTGTATTTATGAATCCAAAATTTCAAATGCTCAGCTTTCATATCCATGGTTCCTTCAAATCATAAACTCTTTGCTGAGGAAGAGAGTGTTAATAATTTCCACAGCTCTTCTCCTAGTAGAATCTGGGTTAAATGGGACAATTCTATGATGAATTTTCTTCCAATTCATATTGATGGACAAGTCATACATAGAGAAGCCTTTTTGGTAACTCCATCTCTTTTATGCTCTTTGCGGTCTATATTTTCAATCATAGATTTGAAAGAATGCTACTTTGGAATACTTTAAGAGATTTTCAAAACTTTATACCAACATACTCCAAGCCTTGGATTGTTCTAGGTGACTTCAACTGTTATAGAAACCAGATTGAAAAAGGGGAGGCAATATTTCCCCTGATTCGAGGCTTTGGGACTTCAACAGTATGATATACGACACTTATTAAAGGAATTGGCTTCCACTAGGTTTTTTTCTCTAACAACAGAAATGATTATCCAATTCATATTAAACTTGATTGTGCCCTTGTCAATGAGGAGTTGCTTCTCCTCTTCCCTATTGCTTATTATAATGTTGAGAGGTATAGGTGTTCTAACCACTCACCTATCATTGTGTACACTCACCATATTGGCAATCATAAGCACATTTTTTTGTTTAAAAACTACTGACCTAAGCTTTCCTTCTTGTGGAATTCCCTTTATTCTACCTTTTGCAATCTTTCCACCATCCAAGACCCTATATGCTCTCTATATCATAAGCTGAACAAGTTAAAGGCCCTTATTAAATCTACTCCATGGAACTCGTCTTCTATCAATTATAATTAAGAAGCTAGAATCCCAACAAGAAAACTTTTTTAGTCTCCTTAATGAGGACCCCTTGAATCCCGAGCTTAATGCAAAAGCTAATGATATTGGAGATTCCCTCTCCTCTTCCAACACGACTTGGTCTTCTTGGATTATTCAAAGATGGAAATCTAAATGGCTTAGGAGGGGGAGGATGATTTAAAATTTTTGTATGAAAATATTAAAGGAAGGAAGAATTATAACTCTATCAGAGAGATTTGCACTAATGAAGGCATCTTCCTTTCGACCTCTAGGATTATTATTACGGTGGCTAACCACTTGAAAAAACTTCCCATCCCTCAATGGTAGTTGTTGACCTTGTTTTGGATCAGACCCAGGTCCTGGGTCAACCTGGTTGACAGGGTCAACCCAGGTTAACCCAATAGGCCCTAATGGGCCCAATTCAATTCAAATCCATTCCTTGGCCTCCTAGGCTCATACCCCTACCTCCTCTGACCCAATTGACTAGGTTGACCAAGTCAACCCTTTTGGTCAACCCAAGTCTTAATGGGTCGGTTTGACCCATTAAAAGCAATTTAAGACATACTTAAGGCTTTAAAACTCATTCCTAATCTATTCAAAACCCAAACCATGGCCAAAAAGCTGGGTTTTCCCTCCTAATTGGCCTGAGATTGGATCTAGGCCGTTGAGCTTGGGTCTAATGCTTTAAATACCCTCTTTAGGGTTCCAAGAGGGGGACTTTTGCGTTTGCTCTCTCCCCAAGCTCCCCCAACCCGAGAGATCTCGTGTGTGAGCTCCCTTAGATCCCTTCCACTCTTCCCAAGCCAAACCCACCACTGGAATCCCGCCGGCGACGAGATTCCGGCGAGCCGAACACCAAGGACGTCCAAGGCCTAAAGCTCACGATCTAGGGCATTTCAAGCGTCAATTTCTTCTATAATTATGAGCGAGGACAATCTCCAAGTACAACCGAATTGAAATCTCCCTAATCCCACGGTGAAAATTCTTCAAAACCCTTACCCTAGGTCACATAGTTTAGATCTAAATAGTGTTTTATATAGATTGCTTTAGATTAAAATATTATATCCACATGATTTCTGTTCATGCGCTTAGTCTAGGGTTAAAATTTCGTTTGATTTCATCCATCCGATCGAGAGAAATCGTCAAAAAATGGCTTAGGCCTTCGGTTTTCGCCCTAGCTGTCTGCCGCGAGATCCTGAGCGTTGATCTGATGATCAGTGGTCAGGATCGCGTTGTTTTGAGCTCCCGTCCGACCGTGTATGTCGAGCAGTTATAGGATCCCGCCGATCGGACAAATCTGGGACGTCCGTTCGAACCGCGGACGATCCAGCAGTCCGCGATCCCTGTCCTACTTGGCTTAGTGAGCCGACGTCCCGCGGTACTGATTGCCGCAATCATGCGGCAATCATTGGCGGTGGCGCAATGATTGCGCCGCCAGCTAATGATTGGCCGCGGTTTCGGGATCCAACCACAGGCCGCCACGTGTCTGATCGGGAGTCGCCACAATTGTTTGTTTTATTTATTTAAAATTAGTTTTATTAATTATTTTTAATGCATTTTAAATTCAGAAAATTATATTTAATTATAATTTAAATTTTAATTATTATAATAATTATTATAATCATAATTGTATTTGTTATTATTATCATTATTATTATATCAATATTATAATATTAATATCTATTATTATTATTATTATTATTACATCAATATTATTATTATATTAATATTTATATTATAATATTAATATATTATTATTATTATTATTATTATTATTATATCAATATTATTATTAATAATAATATTATTATTTTAATAATATTATTATTATATTAATATTTATATTATTATAATATTAATATTTTGTTTTATTATTATTATTATTATATTAATATTATAATTAATAATAATATTATTATTTTTAATAATAATATTATTGTGTTAAATGTTTATATTATAATCTTAATATTTAATTATTATTAATATTATTATAGTATTAATATTATAATTAATAATATTGTTATTATTTCAATAATATTATTATTATGTTAATATTTATATTATTATAATATTAATATTTATTATTATTAATATTATTATAATATAAATATTATTATTAATAATATTATTATTATTTTTAATAATAATAATATTATGCTAATATTCATGATATTATAATATTAATATTATTAATATAATAATATTATAAATATTATTATTAATAATATTATTATTATTTCAATAATAATATTATTATGTGAATATTTATGATATTATAATATATATATATATATATATATTATTAATATTGCTATAATATAAATATTATTGTTAATAATAATATTATTTTAATAATATTATTATTATAATAATATTCATGTTATTATATTATTAATATTTATCATTATAAATATTACTCTAATATTAGTATTATTATTAATAATATTATTATTATCTTAATAATATTATTATTATATTAATATTCATATTATTATAATATTAATATTTTATTCTTAATATTACTTATTATTTTCATTATTTTGAAATTAGCATTATTATTATCATTATAATTATTTTCTTAATTATATTCCTATTATATATATTTTAAAATTATTTTTTTAATTATTATTATTTATATTTATCTTAAAATCCAGAAATATTAATATTTGATTTACTTTAAATTTATTAATTATTTTTAAATATTAATTATTTTAAATTATTTAAAAATTACTTTTAAACCTATTTAACTTCAAAAATTCATAACTTTTTCGGTTTTAAATCGGATTTTGATGCATAATACCTTGAAATTTCAGAAAAATGTGAATTTTAATTTAAAATTATTTTCTGTACCTGATTCTATCTTTTCTGGATGATGCCTGTATTACTTTGATATTTAATTATTTAAATATTATTTAATTAATATAATTAACTACTTTAAAATAAAAAATTATTTTAAAACCCCCCCACCCCATTGGTGGGTGGTAGACTTCCCATGCTTATGAATTGAACTAATTTCAATTATCTTATTTTTGAACCCATATATATTTATAATATTTAGGTATTTTAAAATTGTTTTAAACTTAAATATTATTTAAATCTTTTAATTTTGGGAGGTCCACCTCTCGTGAAATTTTGAACCTAGGACCTATATATGAGCAGCATTCATGTGGAAGAAGGATTAGTGAATGATTGTGTCCCAATCATTCACTAATCACTTCATTAGATTTCTTTACTTAGTATTTGCGTAGTCCTTGCATGTGTAGGTTGCACAAGCACATAGCCTAGGCTCTCCTAGATCTAAGGACTTGATTGGTGTGTTTATATTTGTTGCATTTTATCCTCTATGTTATGCTTAAGGGTTAGTTAATTCATTTTATTCCTATATAACGTAGTGACACCTTAAGGACAACAATTAAGGACCGTCTAGCGAACTTAGAATATTTCTAGGAGCTATGATAGATCCCGGATTACTATGAAACTTTAAACACTAGTGCTTAGTGACATTTGGAACGCCCTAGAATTTTCTAGGAATTTTCTAGACTCTTTAAAATACTTAATTAGCAAATCCTAATTTACTAGTTAATTAAGCCTTAGAAACTTCAGAAAAATCTAATAAATCCATTTTAAATCAGAAAAATACCCCTAATACCTCAAAGTCTCCGAAATTCAGTCCCCAGCCTTAGATAATTAGGGCCCCTTAATTGGACAATAATCTAGACTTTAATTCAACATTAATCAAAAATCACCTTTTTGCCTTAATTAAATCATTAAAAATTATTAAAAATCCCAAATTTTCCCCAAACACTTGGGAACACCTTCTTAGGTTACTTCTGACATTTGGGGGTGATTCCAATCAGTTTAGAGCTGATTTGGGCCAAAACCCCCAAAGTACCCCTAATTAGGCAATTTCGATAATTCATTTAATTGCCCCAACTTCTAAACATCATAACTAATTACTGAAAACTCCAAAATGGGCAAACTAAAAGGTATTCAACTCAAATTAAAGTCTAATATTTAATAAAAATATTATGTATCTAGAAATCAGCCTAAAATGAGAAGTCAACTTTCCGGTCAACCATAGCCGATAGTCTAGGGCCCGAAACTTCTAAAATTCATAACTTTGCGTAGGAAACTCCAAATCTAGCAAACTCAAAAAAATTCAACTCACACTAGGGCCTAGTATTTATTAGAAATATTAAAATTTTAGAAATCAACTTAAATCAAAAAGCCAACAATCTGGTCAAACTTAGTTCAAAATAAGACCAAAACTTCAGAAATTCATAACTTTGGACAGAAGAATCCAAATTGGGCATGCTAACTGTCTAAATTATCGGGTTAAGGTCTAGTATTTTATAAAAATATTACCTATTCATAAATCCCCTTTAATCAAAAAGTCAACTTTGGACCCTCCTTAGCTTAGTGTATAGGTGGACCCCGAACCTCCTAAAACTCATTAATGCAATATTATCACCCTAAGCATTAAAAATGACCTACACATCAAATTAACTAAAATAGATCTTAATTCACTAATATTTAGGCTTTAAATAAAATTCCCTTCTCAAACCTACAATAAACCTGGATAGTATGCAATTTTAACTAACTACCCAGCTTAGGATCTATCTCAGCCACACAGGCATCTACACACACTGTAGAATTATTTGCTAGGGCACCACTTCTAGACTTAGGCTAGGCCGGTGTTTACTTTTCTGCTGTGTGCCGAGCTTTTTCGGATTTCACTGCATGTTGTGATTGAACTGTTGGTGTGTTTGCTTACTTTTACTACACTGTGGGATTTGATGTGATTGCACGATAGACTACCCATATGTTAGGATTGATGTTGATATTAACGATGTCTTCTGCAGGTGGCCATGCTCATGCAACGCTAAATAAAAAGGGGGGCAATAATCATGATTTAAAAATACTAATGATGTTTTGTGCAGGTGCTTCAGAAATTGCTCAGCCCCCTAAATAAATGAGGGCTAAATAAAATTATCATTATAAATTACTACAGGTGCTCCAAAGCTCGCTTAGCCCTCAAAATGATTAAGAGCATGGCCAAGTGTGGCTGTGATTGAGTACTTTTATTCTCCTATAACTGCTTATGATATATTAAACTGTTTGGGATGATTTTTATTAGGATAACCTTGCAGGAGAGTCTAGATTTATTATTTTTATTTAATATAAATTATTTCTAATTTAGTATTGAGTTGTGAAAGTCTATTTTGAGTGGGGATACAAGAATCTAAAGGTTGGATTCCAAAGAGGAAAGGACACCCAATATGAGGATAGTCCTTTTCTATTTGGAAATCCAAATTTGGATCAATCTATTATCCAAGAAGTCCAAGAAAGAGGAGATCCAAGGAGTCCAAAGAAAAGGACACCCAAGGAGTCTAAGGAAGCAAGGATCAAGGAGTCCAAGGAAGAGAAGAGCAAGAAGATGAAGACCAAGTGTATCCCACTCAAAATGACTTGCGTATGTTCTAGGATTAGAAATCCGGGTTATTGGCAGTGGCGCCCGGCCACTTTATTTTCTGTAGACCCTGGGTTGTAATTAAGGGCAGTTGGCCTATGGACATTTAATTGATTAATTTGGTTATTTATTATTATTTGATGTGATGATGATTGCGCATAGGTTGTATGCTTTTCTTAGTTTTCTGGAGTCTTGCATGCCGCTTTTGTTTTAACCTGGATTTCATTAGGCTCTCTAAGGACTAAAACTTTTTCTACTCATAACTAATATTCAAAGTTTTAAGGCTTAAATAATCTAGCAACTTAACGATCTAGGGAATTATCGGAATCGTCTGGGGTCGCATGCATATTATTACATTTCTCTCTTTCCTTCTGTAAGACACTTTCCCGCCTGCGGGTAGAGTCCAGATAATCTGACCTATGAGGATGAGGTGCCGGACCTAGGGAAGCCCAGTCTAATTCTAAAAATTATTTTATAAGCCTTTTTAAAGCTCTATGCATACCTGATTTGGAAGCTTCAACTAGCATGCATTGCATTAGAAACTAACTAAATCAAAATTTTAATTGCATTAGCTCTAGGAGCATTCACCCAACATCAGTCCGGGGCCAATTAGGAGAGTCTCTAGATGTCGGCCCCACTTTCAATAAACTATAACCTACCCACCCACCTTTCATAAAATGACTGAACAGCATGGTTTTGAAGCGACTAGGTGGTTAGCTGTCTCCCCCTTCCAAGCCGGGATAAGTCCAGGTTTTGGCATTGTATTAGCTAGGACACGGGTGTTTATTTAATTATTTACTGTGTTTGATTTGATGTTGATTGTGCATAGGTTGTATACTTTTCTTAGTTTATTGGTGATCTGCATGCCGCTTTTGTTTTAGCCTGGATTTCGTTAGGCTCTCTAAGGACTAAAACTTTTTCTACTCATAACTAACATTCAAAATTTTAAGGTTTAAATAACTTAGAAACTTAACGACCTAGGGAATTACCGGAATCGTCTGGGGTCACATGCATATTATTGCATTTCTCTCTTTCTTTCTGTAAGACACTTCCCCGCCTGCGGGTAGAGTCCGGATAATCTGACCTATGAGGATTAGGTGCCGGACCTAGGGAAGCCCAGTCTAATTCTAAAAATTATTTTTATAAGCCTTTTTAAAATCCTGTGCATATCTGATTTGGATACTTTAACTAACATGCATTGCATTAGAAATCAACTAAATCAAAATTTTAATTGCATTAATCACAGGAGCATTCACCCAACATCAGTCTGGGGCCAATTAGGAAATCCTCTAGACGTCGGCCCTACTTCCAAGAACTATAACATACCTACCCATCTTTCATAAATGACTGGACAATATGGTTTTGAAGCGACTAGGTGGTTTGCTGGCTCCCTAATCCAGGCCGGGGTAAGTCCAGATTTGGCATTGCATTAGTTAGGACACGGGTGTTGGTGTTGTGCGTAGAACACTAAACCCATTAGATTTAGGATTCAAGGCTACTACTGTTTCGTAGTATGCCTCATCAGTAGGTAAGTCTTCTTTCCTTCAGAGACTATAAACCCTACTTAACTGCATCACACGGATGACGCCACCTCCATCCTTCTCCTGCATACTTTAAGTGCATGATTTATTTATTTTCTCCAGTTTCTTCTCACTACCTTAGTCCCTCTGGGTGTTGATGTGAGCTGTGCATGTTGACTAAGCCTAGTTGAACCTTTCTTTCCCTTTGAGTAGGATTTCATAGTCTTCGCCCTATGTGCCAATCCCAATTTGGAAAGTATAATATATAATCCTTAATCGAGAGTATTCGCAGGCCCCGTCTTGAGATGTAATTAACCACGGGGGCTTGCGCCCGTGGGAAATCAAATCCCCCTTTCAAATAAACCCCACTCGAGCTGATATATCGGGTGGGGCAAACCCGTTGTGATGATCAGATCGTACATATTATTACCCATCAGGGTGTGCTGGTGAGAACCGCTATCATCAATGGTTAATCGTATGTGTGATTGAATCTGCCCTCCCATTGGCAACAAATACTATCTCCCCCCACAGGGCGGCGATGTTTTGTTTGTGTCCTCTCGGATGTCCATAATAGTGAGAACAATCCTTGTGGAAGAAAAACTCTTGAGCACCTTATTACCTCTCTTACTCCCCCATTTCAAATTCTAAGATTAAAAATGTGATTTTTTTTTATAGTTATAAGGACACAGCCCTTGTGCCAGATGGGTTCACATTTGGCTTTTATTCCTCCACCAAGCATGTTATAAGCCGACAAGTTTGTCTGGCTATCAAACACTTTTTTAAAAAAGGTTATCTTCCAAAAAAAGGTCAAAGCTACTAACATTATTCTCATTCCCAAATTATCTCATGCTGGAAAAAATTTTTGATTATAAAACCTATCCCCCTTTGTAACACCTTTTAAAATTTATTTCCAATATCTTAGCCTCCAAGGGAATGCATTATGCATAGGATGCATCTTAAAGGTTTTCCTTCTATGTTCATCAAATGGATTCATGCCTGCATTATGAATGTTCACTTCTCTATTTGCATCAATGGGTGTTTAGAAGGTTTCTTCTCATCTACCTTAGGGTTGAGGAAAGGTTGTCACTTATCTCCTTATCTTCTTTGCATTGCTATGGATGGATTGTGACTGGCTGTCTAATCTTTTTTAGGAGCATATTAGAAATAAAACATATGAAGGCATTTCAACTGTAAGTCACCACTTCTATCATATGTTATATATTGATGATGTTTTTATATTTTTAAAGCCTCTACAACTAACATGCATTCTCTTTGTAGCATTTTGCATACCTTTAAAATTGCTTATGGACTCTCCATTAATCCCATTAAAAGTAATATTACCTTCTTTTCTTCCACTCCTAATAAACATGCGCTGGAGCCTCGGTCTGGGCATCCCTCTTCCTAGAGGAAGAGGAAGGAGGGGGAACCTGTTGACCCCTAAAAACTATCCCAGAAATCATGAATTTGATAAAGGCGATTTAGCTCGAATGGGGATCGCATCTTGATTTTGCTATGCAGTGGTTGAGAAAATAATCAAATGAGGAAACTTCAAGTTCTTATTGATGGATTTGATTTGTACAGAAACATTTCTCTCCTATCCATGGTGGGGCATGGTGTTATGGGAAAGACAACACTCTTGCAATGTGTTCGTGGAGATGAAATTACAAATGAGTTTGATCTTAAAATGTGGGGATTGTGTTTCCAATAACTTTGAGGTAAAAAAAAAAAAAAAAAGAGCCATTGTTGGAGAGATAGTAAACAAAAAAAGAGGGACTTTAGGATCTCCATTGGCAGCTAAAGTCATTGGTGGTGTTTTGAAGGACAACTTGGATGAAAGGCATTGGAGGACAGTTCTAGAAAACAATTTATTGGGTCAAAATCCAATCAATTCAATCTTAAAATTGAGTTATATAGTTCTGCCAAAACATCTACAAAATTGTTTTGCATTTTTGTTGCATGTTCCTACAAGATCATGAGTTTGATAAAGATGACTTAGTCTGAATGCAAATTGCATTAGGTTTGATTCTACCACCTTGTATTCAAGGAGAGGCTTTGAAGGATATTGGAGGAAGGTATTTTGATGTTTTAGTCAAGAAATCTCTCTTTGACAAGACTCGACATCAACACATAACATATTACAGAATGCATGATTTACTACATGAGTTGGCACAGTTCGTTTCTGCACAAGAATCCTTTAGAGCTGCTTGTGATGAAGAGTTGCTTTCTTTTTAAATTGACGAAACGATTCGACACTCATCTGTCAATATCAGCAATCTAAAAGTGCTCAAAAGATTGGAAAATTTAAAATTTTGCGTACGCATTATGTGAAGATGATCCAGAACTTGGTAAGGATTGGAAAGCTAAACTCTCTTCAACTACTTCGCAGATTTATGTTAAAAATGAGAATGGCTTTAGAATTGTAAAATTGGAGCATCTGAGTGAGCTTCGTCGATTAAAAATCAAACTTCTTCAAAATGTGAAGGATGCTGTGGAGGCTTGCAGTGCCAAATTATGAGTCGAGAGGTGGAAATTCGATTTTGCCAAGAACGTGCTCGACAACCTCCAACCACCAAAATGTCTAAGTATACTATACATATTCTTATGTGGGTGCAAGGTCAGCAATATGGATGAACAATTGTCAATCAGATCTTCAATCTAGAGAAAATCGAATTGACGAGTTGCTTGAAGAGTAAAAAAAAATCTTTTCGAGCAACTACCTTTCCTCAAGTCTCTAAAACTCGACGGGATGCCGAGAGTGAAATGGCTCGAAAATAAACTTAGTGGGGATGATAAATACCATGCCTTTCCATTGCTAGAGGTGTTGTATAAATTTTTTTTTATTTTTTTATTAAAGAAGTGGTTTGAGGCAGAAGTAGTTGCTGAAGATGGATGTTTGTTTCCTTGCCTAATTGAGTGGGTGCTAAGTTACAGCCTGAAGTTGAAAGAGTTGCCCTCTTTGCCTTCCAAACTCAAGAGGTTAATGATATATGAAATTGAGTGGACAACTTTGAATTTTCGCAGCAGTTAAAATTCTATTCCCTTCGAGGCAATCCTACTGTAAAGCAAGGATGCGGGCATCAAAGAGATTAGCCTCTACTGAGACGGCATGATGTCCGATTGCAATACAGATTACGTTGTTGCATCCGGAATGTCATCAACGTCAAAGATCTACATTTTATTTAATTAATTTGGATCAATCGGGATGGTGGCATGCAAATCAAAGCGATCCTAATGTGATGCGATAACGTGCATTTCAAGGAAAATTAGCCTCGTCGTCGACCAAATGATCTCCGATTGACGAACGGACTTCGCCACCATGTCTGAAATACTTTCAAACTTTAAAAACTACATTTTTTTTACTCAATTCGAAGCATTCAAATTGGCGGTGCAACCGGAATGATTGTAATGCGGCAGTGCGCAGTTCAAGAAAATCAGCCTCGTCGTCAACCTAATGATCTCCGATCGATGAACAGACTTCGCCACTGCGTCCGGAACATCCAAAATACTTAAGAATGACTTTTAATTTGATTGAATTAAATGACGTACGAGAAGGTCAACATGAATTGCGAGGCGAAAGCACAAATCCCGAGGTAATGGCGCGCATGCTAAGGAATTTAGCCCTCAGTGTTGACCAAATGATCTCCGATCGATGAACAGACTACGTCATTGCATCCAGAACACTGTCAATACTCTAAATCGGCTGTCAATTTGTCCAAATTAAAATCGTGTCGTGACTGACGAGGGTTCTAATACAATAACGCGTATTTTGAGGAAATTAACGCTCGGCGTCAACCAAATGACGTCCGATCCCAAAACAGACTGCGTCGTTACGATCAGAACATCTTCAATGCCCTAAATCCACTGTTAATTGGTCCAAAGAAAACTACGCGGCAAAATTGATGCACAAAACGAGACAAAATTTACGTAAAATGAGAAAGTGCACGTTGAGGCAACATATTTTCAAATTGACGAATGCTTATAACAGAGCATTAATGTTATTACCAATTTAGTAAATTAAAAAAATCAGATCAAAATAAAAAAATTTTAAAAGTCAAACAAAAAATTCAATCGTAATTAATGTAATCACCTCGTATTGTCGAAGTTTCTGATTAAATCCCGCAAATCCCGTTGACGACGGTCGGTGAAATCTCGTCCGGTAAATCACTCGCTTCAGTCGAATCCTCCGCTCTCAACGTTAAAGTGAAGCTAAAGCAAAGCCTCTCCGTTCTTCTTCGACATTTTTCTTTTTCACTGGACCTCGAGAGCTCCAAATACTTCTGTCCGATGAATTTCGTTGCATAAGCCTTCGATACTTCCCCTCCTGCCTGAAGTGCTCAACCCCTATAACGTCTGACCAAGCTTCTTACCAAGATTGATCTCCAGCTTTAGCCTCCACTCAACTCAAGCAAGACTGCAGCTTGATCTCCATTCTTCCTGAATCGTCAACCTTCCCTACTCTCTCGTCCAACTAGAGCAACTGCAGCTTGTCTCCGTCCAAATCTAACAAAATCTGATCACTATACCGTAAGATTTTCCTGTTTTACACTAGGAAGTAACCTTCTCTTGTTTCTCTGGTTCATATACAACAGCAACCAAAGTCAGCCTGTCCTTCTCCCTTCCTTACCCGATACAAGCCACACCTCCTCTCCCTACCAATTCAAGCTCTGCCACCTGCTGTTAGAGTCTCTTGCACGTCCCAATCTCTTTGCTGCAAACAATTTAGATGGACTTCTCCACTTCAGTGCTCACAACAGCAAGAGGAGTTCCTCTTTTAAAGACATCCAATCCACTACAAGCCAAATCGCTACCAAACAAAACTCCTCTTGCTCTTCACAACCTGCTTCCTGAACTTAAACCTTTTTTCTTTAACAGTTCACGTGAGCACACTACTTATTTTCCTTCACAATTTTACTGCAGTAGCTTTCTTATTTTTCTTCCCATTCATATAAAATTGTCTCCTACGTCAAGTAAATAAAATAGCCTATCATAAGCTACATCTGCTTATGGCCCACTTAATGAATCTCATTTCCTTGTATTTGGCTCGTGCTGCATTTCTTCCTAAAGCAGAGAGGCGTTTTTATTTTTATTTTTATTTTTATTTTAGTCCTTTCTTACATTATCGCTGCTAGTGCTTGTTGTTATTAGTTTTTCTTTTCTTTTTTTTAGTCATTAGTATTGATTTTCATATTAAATGCTAATATTAAGAATCAACTTTAATATTAGTATTGAATATTAGTATCAATATTAATTTTATCCCTATCTTGCAGATGCCTTTTTTTTACTTTACTTTATTGATTGATTTTTTTATTTTAAAGCATTAGATATGGGTAGTATTTTTATATCTACAGCATTATTAACGATATTTTGTAAGTTAGTCATTCATGCTATTGCTGTTAGCTTTGGAAATATACTTGTAAATATCTATACATGAGAGAAAGAATAAGGCCAACAGAAAAAATATACAAAAGAGATAAAATAGAAGAAAATTACAGTGGAATTTCATATTATTTCTGTTTAGATATTTTCACTATCTTTAGTATGATTAGCTGTTAATAACTAGTGCCAGTTAATAGCAATACTTATATTAGTTGTATGTTTTCTGTTAGAGATTTTTTGGTATATAAGTATAAATGCTATTTTATGTATATTTATACATATACACTATTTTTTGTATATAGGTATGTATATTATTTTAGATATATAAATATACTATTTTTTTTATTAAATTTATGTATATTTTATTTTCTCTTAAACTATTCAAAAAAAGAGGAAAAAGAAAAAAAATATTTTGCAAACTCTGAGAGCTCATTTCGTTGTTTGTAGCGCGACAAAATGACCACCTATATACGCTTTTCATAGCGTGGTGGGAGGAAGTTCGTCACGGTGCTCTCGACGAATCGGGTAATCACTTCGAGAGCTCATTTCATCGTTCGCGGTGCACCGGCAAACCACCTATACACGTTTTTTGTAGCGTGGTGGGAAGGGAACCTGGTGCGGCACCTACGACGAAGTGGGTGATCACCTAAAATCTCTTTTTCGATATTGCGGTGCACCCGCAAACTGCCTATATACGCTTTTCATAGCGTTGTGGGATGGAAACCCGGTGCAACGCCTATGACGAGAAGGGGATATTTATAAGTACCCGCTCGCGGGGAAATAACTGTGTTTTTAAATAGGTACTGCCAAAGACCCATACACGCTTTTCGTAGCGTGGTGGGGGATGAAAAAAATATGGTCGCGGTGTCCAAAGACACCTACCATACACGCTTTTCGTAGTGTGGTGGGAAAGGCCCAGTTTCCCGTAATTTCCCCTAAACGGGGGAGACGCCGGGAGGCTGCCGAAATTTTATCCGAAAAGGGCAAGGACTTGAACAATATTTGGACAGCAGGGGACTTGATTTTGGACAACAAGGAACTTAAACTCAAGCTTAAATTTGAACGAAACTCAAATGATTAACAAAGATTTTTGAACTTAAATGAAGTGAAATTGGAATGAGAACTTGAACATTAAGTGAACCATGACTTTGAACTTGAACAAAATAAAATGAATGTGAACCCAAGAGAATGACATTGAATCCAACTCCATCTAAAATGAAAACACAATCAAGTGACATGTGATCAATAAGAGATCTCATTTGAACATGGAATATTGAGAGATTTATCACTTTAAAAAGATGCAAATGAATATATACAAGACTTATAGATCAATGGATTTATAAGATGTCATTCATTCATATGGAGGAGAAACTTGTATTGAACACAATGATAAGCAATTGATACAAATCATGTGTTGAAATTATCATTCATAGACAAATACAATGTGAAGTACAAATCATTATAGAAGACAAATGAGTGGAGTAAGGCATGATCACATGCTTGAAGTCAACAACACAATAGCTTCAACCAATATAAAAAAAAAAGAAACATTTAGCTCGAATGGTCACCGCTTATGAAGAGCAATAAGGTGCAAGAAGATGCAATCGCCTACACACGAGTAATAATTTTGGACATTATGTGTTCGTAATTAGCAACATAAGACCTTTTTTTATGGTGTCATCATAAAAGTTCAAATGCAAGCATCCTACAAGCTAATGCAAGGAAGAGGCACAATGAATATAGCATCTACATTCAATTCAATATGTTGTTCACAAGCAGGATGCAAAGTTGCTACTTCAAATGCGAATGCCCACTAGTAGCACTAGAAGATCGATATTTAACGCAACATCCCTACGAACATAGGGTGTCATACGATGGATGATACAACAGGTTTATGAGAAAGATATGAAGGATATTTAGTAGATGAAGCAACTGCTTTACAACACTTTGGCAATTAACAACGGAACACGAGTGACCATGTTCAACCTTCAAGCAATGAAATAGGAGAGAGTATATGATTTGACTGCAAACAGATTAACTCTTATGAATACTGGAAGATATGCAAGTCAATGAGGTAGATTATCAATCAACATACAAAGAGAAGAAAATACAAACTCCTACAAGTCGTCGTAGAAGATCCATCATCTATACTAAATGCTACCTACGAGAAAGTGTAGAGGAACAGTAGCAAATGCAAAAGCCTATGACGGCTCTAAAAGATTTGTATGCAAAGAGAGCTGACAACGAACAAAGGGATCATGCCCACGACAAACGAAGCCACCCATGTGAATGAAAGCAGGAGATTAGTTAGTGCACCATGATCCACCTGCAGAAAGCAAGTAGTGCACGACAGTCTACTTGTATAAAGCAGCGAATAACTCAGTCTAGAAGCTGCTATAATACGCCACCGGATCTGTAACATCCGTACAAGCAGATAGAAGGTGTTTACAAACATTCTAAAAACTACCCTCGCACATGTGCACCTTAATTTGTATACACATAGGTACACAAAAGGGATATGCAATCAAGAACCCGCATGGGCCCCGGCGAGCGTGTTATTGGTACACACGTGACGTCTAGGGATGCTACGCGGGTCAACAAATAAGCCGGAGTTTGAGCCCGATCCTCTAATACGAGTGGATAGGAGTCGACAAGGCTCAAACTATACAATAAATATTCAGTCACGATGGTGACTGAAATATTTGTTTTACAGTTCATATTAGGCCTTCAAAGCCTCTAACAAAAGAAATTCATTCACAAAGGTCTAAAACCTATGAAAACTATTAACCTGATCTTCTATCAATAGCCTGATAGAGTCGATAAGGTTTAATCTATAAATACAAATGACCCTGTTCTATCCTGATGATGGCCGTGTTGAATGCAAATCTCAACCGGAGGGGTACACACAAATCATTTCAAATACCATCCAAACACCCACAAAATCCAAATCTCTAGAAAATCCCAAAATTCCAAATATTTAAAATTGAAATAAATCCATTAAACACTTAAAGCATAAAATTCATCCACTCTCTGCAACAGTTTGTCGAGGTGGATAAATTAAAATTTATTTCAGCTCACATGGAGCTAATGCCTAGTCAAAAATATCTCTAGGATCCATTCTCAAACAATCTCCTGTCAGTAAGGACGTGGTACGTGTCCTCTAACCGGCAGTTTCACCGCCAAATGGCACTGCAGGATAAACAGTTATGACCCGGGGCCCTCTGAACCGAGTGGTTTTGCCGCCAAATGGCACCACGTGATACGGTTATGGCCAAAGCCAATATGTTCCTTGTTGGCATCAAATCCTTGAGATATGAATTAATAGGATATGATCGAAAGGGTACAAAGCCCTCTATTAGCTAAGGTGGATTCAAATTTGTCCCCTTAGACAAATACTCCCCCTAGGTCTATAAGATACCCTTGGACGAAGCAACCCATGGCTGCTGACAAGGATCCTTCTATCAGGTTGGGTCGACTATCTCGTCTGACTAAGTAGACCATGGACCACGATGACCCGGGATGACGGAACCATGGGATCTTGATCGGGTCCATCATCCATTCCCCCACCATCCACTTTAAGTGCAAGATGGTGAAATTTCTAATTTTAAAATATCAATCCTTCAAATTTCCTACACGCAAATCCATGCTGCTACTATATGCCTAATTCACGTATCTCTACGTATCTGATCGACGACTAGCCTTAATTGAAAGTCCTCTCTCGTGATCGGGAGGGATAATTAACTATAGGGGCTTGCACCTATAGGAAACCAGAACTCAGATCATAAAGTCCTCGTAAAATGAGGGCGAAATCTCTGGGTAGTGTCTTATCTGCAAACCCATCTGCCTTCCAAAATTTACCTCGAAACTTAGTTCGTTAGAACTCCCCCCGAAGAAAGCAAAAAGCGGGCGGAGGCCGGGGCCGAATTTTCGGAGCCCACAGATTTCTGGCGACTCCACTGGGGAATGGTTTCTCTTTCCATCTTTGGCTAGTTGCCTCAGTGTTATAGTAGCAGCTAATCAATACAAGCTCAAAATTTCAGGATTCTCCATAATGATCATTTAATTAATTAAAATCCTTAATATTCTAAAAATGATCATTGCATGTATTCATCATACATTCATTAAGATAGTGTATTTAGCATGGCTTTAAATTTATATTATTTTTAATTGCTTGTTAATGATTATCTGCTTTTATCTTTTGTTATGTGCAAGTCTCTGCATTTTGAAAGTGTAGGGTGATGTATCAGATTCTGATTACTAACCCTTACCTTTTATTTGTGCAGATGGATCTACAGAATACCTCATTCACCGTCCAACTGGGATGTGGTGCCAGCATCCAACTAGCGAATGCTATGATCACTACCGAAAATACTAGAGCAACCATCCAGTTCGGTAGCGTTGACTTCCCTGCAGTCGTTACAAGGACTGCTGCCGTTCCTGCGAATGATGCAAGTTCTGAAAGGCCTGCAAAGAGACTCCATCCTGCTGGAGCCCCTGCTGAAAATCCTCCGCACATCTGCCAGTATAGCGACCAACCATTCAAGCTTCTACCTATCCTGTGCATCTGCTGGCACAACGACCCGTTGCTAAAAATCCTCGGAAGAGGGTTTCGGTGTTTGAGCGGCTTTCACAGTCAGAGGCCCCGACCACTAAAAGAGTTGTGATCAGTGGAAGAATTTCTGTGATGACTATAAACACCACATCTCCACCAAATGGGTTACCTGCACCCGGAAAACACGATGCTGAGGCCTCATCTGGAGGGAGACTCACAAGGAGGCAGAGAAGGAAGAAGAATGCTAAGCTTCGTGCTCAGCAGCAACAGCTGCCAGTCCACCCTTCAAGCCTGCCTGCTCAGGAACCCGAAGTTAATGTTCCCACTCGGAACAAGTTTTCTGATTTAAGGTGGGTGAGAAGAAACAACTCTACTGGGGAGCTGAAGAAGTCCTTTTGGGACCGACAACCTGAAGTCCTAGCCCCTCCAAGGAGATATGAGCCTGAAACCCTGTCATCCTGAGTGTATAGGGTACTGAAGACAGTAAAAGAAAGAGGATTGAAGAAGAAGAAATTACAGCGGCCATTGACGGTTGAGGCCAGAAGGTCCCCACCACAGGAATCAATGCCTATGGAGAATCGAAGAAAATCCAGGCCAGCCCTGCGCGGTGAGCATCGGGGCGTGACACCTGAACCTTGGGTTCAGGGATCCGTTTTCGAAAGGTCCCTCCAGAAAGGAAAGCAAGTATGGAGGCCAAGGCCTCACAGAGAAGAAAATAAAGAAAGAAGAAAAAGAGAACTAAATCTGGGCGTGACATCCGGTACTGCTTCCCGGAGATCTGCCCCTGCCCACAAGCAACATCAGAGATGGGTCCAAAAGAAGACCCACAATGATGTTAATCCTGACGGTCGACACCTTGGAGAATCCTCCGGGGGATCCCGTCACCCGTCATCCCCTCCAAGAGAAGAATCTAATTTCGACCGTAGCCCACGGATCGAAGAAATCTCCTTACCGAATCAGGAGCCGGAGATCCAATGGCACCGTCACTCAGAGATTCGAGTATTAGAAGAAAAAGTAGAAGAAGGCATAGAAGGGGAGGAAAATAAAGAAGAAGAAGAAAACATAGAAGATGATGAATATATGGAAGGGGATGAAAATTTTGAATTTATGGAAGAAGGAATGGAAGAAATGAATGAGTCCATAAATATAGAGGTCGTCTATATGGCAAGACATACTCGTGCCATCGAGGAAGTCTACCATGAAGAGGGCGAAGGTGATCACAGTCGGCAGCCCCAACCTAGGCGAACACAACGGCGTCAATGTGAGGTTGAGCCTACTTTCGACAGAGGTGATCCCCCTGATGAGGAAAGAGTTGAGGAAGATGAAGAGGAAGAAAATTCTTTTGCGACTGATGATGTCGCGCTTGCCGATATACTACAGTAAATAAGGGAACAAATGAAAGCTAAAGATAAGGAGATCTCCCAGTTGAACGAAAAAATGACAGGAATGATGGCCCAGATGGCAGTGATGATGCAAATGATGCAGAGGACTGTAGCCGTCGGTCCCATACATGATCCCCCTACCGATCCTCCAAATCTCCAAATACCTCAAGGCTCAGGAATACGAGGTGTCCCTGAAAATGGCAATGAAGCTCGTAATGTCGTCTGCCAGCCCACTCTGTAGAATATTGCCAACACCTCTGAGCTCGTGACGGCTGCACAGCTCGAAGGACTGATCATAGAAAAGATAAAGGCCATTATAGTTGTTGACCAGGCTGAAAAGCTGGTGGGCAATGGTCGTCCATATCCGACAGAATACGACTAAGTGTCGTACCCAAAAGGGTACTCAGTCCCAAAGTTCTATATCTTTAACGGTACTAACAATCCCAGGTAGCACTTGGCGCAATTCAAGGCCACCTGCGGTAACACGGGAGGAAATGACGCCTTACTCTTCAGATAATTCGTCAGTAGTTTAACAGCAACCGCCTTCAAATGGTACGCCGAATTGCCAAACGACTCTATTAAGACATTTGCGGAGTTAGAGGCTATGTTCGTGAAGAGGTTTGCTAGTGCCACTGAGAAAATCACAATTGTTGACCTCGCTTTAGATAAGCGAAAGAAAGAGGAGTCAGTGTCAAAATATATCACTCGTTGGCGCAACCTGAGCATGAAATGTGAACAGTAGCTTGAAGAAGAACATACCGTGCAATTACTAATGGAAAACATCAATGATAAGATGCAACCATTTCTGTGCATGGCTACAATCACCATATTTCAGGATCTGCTGGACAGGGTGGCCAAATTTAAGAAGTTAAATTTATCAAGATCAAAAGGTAACTTTGACAAGTTTAAAAAGGCTAAAACCCCAGATGCTAAGAAGAGTGAAATCTACTTTACATCCTCTCTCAGGCCAAATAGGGGGAAGCAGGTGGTTTAGAATGTAGACAAAGGCAAGCAGCCGATGCCGTACGAAGAAAAGCCGAAGCAAGTCTACAACCCTAACCCTCAACCGAAGCTAGTACTCGGAGGGAATGATAGGCCATAAACTTTTCAGGGCGGAGGGGATCACCCAAGGCAAGCAACGGGAACTGGTGATAGAACGTTCATATCCCTTCAAAGATAAGATGAATAAAGAATATTCATTCAAAAGGGAGAGTGTCGCCAAGTTATTTCGACAGGTGGTAAAAGCAGGCCTAGAACTGTCGGAGTGCAAGAGGCCAGAAGAGTCGAAAGAAACTGGTGACCCGAATTACTGCCCATATCACCGAGTGCTTGGCCATCCCATTGAAGATTGCTATATCTTTAAGGATTGGCTCGAAAGAAAATATCGGAGGGGAGAGCTCACATTGTCAGATAATGTGTTATCCCATCCCAAAAAGAAATCAGCTCGAGTAGTTACGACTTCTCCCATACCCCCAGTTGAAGAAAGAAAAAATGAGAAGAATCCAGCTCGAGAAGAACAGTGGAAGACCGCGGTCTCTAAGAAGACTGTAAAAATATTGAAACAACTGGAGGGGGTTCCAGGCATAAAGTGGAAATCTCCTACAGAGGCGGTGATAGATCCCAAGGCACTGCCTACGGTGCGAGCTTCCACTTCTAAATAGTTTCTCAACCAAGCTGGCACTTCAAAGTCTGGGAGAGTGAAATCCTCTAAGAAGAAGACCAAATTGAAGAAGCCCAAGGAGAAAAAGACAGCAACCCAAAGGGTTATCGATAGTTTGGATGAATACTATCAAACTAGGAGGCGCCCCGTTATGCTTGCTGATTTTATGACAGAACTCAAGATTGAGGAGGCAAAAGAGGCTGACGAAGAGCTACTCCCCGTGGAAATTTGTCGGGTCATTTTGATGACACTAGTGGCTGCAATCAGTAAGGGAAAAGAAATACCCTCTGAATCATGTATGATGGTATCACCAATGGATCATAGTTCAGAGGAAGATTTGTATTTTCCAGAAGAAGATGGATCAGAACGTGATATCGCTTCGCAGATGGAGCAAGTAAACTTGGGCAGTGATTCTAAATCAATGGATAAATCTCCAGACGCGATAATGGCTGACTCTGAAGGAAATGCACTATCAAATGAGTCTGAGCAAGAGGAGATCACCCAGCTGAGGAGTGGTAAAATTCTGCCATCCCTGCCTAAAAAAGGGATCCCTACTAATGACAAAGGGAAAGAGATAATTGTAAATGAAGATATTATCCCCAAGGATACGAAAAAGAAAGATGCCGCAAATAAAGGGATATATTATAATATCATATCCCATCTGAGAAAAATCCCAGCACAGCTCAGTATATACGATGTTCTTGTGATGTCTAAAGACCTGCGGGAGACCTTGATCCAGGCTCTCAAGGACCCCGAAAGATATGAGGTATATTTTGCTGAACGTAATTTGACAGAATTCTTACAAGCTCGAAATGAACCAATCATCACTTTTGCTGAGGATGATATGATGCTTGGGATAACAGACCACAATCGACCTCTGTATGTCATTATAGAGAGTGACGGAATGATAATCAGTCGGATTCTAATTGATCATGGGTCCTCTATCAATCTTATGAGCTTGAAAGCGCTAAGATCGTTATGTCTCGATGTGCAGCATCTCGGGCCAGATAAATTGATGGTGCATGGTTTCAATGAGAAAGGGCAAAAGACCTTAGGATCATTCATGCTCTCCCTAATATTCGGGGAACTTCATACCGAGGTAAAGTTTCATGTGATTGACGCGGACACCTCATTTAGGGTGCTTCTAGGTCGCTCGTGGTTGCACAATTACGGCATGGTCCCGTCAACAGTACATCAATGTATAAAATATATTAGGGATGGAGAAGAGTTCAGAATCTCTGGTGATATTCAGCCCTTTGCAGTCCATGAGGTAAAAATCTATGAAGACGCCAGATACTTCATCCCTAAGGAGCCAAAGCAGTCGAGTTCTCTCGAGACTAAGGTAGCAAACCTGAAGAATGCAAGGCAGCCCGAAAAGGTAGTTGAAAAGAAGCAAGCAGGGAGAAAGAAGGCAGCGCCAACTCTTTCCAAGGCAGCGATCACTCCAAGATCGAGAAAATATGTGCCTCACCTAGCGAGTGACACAGATGAGGATGAGGCCGTCCTGGCTAAATCTCAAGAAATACGCCAATCAACAGCTAAGGGGAAGAAAAAGATGAAATATTCAGACGATGACTACGACTATGAGTCTACCTACATGAATAATGTACGTGTACTCTCAAGGAGAATAGATAATCTAACAATTTCAGATAATGAATGGGTTGTCACACGTGTTCCCCCACAACACTTTAAAGAAATTGTTCCCCAAGAGATGCATAATGTTGAGGAACTCGTAACATTTTATGTGCCTCCCCTAAGAAAAAGGGACGGGCCGGGACCCTATTTTATAAATCTGGAGAGCGTGAGGAGGAAGGGAGTCGAGATTGGCTCTACAGACCCATCGAACATCGGGAGTTGGTAGTCACGAGAATGCCTAAGTTTTAACACTGAAAATATCTAAAGGATGTTGCGAAAACAGGCTAGAATTCGCACTCCTGTACAACAACTTCGTACCTGTTTAAAGCTTTGGTATCGAAGAAATCCCCATGCGATGTGAAGAAAGGATATTCTCTCAAGGAGGGGCCTCAGATTCATCATACATAAGTACCCTCAAAAGGAGACATGTCAAGTCATCACCTGCAGGGAAGTTAAACCCAATGATGATTCTGAGAGGGAAGTTTATGAAGTTGATGACTATGATGAGCAGCCTGTAGAAGTCGATCCTGCACCTGAAGAACTTGAAGATGGTGGACAAGCCGCTACTATGGATGAGTTAAAAGAAGTCAACTTGGGAACCGAGGAGGATCCTCATCCAACCTTCATTAGTTCCCTTCTGTCAGAAGACCAAGTGGAAGAAATAAAAGAACTCTTCTGTGAATTTAGGGACTGCTTTGCCTGGACATATGCTGAAATGCCTGGCTTATCCCCTGATATAGCAGTTCATAGGCTGGCAATAAAACCAGATGCGACACCCGTCAAACAAGCTCCAAGGAGAATGCGATTGGAGATTGAAGAGCAGGTGATTGCATAGACAAAAAAGCTCATCGAAGTGAGCTTCATTCGAAAAGAAAAGTATGCCGACTGGATTGCCAATATCGTCCCTATGAAAAAGAAGAACGGTCAGATTCGTATCTGCATCGATTTTCGGGACCTCAATAAGGCATGTCCAAAAGATGATTTCCTGCTCCCTGTGTCAGAACTCTTAGTGGACAATACTTCCAACTATGATATGTTCTCATTTATGGATGGGTCATCAGGCTATAATCAAATCAAAATGACACCTGAAGATGAGAAGCACACATCATTCAGAACGCCCATCGACATATTCTGCTACACAGTCATGCCCTTTGGCCTTAAAAATGCCGGTGCCACCTACCAAAAAGTGATGACGCATATTTTTGAAGAGCTAATTCATCATAAGGTCGAGTGCTACGTAGATGATCTGGTCGTCAAGAGCATGGACCGAAAAGATCATCTGGATGACTTAAGAATTGTATTTGAAAGAATCAGGAAGTATGATTTGAAGATGAATCCCCTTAAGTGTACTTTCTGGGTCTCCTCCGGCAAATTCCTGGGGTATGTGGTTCGTCACCGAGGAATTGAGATCAACCCCAATAAGATTAAGGCGATCATTGAGATGCCGCCTCCCAGAAACCTCCAACAACTTCGTTCTTTACAAGGAGAACTGGCTTTCATTCGACGATTCATATCGAATCTGTCGGGAAGGTGTCAGCCATTTTCAAAGCTAATGAAGAAGGATGTTCGCTTCAAATGGGATGCAGAATGCCAGGAAGTGTTTGACAGCATCAAAAGATATCTGTTAAATCCGCCCATTCTCGCGGCACCAATTCCGGGGAAGCCTCTTATACTGTATACAACTGTACTAGAAGAGTCCCTCGGAGCATTATTGGCCCAACACAATGAAGAAGGCAAAGAGAATGCACTTTATTATATCAATCAGAGACTGATTGGGGTGGAAATACGTTATTCTCCGATTGAAAAGCATTGTTTGGCGTTGATTTTTGCAGTTCAGATACTCCGCCACTATATGCTCTCCCATAAAATTACCTTGATATCAAAGATCGATCCACTGAAGTTCTTGATGACAAGACCAGCGTTGACAGGTCGTTTAGCAAGGTGGGCAGTAATATTACTACAATTTGATATTATAAACATGTCGCAGAAGGCGGTAAAGGGACAAGCTTTGGCAGATTTTCTAGCCGCGTATCCAATCCCAGCAGATTCTCTGCTCAATGATGATTTGCTTGATGAACAGATCATATAAGTTAATGAAGAGGAGAAATTACAATTTTGGGAGATGTATTTTGATGGATCATCATCAATCAAATCTCCCAGACCCCCAAATATTGCAAAGGCTCAAGCTGGCATCGGTCTTGTCTTTATAGAACTCGAGGGAGGCATAATGAGATTCTCGTTTTTTGAAATCCAGGATCCCGAGCACTTAATTTTGATGGTGACAACAAATACTTACTGAATCCATATAGACTTCCTTTAGATTACAAATGCTTAATCCTTGTATATGAGCACTAACATTTCAGGTCAGATGCACACTGCTCAAGGTTACTGGAGACTCAAACCGGGTAGAATAGGATGTTGAAAAGTCTGTAATTTTTATTTCTTTATTTTTATTTTCTTGAGTCTGCCATAGAAGCATGCATGTGAAAGGAGCAACCATGCACACACACAGGGGGAGAAGTGTTTTAAATGCGTTAAAATTTTTTTTAAAATAATATCGTACTGTACGATTTAATATCGTACTGTACGATTAATTAATAATACTCAAGCTAACGGCTAATTTTTTAAATGATTAAATTTATAATATAGTCATACTGTACGATACCTATCATACTGTACGATAAGATACAATTGAGAAACCCTAGCCGCCAGAATAAGTTTGGTAAGTTCTTAATTTTGATTTCCTGAACTGATCGTATTGTACGATTCTTATCATACTGTACGATTAATTAATACTTACCAAAATTATCTCTATAATCAAGAAATAAATGTTGGTTTCTAATTTAAAAGTCGATCGTACTGTACGATCATATATCATACCGTACGACTAACAGAGATGATTTCATTCGTCCCAGCGATCGTACCAAATGAAACCAAGGTTTTTTGTTCTGTTCGTCCTGGACGATATCAAGAAATGAACTAATCGTACTATACGACTAGTGGAGTGTTGGACGACCGACAGAGACGATTTCATTCATCCCATCAATCGTACCAGACAAAACTAAGAATTTTTGTTTTATTCATCCTGGACGATATTCGTATCGTACCGAACGATATCCTAAAAAACACTAATCGTACTGTACGACTGAAGGAGTGCTGGACGACTAACAGAGACGAATTCTTTCATCCCAAGGATCGTCCCACAGTTCATCCTGTACGAACAGTACGAATCAACAGTATCGTCTTGTACGATATACATATCGTACAGTACGATATGTATAAAATTTGATAACTATTCGTCTGTACTCGTACTGGACGGAGCTGTAATTGAACTGATCGTACTGTACGACTATAGATCGTACTGTACGAACAGAAACACAAAAGTTAAAACTTTTAGGGTTTTCTGAAGCCTAATATAAAAATAACTTAAAATTTTTTTAAAAAAGTTATTGATCTATCCTTTTGCTGTGAGAGGCTTTGAGAAAAGAAGGGGATTCGTTAGAGAGAATTTTTTGGAGAGATCCAGGGCTTGAGAGAGGAAGGTGAATGTGAGCTTGAGCGTGAGGGAGAAGTAGTGTGAGGGGATCACACGGTGGCTCCAAGCTAGCTGCATGCTTTGCTCCTCTTGTGGCTTTGGGAAGCTTCGAGAAAGTTCTCGAGGGAAGAGTCACTTCAAGATCAACATCGTCAAGGTACTCTGCCATCTCCAGGAGGGAGAAAAAGGAGAAGGTCCGCTGCCATCACTAGGAGTGTGACATAGCGTTTGGTATTCCGCCGCACCGAGGGAGGTGAAAGTGAGTATTGTAAAGGCTTCTCCGCCTTGCTGTGGGGGCAAAAGGAGAGTCAACTTTTACTAGTGTAAATCCCGGAGTAGAGGACTCTGGGGAGTGGACGTAGGTCAAGTGACCGAACTACTATAAAAATATATGGTGTATTTTTTCCTGTTTACCGTACTTTACTTTTCATGCTCTTAATTAGTACAATAAATTACTTGGTAAAAAATCATGATTTAAATCTTGTGTTGTAAAATTTAAAATTGAATTATCAATATCATCGTTGTGAACGTTTTACTTGCTTCCGCACGTTATTCGTTGAGTTATTTTTAAAATATAAAAAAATTAGAACTCTTGTGTAGGGTTGAATTTTTAAAATACCAAGTCACCCCCCCTCTTGGCGTATCTCGTACTTTCATCGTTCAGTCTAACTGAACCTCGAACCAATAATGAAGCTGAATATGAAGCTTTGAAAGCGGGACTGGAAATTGCCATTGGTGTCCAAATAAAAAATCTTCAAATCTTCAGTGATTCTCAACTTGTAATAAATCAAGTTCTGGGTATTTACAAGATTTATAAACTTGAGTTAGCCCACTATCACCGACGGACTCTCGAGCTCCTAAAGCAAGTGCCGAATGTTAAGATAGCTCGAATCCCCCGAGGACAGAATTGAAAAGCAGATTGTCTAGCTAAATTGGCCAAGGAGCTTGCAAGTGAAGACAAGAAGCCACCAATATTTATTGCGGTTGAAAGTCGTCGGGTCTTAGGGCCAGCAATCTTGCAATTCCCACAGGCAGAAGGAGTACCAGATTCAAGCCAATAGAACACAACCCTGGTTGGTCCCCGACCTCCCCAACCAATCGATCTTGATTGTCAACATGAAGAAAATCAAGCTCCTAAGAGAAGACGTAAGGCTAGTCTAGCTTTAGAATCATGGTGGTATTGCTTAGATGTTGAAGTCGAAGATGATTGGAGGCAACCATTCATCGATTACTTCAAAGAAAGCAAACTCCCAACAGATAAATCTCTGGACGTACAAATCAGAAAAAGAGCATTACGATAAGCATTTATCAATGACACGCTGTATCGACGGGCTTATGATCAAATATAGCTAAGGTGCCTAGGGACCAAAGAAGCTGATAAAGTGGTAGCAGAAGTTCATGAAGGGTTCTGCGGAGCACATCAGTTAGGTCCCAAGATGGCTGCTAAAATCAAGAGAATAGGTTATTATTGGCCAACAATGGTGACAGATTGTATTAACCACGCTAAGAGGTGCCACGAGTGTCAGATCCACGGTGATGTTATACATCAATCGCCAAATCCACTGCACCCAACAGTAGCATCCTGGCCATTTGAATGCTGGGGCACAGACATAATTGGGCTGATAGATCCACCATCATCGGCCGGACATCGCTTTATATTAGCAGCTACATATTATTTCTCTAAGTGGGCAGAAGCAGCTTCATTCAAAGAAGTCACATCTGAGCACGTGGTCAACTTCTTCTCCCATAATATCGTCTACAGATTCGGTGTACCACGCCGTGTGATCTCAGACAATGGCACAGCGTTCAAGAGTATAAAAATCTATAAGTTTATTGATCGACACAAGATTGATTGGTGATATTCTTTCATATACAACCCAAGAGCCAATGGCCTGGCAGAGGCATTTAACAAGACGCTGGTGAAGTTGTTGAAGAAGATCCTCATCAAAAATAAGAGAGTAGCAGAAAAAGATGACAGAAGCATTATGGGCATACCATACAACCTACAGAATACCAACCAAAGCCACTCCCTATTCATTAGTATTCGGAGTTGAAGCAGTGTTGCCACTAGAGAATGAACTGTCGTCGCTTCGAGTAGCTATCCAGTACGATCTAACTCAGAATCAAAATGCTCGATTAAGAATGGAAGAACTTGATGCACTTGATAAAATCAGGTTACAAGCTCAGCAAAATCTAGAGATTTATCGAGCAAGGATGACGAAATCCTTTGATCGAATGGTGCGTCATCGATCATTTCAAGAAGGGGAATTGGTCCTGGTGCTGAGAAGGCCAATCATCCCTCACCAAAAAATTGGTGATAAATTCGTATCCAATTGGGAGGGCCCCTATATTATTAAGAAAGTGTATCAAGGTGGAGCCTATCAGTTGATTGATCTGGAGGGCCAAAGACCTATGCCGCCGATCAATGGCTGATACTTAAAGAAATACCATGCATATGGATAATGATGTACTTAAAGTATTCTATACTTCAAATGTACTCATCAACATGTATATGACTCACCTTTTGAAATCTTCTTATAATACAAGAATGTATTTCAATATATATATATATATATATATATTATAAAAAAAAATTGGGCGCATTTTAAATATTTATTCGGGTCAACACCGCACCGCGTGTCGGGATCCCCGAATAAATATTTAAAATTTCAAACTTTTAAGTTTGCCCAAAAAAAAGAAAAAAAGGGGGCTCCTCATTATACATGGGGCATTTTAAATATTTATTCGGGTCGACATCACGCCGCATGCCGAAATCCCTGAATAAATATTTAAAATATTCAAAGTCTAAACTCCTCCCACCTTATGGATACCCCTATGAAGGCAAAAGACATCTGAATACTCATTTAGGTCGACATCGTGCTACGTGCCGAGATCCCTAAGTAAATATAAAAAAAAGAGTTTAAAATTTTCAAATTCATCCCATTTTAAAACCTCCCTACAAGACGGGGAGTACTCAAGTGTTTGTTTGGGTCGACACTGTGCTACGCTCCGGGATCCCCAAATAAATATTCAAATCATTAAGCCTTATGTTCCTTCGAATAGCGATACGGTGAATTCCATTGTTAACACACGTATACAGATGATTTTCCTAAAAGTTTGGGACATCATTCTCCTCTAGTGTACCAAGATTTTGAAAGTCAAGAAAGAGACTTTTATAACTACATGCTCCAACAAATTGAGGCAAAAAAGCTTGAAGTTTTCCAATAGCCTGAAGCTTAAGTTTTGGATGGGTGTAAATGGTCGTATCCAACACACCCAAATATGGTCAGATCGCTGGCAACTCCGTCTACTCAACACACCAGAAGAAAGGCCGTAGTAGCGGAACCCCCACTTCGTCAACCCGTCAGTAGGGACTGTAGGAAGTACAAAGATAAATTTGACTCGACGAGTTTAAGTGATCGTAGTCTATCAAATTCTCCTAAACGACTGGAGAATCAAAGTTCCATTGGGAAGGAGAAATCTCGAGCAACTACTGAATGTGCGTAGGCTCCAAATCTTCAACCACAAAGGAGAACTCCAAATCTACCAACTTCAGCAAAGTCAGCATTGGGAAGCACATTTCCCATGGCTCAAGTCTGAAGCTTGAATGGGTGTAAGAGGTCGGATCCAACCAGCCCAAATATGGCCAGATCGCTGGCAGCTCCATCTACTCAATAAGCCATAAGAAAGGCCGCAGTAGATGAACCCCCATCTCAGCAACCAGAGGATAAAGAGCTATCAAATCATAGCTCACCTAATTTGATGAACTAAAGTGATTCAGATTGAAGTCTCCTCAACTGGTTAAGGATCAGGATACTACCTGTATTTGGTACTATCAACCAAATCCGAAACCTGTAAACTTTCCATCAAGTCCGTCGCATAAAGCATAGGACAGGAAAAAGCTAAAAACCCTAAAATTTGAAGCTACAACCATTGGCCCCATCTAGTGGCTAAAGTGAGGCTCACAACTGTCCTCAAAGACAGGGGGCATTTTAAATATTTATTTGGGTCGACATCGGGCTGTGTGCCAAAATTTCCAAATAAATATTTAAAATCCCATGTGGTATAAAAATAAGTCTAAAATAGAGTACGGGATAGCTCAGAGTACAACACAAAGTATAAAATAGTCCAAAACACAGTCCAGAGTACAACAACAATGACAAAACAATCCAGAGTACAACACAGAAATTAGCTCAAAAAGCAACACAAAAAAAACTCTCCATTTATATATATAATCAATATGAGGTACAAGTACACTAAGACTCAAGACGCTACAGGAGTACAGACTAAAAAGAAAAGGATAAAGACACGTTAGTAGAGGTGGGCCTGTAAGCTCTCTAGCTGTCCGGTAACCTCAGCCAAGGTCTGAAACTCTGACTGAGCGCTCTGGAATTGCTCCACGGCCAGTGCTAGTGAAGAGTCAGCCTCCATCATCTCCTGTTGTAAGGCTCGATGTCGCTGCTCCTCCCTCCTAGTAAGGCGGTCCCGTCTGTAACGCCCCTCCTGTAGGTGACGCATCCTGGACAACATCTGCCTGATGTCCCCCCAAGAGCCTGCATGTGCGTTGTCAATCCATCCATCTCCTGAGTCATACTAGAAGAACTCTGGCGGTGTCTCCTTAGAGCCTCTGCACTACGGTCTACTCTGTCGTGGGCTTCGTCAGCCAGTGCCCTGCGACTAGCAACCATATCATCTAGCTGCGGGAGTGTAACTCTAGCCCTGGTAACAAAAAGGGACCTTAGCCGCTAGATACAGAACTCTGTCTCACGACACACCGCCTCCCAAAAATGTAACTCGGTGGTGTCTACCCCAAACTCGGCAAGCAGGCCTATGATCCGGTCAGCAGAAGAAGTAAAACTGACCCAAGACTCTGGAGTGCTCGGGTCAACGCTGAAAATCAAGCTCCTCAGAACCTTCACTAGGTGGCTGCACCTGTCAGTAGTCATGGAGTCTGGAGGTCGGGAAACGTAGCAAGAAATCTCTGACGTGCAGTCGACTCCCTCAGCCACTACACAAAATATTATAAATAATTAATATAATCACAGATATCATAATAATGCATTGAAAATAAATTCACTTACAATTAACGCATACCTGTGGAAGGGCCCGCTGAGTCAGCTGGGTGACTAGTTGGGATGGAGGAGGGGCCTGCAAAGTCAGCTGAGTAGCCCATAGGAAAGAAGAACTCTGACGAAACAAGGTCTGATGGCGGCTGCGTGTACGACGCTCCCCTAAAGAACTCAGTAAGCAACGCAGCACCGGTCCCCGAAGACTCGCCTGGATAGAATGACCCGTAGGGGTCCACTGGAAAAGAGAAGTCGTTGGAGGGTCCTGGTGTACCGTACCCAGTGAAGTCTGACCTCCTTGGCTCCTGTGTGCTCTCCCCAAAGTCTGTGGGTGGAGGACGAGCATCTACAGACCGTCTGGAAGGAGTCACGCGCTAAGAACTAGTCTGCCGATGAGGGAGCTGGGAAACCTCAGTGTGGTGTGGCACAGGTGCCACATCCGGAACTCTAAAAGGAGAAGGAACAACGGCCCCAGCAGCAGTATGGGCCTCAACACGTGTGCCTGCGCCAAATAATATATATCAAATTACCAAAATTATATCAAAGTTGATAATAAAAGAAAGAGTGAAGGGCAAGGAAGTACCTCTACTACCTGCAACCTCTGGAAGACCCTAGCGAGACCTCTATCCCCTCGGCAATCCAAGCTCTCATACCCGGTGCTCGTACCTCCTCACACCGTGCTCTAAAGATGGCTCGAAGGACTGTCACACCCAAGACAGTCTGGTATAACTGACTCCTGTACTAGCAGACGGCTGTGCCAAAAGAAAGCTGGAACCTGTCCCCAGCCTCAGTAAGTGTGACCAAGTCAAAGCTGCGGCGTAAAAGCGGGTCTCTACTGGAATAACATCCATACGTCGTACATCTGTAACTCCTGGGACTAGTGGCCGTCCATCGTAAGCTATGGCCTGAGAGAGTCCAAACTGTCTGGCCACCCTGTTGGGCTGATAGCCCTCCAAAGTCACCACGGCGCCTACCCTGTGGCATAACCAACCCGGGAGCATGCTGATGAAGTACTCACCGACAGGCAAACTCCATCTCCTATGTAGTAAAGTACGCCTCCCTCTGTGGTCAACCTCGTTCACCACAATAATGCCTCTCTGATTAGGCGGCAAACCAAAAACATCTGACTGGTGAACTAGGGAGAACCGGTCTGAAACCAACTGCGGGGCAAAGAAGAAGAGGCGGATCCTCTCTGACTCGAAGGTAGAAGACGCCTGGGACAACTGAAGAACCGTAGGGTACCCTCTCTGTAAGAAGAAGGCTGGAGTCTCTAGACAGGAAAAGGCACCCCGGACATGTAAGTGGACCCAAGAAAATAAGTACTGCCATGGTAGAACTGGGTCTCATAGCTCTAAAGAACTGGCCTTAGAAATGGTCCGTAAAATCCTGTACACCCTAGCGATAACGGGGAGAGCTAGAGCAAGCATCTGTCCCTGTGCCAACTGACTGGCAGCCAACAGAACACTGCACCTCAAAGAGCCTGTCCGGAGTGGAAGTACAAAGGTACTGAGCCAAAGTGCTAAGAAACCCGTCAAAAATAAGTTCGTCGATCCCCACCAAAGTTGGAGAAGCGTAGTCATCTGAAGAAGCAGGCTCGGTGGTCTCCTTAGACAATGGAACACCACGCTGCAAACCAAGTCCAAACGGGTCGTGTAGTGGAACTCGAACGGTAAACAAGAACCTCTCCTGAAGAAAGCTACGGGTCCAAACGTCCACTGGCATCACGGCCTTAGCACGCCCCGATAAGCTTGAATCTCTATAGGTATGGCGGTAGTGCTCTAAAACTCTGGGGTAAACATCTAGAAGTAACAATCTCCCTCTCCTGTCACCATCTGCTGAAAGAACCCAGTGAAAAAGCTGCTCGTCCGGAGGCACACACTCCTCAAAGCGGTAACCAAAAACTGGCAAACCCGACATTGTCTGGAGGTCTGAAAGGGTGATCGTGAGCTCCTCTGCCCCGATCCAGGATGTACCTCTACCTGAATCCCAGAACTCTACCAAGCCACGGGCCCAAGAAGTGGGGAGGCGCCCGTAGTCAAACAATGAGGCATACACTGCCTCGTAGATCCCCACTGCTCGAAGAGTCTCCCTGTGCACCTGGAGTATGTACCGGGCCCAACAAACATACCCGCTGATCGGGCTCTGAACCTGACCAACCACTGAGTCCCTCGGCCACTCTAGAGGTGATGACTGTAGCTGGCGGTGACTGAGAAGGCTGGACTGCCCGACTGGCTCAACTACGTCTGTGGCAGGTGCTAAAATGTCATAAGTACCCCAACCAACCTGGGCAACTGAACTCTCGAGCGGGTGGTACTCCCCGTACTGCAGTCTAACGCTACTGACCCACCTATCCAGGTCCTCAAAAGTGTCAGAGCCCTCAGGAAGCTCTGGGAGAAGAAGGAAGCGAACAAAGAAGCCATGGAAAATGTCGCGCCCCTGCAGCATGCCCTGGAGCTGCTCTAGCCAGTCTCGTACGTCAACATCGCCCTGAGGGTCATGTCGGTCAATGGCCTCCCAAATTACATCCTCATTGGGCTTGCCTGGAGGCAGGTCGTCGGGTCTCTGCCAACTAAACATCACCTGCACGAGGAGAGAATGAAAATATGTCAAAAAGTAATTGTGGTAATCATGTATGCTCAAAAGAAATCTACTAAAAGTCATCAACTAACTTACAACAAACGTGATACGCTCTGGACGCGTACCACATTTGTTGGGGGGCATTTGTTGACCCCTAAAAACTATCCCAGAAATCAAGAATTTGATAAAGGCGATTTAGCTCGAATGGGGATCGCATCTTGATTTTGCTATGCAGTGGTTGAGAAAATAATCAAATGAGGAAACTTCAAGTTCTTATTGATGGATTTGATTTGTACAAAAACATTTCTCTCCTATCCATGGTGGGGCATAATGTTATGGGAAAGACAACACTCTTGCAATGTGTTCGTGGAGATGAAATTACAAATGAGTTTGATCTTAAAATGTGGGGATTGTGTTTCCAATAACTTTGAGGTAAAATAAAAAAAAGAAGAGCCATTGTTGGAGAGATAGTAAAAAAAAGGGGGGGCTTTAGGATCTCCATTGGCAGCTAAAGTCATTGGTGGTGTTTTGAAGGACAACTTGGATGAAAGGCATTGGAGGACAGTTCTAGAAAATAATTTATTGGGTCAAAATCCTATCAATTCAATCTTAAAATTGAGTTATATAGTTCTGCCAAAACATCTACAAAATTGTTTTGCATTTTTGTTACATGTTCCTACAAGATCATGAGTTTGATAAAGATGACTTAGTCTGAATGCAAATTGCATTAGGTTTCATTCTGCCACCTTGTATTCGAGGAGAGGCTTTGAAGGATATTGGAGGAAGGTATTTTGATGTTTTAGTCAAGAAATCTCTCTTTGACAAGACTCGACATCAACACATAACATATTACAGAATGCATGATTTACTACATAAGTTTGCACAGTTCGTTTCTGCACAAGAATCCTTTAGAGCTGCTTGTGATGAAGAGTTGCTTTCTTTTTAAATTGACGAAACGATTCGGCACTCATCTGTCAATATCAGCAATCTAAAAGTGCTCAAAAGATTGGAAAATTTAAAAATTTACGTACGCATTATGTGAAGATGATCCAGAACTTGGTAAGGATTGGAAAGTTAAACTCTCTTCAACTACTTGGCGGATTTATGTTAAAAATGAGAATGGCTTTAGAATTGTAAAATTGGAGCATATGAGCGAGCTTCGTCGATTAATGAATCAAACTTCTTCAAAATGTGAAGGATGCTGAGGAGGCTTGCAGTGCCAAATTATGAGTCGAGAGGTAGAAATTAGATTTTGCCAAGAACGTGCTTGACAACCTCCAACCACCAAAATGTCTAAGTATACCATATATATTCTTATGTGGGTGCAAGGTCAGCAATATGGATGAACAATTGTCAATCAGATCTTCAATCTAGAGAAAATCGAATTGACGAGTTGCTTGAAGAGTAAAAAAAAATCTTTTCGAGCAACTACCTTTCCTCAAGTCTTTAAAACTCGACGGGATGCCGAGAGTGAAATGGCTCGAAAATAAATTTAGTGGGGATGATAAATACCATGCCTTTCCATTGCTAGAGGTGTTGTATAAAATTTTTTTTATTTTTTTATTAAAGAAGTGGTTTGAGGCAGAAGTAGTTGCTGAAGATGGATGTTTGTTTCCTTGCCTAATTGAGTGGGTGCTAAGTTACTGCCTGAAGTTGAAAGAGTTGCCCTCTTTGCCTTCCAAACTCAAGAGGCTAAGGATATATGAAATTGAGTGGACAACTTTGAATTTTTGCAGCAGTTAAAATTCTATTCCCTTCGAGGCAATCCTACTGTAAAGCAAGGATGTGCGCATCAAAGAGATTAGCCTCTACGGAAACGGCATGATGTTCGATTGCAAAACAGATTGCATCGTTGCATCCGGAACGTCATCAACATCAAAGATCTACATTGTATTTAATTAATTTGGATCAATCGGGATGGTGGCATGCAAATCAAAGCGATCCTAATGTGATGTGATAACGTGCATTTCAAGGAATATTGGCCTCATCGTCGACCAAATGATCTCCGATCGACGAACGGACTTCGCCACAATGTCGTAATGCTTTCAACCTTTAAAAACTACATTTTTTACTCAATTCGAAGCATTCAGATTGGCGGCGCACTGGATTGATTGTAATGCGGCAGTGCATAGTTCAAGAAAATCAGCCTCGTCGTCGACCTAATGATCTCCGATCGACGAACAGACTTCGCCACTGTGTTTGGAACATCCCAAATACTAATTTAATTGAATTAAATGACATATGAGAAGGTCGACATGAATTACGAGGCAAAAGCACAAATCACGAGGTAATGGCGCGAATGCTAAGCAATTTAGCCCTCAGCATCGACCAAATGATCTCTGATCGATAAACGGACTGTGTCATTGCATCCAGAACACTGTCAATACCCTAAATTGATTGTCACTTTGTCCAAACTAAAATCGTGTCGTGACCGACGAGGGTTCTAATACAATAACGCGTATTTTGAGGAAATTAATGCTCAGTGTCAACCAAATGACGTCCGATCCCAAAACAGACTGCGTCGTTACGATCAGAACATCTTTAATGCCCTAAATCCACTGTTAATTGGTCCAAAGAAAACTACGCGGTGAAATCGATGCACAAAATGAGATAAAATCTACGTAAAATGAGAAAGTGCATGTTGAGGCAACATATTTTCAAATTGACGAATGCTTATAACAGAGCATTAATGTTATTACCAATTTAGTAAATAAAAAAAATTATATCAAAATAAAAAAATTTCAAAAGTCAAACAAAAAATTTAATCGTAATTAATGTAATCACCTCGTATTGTCGAAGTTTCTGATTAAATCCCGCTGACGACGGTCACTGAAATCTCGTCCGGTAAATCACTCGCTTCAGTTGAATCCTCCGCTCTCAACGTTAAAGCGAAGCTAAAGCAAAGCCTCTCAGTTCTTCTTCGACATTTTTCTTTTTCACTGGACCTCGAGAGCTCCAAATACTTCTATCCGATGAATTTCGTTGCATAAGCCTTCGATACTTCCCCTCCTCCCTGAAGTGCTCAACCCCTATAACGTCTAACCAAGCTTCTTACCAAGATTGATCTCCAGCTTTAGCCTCCACTCAACTCAAGCAAGACTGTAGCTTGATCTCCATTCTTCCTGAACCGTCAACCTTCCCTACTCTCTCATCCAACTAGAGCAACTGAAGCTTGTCTCCGTCCAAATCTAACAAAATCTTATCACTATACCGTAAGATTTTCCTGTTTTACACTAGGAAGTAACCTTCTCTTGTTTCTCTGGTTCATATACAGCAACAACCAAAGTCAACCTGTCCTTCTCCCTTCCTTACCCGATACAAGCCGCACCTCCTCTCCCTACCAATTTCAAGCTCTGCCACCTGCTGTTAGAGTCTCCTGCACATCCCAATCTCTTTGCTGCAAACAATTTAGATGGACTTCTCCACTTCAGTGCTCACAACAGCAAGAGGAGTTCCTCTTTTAAAGACATCCAATCCACTACAAGCCAAATCGCTACCAAACAAAACTCCTCTTGCTCTTCACAACCTGCTTCCTGAACTTAAACCTTTTTGCTTTGACAGTTCACGTGAGCACACTACTTATTTTCCTTCACAACTTTACTGCAGTAGCTTTCTTATTTTTCTTCCCATTCATATAAAATTGCCTCCTACATCATGCAAATAAAATAGCCTATCATAAGCTACATCTGCTTATGGCCCACTTAATGAATCTCATTTCCTTTTATTTGGCTCGTGCTGCATTTCTTCCTAAAGCAGAGAGGCGTTTTTATTTTTATTTTTATTTTTATTTTAGTCCTTTCTTACATTATCGCTGCTAGTGCTTGTTGTTATTAGTTTTTCTTTTCTTTTTTTTAGTCATTAATATTGATTTTCATATTAAATGCTAATATTAAGAATCAACTTTAATATTAGTATTGAATATTAATATCAATATTAATTTTATCCCCATCTTGCAGATGCCTTTTTTTTACTTTACTTTATTGATTGATTTTTTTTAAAGCATTAGATATTGGTAGTATTTTTATATCTACAGCATTATTAACGATATTTTGTAAGTTAGTCATTCATGCTATTGCTGTTAGCTTTGGAAATAGACTTGTAAATATCTATACATGAGAGAAAGAATAAGGCCAACAGAAAAAATATATAAAAGAGATAAAATAGAAGAAAATTACAGTGGAATTTCATATTATTCCTGTTTAGATATTTTCACTATCTTTAGTATGATTAGCTGTTAATAACTAGTGCCAGTTAATAGCAATACTTATATTAGTTGTATGTTTTCTGTTAGAGATTTTTTTGTATATAAGTATAAATGCTATTTTATGTATATTTATACATATACACTATTTTTTGTATATAGGTATGTATATTATTTTAGATATATAAATATATTATTTTTTTATTAAATTTATGTATATTTTATTTTCTGTTAAACTATTCAAAAAAAAGAGGAAAAAGAAAAAATATTTTGCAAACTCTGAGAGCTCATTTCGTTGTTTGTAGCGCGACAAAATGACCACCTATACATGCTTTTCGTAGCATGATGAGAGGAAGTTCGTCGCGGTGCTCTCGACGAATCGGGTAATCACTTCGAGAGCTCATTTCGTCGTTCGCGGCGCACCGACAAATCGCATATACACGCTTTTCGTAGCGTGGTGGGAAGGGAACCCGGTGCGGCACCTACGACGAAGTGGGTGATCACCTAAAATCTCTTTTTCGACATTGCGGTGCACCGATAAACCACCTATACACGCTTTTCGTAGCATGGTGGGATGGGAACCCGGTGCAACGCCTATGACGAGAAGGGGATATTTATAAGTACCCGCTCGCAGGAAAATAACTATGTTTTTAAATAGGTACTGCCAAAGACCCATACACTCTTTTCATAGCGTGGTGGGGGATGAAGAAAATATGATCGCAGTGTCCAAAGACACCTGCCATACACACTTTCGTAGCATGATGGGAAAGGCCCAGTTTCCCGTAATTTCCCCTAAACGGGGGAGACGCCGGGAGGCTGCCGAAATTTTGTCCGAAAAGGGCAAGGACTTGAACAATATTTGGACAGCTAGGGACTTAATTTTGGACAACAGGGAACTTAAACTCAAGCTTAAATTTGAACGAAACTCAAATGATTAACAAAGATTTTTGAACTTAAATGAAGTGAAATTGCAATGAGAACTTGAACATTAAGTGAACCATGACTTTGAACTTGAACAAAATAAAATGAATGTGAACCCAAGAGAATGACATTGAATCCAACTCCATCTAAAACGAAAACACAATCAAGTGACATGTGATCAATAAGGGATCTCATTTGAACATGGAATATTGAGAGATTTATCACTTTAAAAAGATGCAAATGAATATATACAAGACTTATGGATCAATGGATTTATAAGATGTCATTCATTCATATGGAGGAGAAACTTGTATTGAACACAATGACAAGCAATTGATACAAATCATGTGTTGAAATTATCATCCATAGACAAATACAGTGTGAAGTACAAATCATTTTAGAAGACAAATGAGTGGAGTAAGGCATGATCACATGCTTGAAGTTAACAACACAAGAGCTTCAACCAATATAAAAAAAAAAGAAATATTTAGCTCGAATGCTCACCGCTTATGAAGAGCAATAAGGTGCAAGAAGATGCAATCGCCTACACACGAGCAATAATTTTGGACATGATGTGTTCGTAATTAGCAACATAAGACCCTTTTTGACGGTGTCATCATAAAAGTTCAAATGCAAGCATCCTACAAGCTAATGCAAGGAACAGGCACAATGAATATAGCATCTACATTCAATTCAATATGTTGTTCACAAGCAGGATGCAAAGTTGCTACTTCAAATGCGAATGCCAACTAGTAGCACTAGAAGATCGATATTTAACGCAACATCCCTACGAACATAGGGTGTCATACGATGGATGATACAACAGGTTTATGAGAAAGATATGAAGGATATTTAGCAGATGAAGCAACAATTTTACAACACTTTGGCAATTAACAACGGAACACGAGTGGCCATGTTCAACCTTCAAGCAATGAAATAGGAGAGAGTATATGATTTGACTACAAACAGATTAACTCTTATGAATACTGGAAGATATGCAAGTCAATGAGGTAGATTATCAATCAACATACAAAGAGAAGAAAATACAAACTCCTACAAGTCGTCATAGAAGATCCATCATCTATACTAAATGCTACCTACAAGAAACTGTAGAGGAACAGTAGCAAATGCAAAAGCCTACGATGGCTCTAAAAGATTTGTATGCAAAGAGAGCTGACAACGAACAAAGGGATCATGCCCATGACAAACGAAGCCACCCATGTGAATGAAAGCAGGAGATTAGTTAGTGCACCGTGATCCACCTGCAGAAAGCAAGTAGTGCACGACAGTCTACCTGTATAAAGCAGCGAATAACTCAGTCTAGAAGCTGCTACAATACGCCACCGGATCTGCAACATCCGTACAAGCAGATAGAAGGTATTTACAAACATTCTAAAAAGTACCCTCGTACATATGCACCTTAATTTGTATACACATAGGTACACAAAGGGATATGCAATCAAGAACACGCATGGGCCCCAACGAGCGTGTTATTGGTACACATGTGATGTCTAGGGATGCTGCGCGGGTCAATAAATAAGCCTGAGTTCGAGCCCGATCCTCTAATACGAGTGGATAGGAGTCGACACGGCTCAAACTATACAATAAATATTCAGTCACGATGGTGATTGAAATATTTATTTTACAGTTCATATTAGGCCTGCAAAGCCTCTAACAAAAGAAATTCATTCACAAAGGTCTAAAGCCTACGAAATCTATAAACCTGATCCTCTATCAATAGCCCGATAGAGTCGACAAGGTTCAATCTATAAATACAAATGATCCCGTTCTACCCTGATGATGGCCGTGTTAAATGCAAATCTCAACCGGAGGGGTCCACATAAATCATTTCAAATACCATCCAAACACCCACAAAATCCAAATCTCCAGAAAATCCCAAAATTCCAAATATTTAAAATTGAAATAAATTCATTAAACACTTAAAGCATAAAATCCATCCACTCTCCGTAACAATTTGCCGAGGTGGATAAATTAAAATTTACTTCAGCTCACATGGAGCTAATGCCTAGTTGAAAATATAACTAGGATCCATTCTCAAACAATCTCCTGTTAGTAAGGACGTGGTACGTGTCCTCTAACCGGTAATTTCGCCACCAAATGGCACTGCAGGATAAACGGTTATGACCCGAGGCCCTCTGAACCGAGTGGTTTTGCCGCCAAATGGCACAACATGATATCGGTTATGGCCAAAGCCAATATGGTCCTTGCTGACATCAAATCCTTGAGATATGAATTAATAGGATATGATCGATAGGGTACAAAGCCCTCTGTTAGCTAAGGTGGATTCAAATTTATCCTCTTAGACAAACACTCCCCCCAGGTCAATAAGGTACCCTTGGACGAAGCAACCCATGGCTGCTGACAAGGATCCTTCTATCAGGTTGGGTCGACTACCTCCTCTAACTAAGTAGACCAGGGACCACGATGGCCCGGGATGACGGAACCATGGGATCTTGATCGGGTCCATCATCCATACCCCCACCATCCGCTTTAAGTGCAAGATGGTGAAATTTTCAATTTTAAAATATCAATCCTTCAAATTTCCTGCACCCAAACCCATGCTGCTACTATATGCCAGATTCACATATCTCTACGTATATGATCGACGACTAGCCTTAATCGAAAGTTCTCTCTCGTGATCGGGAGGGGTAATTAATTATAGGGGCTTGCACCTATAGGAAACCAGAACTCAGATCATAAAGTCCTCGCAAAATGAGGGCAAAATCTCTGGGTAGTGTCTTATCTGCAAACCCATCTGCCTTCCAAAATTTACCCCAGAAATTAGTTCATTAAAACTCCCCCCGAAGAAAGCAAAAAGCGAGCGGAGGCCGGGGCCGAATTTTCAGAGCCCACAAAACCCGAACATGAGTTGCCTTTATTGGAACAACAAGAGGAGTAACTACTGCCTGCCGGTATTGAGGCACCGGGGCAGTCTGAATAACTGGTATGGTAGGCGCTGGTCACCTGACTGCTGGATGAGTAGGCTGAAAAGGGAGTGGTATAGGCACTCGCTGCCTAATCACAAGGTACACTGGTTGCACACGAATAGGAGTGGGACGAGCAGGTGCTCGGGCTATCCGACGAGCAACTAGAGGTCCAAAAGAGCATATGGCCACGTGACCTCTCCACTAGGGAGGAGAAAAGGCAACAACCTCAGTAGGGGTCGGCCCGCCAAGAGTGACGAAGGCCGAGTCAGTGAAGGAATTAATAGGGATTCCTCCAGTAGGAGGACTAGCTAGCAGGGACTCAGGGAGTGTCACCCGTGCGTTAGAACTGAAACGAAAAGTAATTGAAGAGGCCATGTCAACCCCTGCCACAAAAGAGCTAAAGAAATTTAAAAGATTAGTAAGAATAAAAATCGTGAGAGGAGAAGAAAATTGATAAGGGACGGAATGGCTTAGAAGGCTAGAAGGAAAGGAAGCTAGCTAGGGAGAACCCTAACTAAGAAGAAACGAACCTAACTAGGAAGGACCCTAACTAAGAGTAGGACAGACCTAATCTAAGGAGTACCAAACCTAGAGTACATATAAGAAAGGATAATATAGAATCCAAAGATTGAGAGAGAAGTATGTCCCACTGTGATCGCCAGAAACCTGTGGACCTCCGAAAGGACACCGCTCAGTGGGGGAACAGAATGTAGAGGGTACTACAGTGCTATCCCAGAGGATAAAATGATCGCAGGCCTCTGCGCTCTTCGCAAACAGGCCATTGAGAGGGCATATTAGATCATACATATGATTAACCATTGAGGATATTGGCTCTCGCCTACGCACCTCGATGAGTAATAATATACATGACCTGATCGAAGTCACGGGATTTTCCTCACTTAATACATCAGCTCGAGTGAGATTTATTTGATAGTGGAATTCCGTTTCCCATAGGCCCAAGCCCCCATAGTTAATTATATCTCAAACCGAGGCCTAAGAAAACTCTCGATTAAGGATTCTACATTATACTTTCAAATGGGATTGGCACATAGGGAGGAGAGTAAGAAGTTCCTACTCGAAGGGAAATGAAAGGTTCTATTCGGCTAAGTCAACATACACGACTCACATCATCATCTAGAGGGATTAGGGTAATGAGAAGAAATTAGAGAAAGTAAGTAAACCCTACACTCAGAGCATACAAGAGAGAAGGATTGAGGTGGTATCATCTGTGTTACGAGAATATGCAGGATTTATAGCCTTTGAAGGATAGAAGACTTACCCACCGATGAGACATACTATGAGACATCGATAGTAGTAGCCTTGAACCGTAAATCTATGGTGGGTTTAGTGTTCTACAACACTAACACCCGTGTCCTAGCTAATGCAATGCAGAACTTGGACTTACCCCAGCCTGGATTGAGGAGCTAGCTAACCACCTAGTTAATCTAATACCATGAATCCAGTCATTTTTTTGAAAGAGTGATATAGGGTTAATGTTTTTGAGAAGTGGGACCGACATCTAGAGATTGTCCTAAGTGGTCCATTGACTTATGTTGGATAAAAATGCTAAAAGTAAATGCAATTAAAATTTTAGACCCACATTTAAATTAATTTTTAATGCAATGCATGTTGATCAACTTAATTAAATGCTTAAAATGTATATGAAGCAGTTTTAAAAAGGCTTAAAAATATATTTTATCCTAAAGTGCACAGACTCTCCTTGACAGATCTATACCCTCATAGGCTAGGCGGTTTGCCAAAACCCGCAAGCGGGGAACGGCCTAACAAATGGAAAGAATAATGCGGCAAGCATGCTATGCGAACTCCCGACAGTCCCGTGCTTACTTCTTAAGAGCGTTAGAGTTTCTATGTTATCTTAAAATTTTTAATTAAGTTTAAGTAGAAAAATTTTGGGCGTACCCTCATGAGCCTTAGATCGAATCTAGGCTAAAATAAAAGTGGCACATAAATGCCAAAAAACTAAGAAAAAGCAGGTAATATCTAATCACAATCAACATCAAATCATCCATAACATAATTAAAATCAAATAAAATAATGTACATAGGTACGTGCCCTTTTAATATTACAACCAAAAATTACATAAATTAAAAGTGATCGAGCACTACTAACAATAAACTTAAATTTTTAATCCTAATACATATGCAAGTCTTAAAAGCAAAGCATTTCTTCTTCAAGTCTTCATCTTCAAATCTTCTACAGATCACCTTCCTTCAATCTTTGTAGGATTTGCCCTCCAGAAGGGTACCCAAATAGATAAGAAATTTCCTATAAAGGGCCTTTCTTTTCTCCTTTGGGTACCTAATATTTAAAATGCCTTACTTTTGAAGACTTTCAGAACTCAATACCTTTACAGATTACATCAGATTATATCAATAAAAAGAAAATTTAGACTCTCCTACATAGTTATCATAACCAGTTAATATAAAATAACTCAAGCAGTTATATGTGAAAATAAAATACTCATGCTAGCCATACTTGGCCATGCTCTTATTTATTGGAGGCTTAGCAGCTGAAGTACCTGTAGCAATTATATTTATGATTTATTTATTTTTAGCCCCCTTTTATTGCCCTGCATGAGCACGATCACTTGCAGAAAACTCAGTGAGCAACAAGAATAATCCTAACCTAAGGGTAATCTAGTCGCCCATCACATTAATTCACAGAGTAAAGTAAAAGTAAACAAACATATCAATCAACTTTCAATCATAGCATGTAGTGAAATCCTAAAAAAAACTCATCACACAATAGAAAAAGTAAACATCGGCCTAACCTACATCTAGAAGTGGTGCCCTAGCAAACCATCTAAGTGCGTGTAGAAAGCTGTGTGGTTAGGGTAGATCCTAAGCTGGGTAGTTGATTGAAGTTATTTTAGTGTTCGAGTTTGAAGGTTTAAGGGAGAGTTTAGGTTAGAGTTTAAATATTAATGTTTTAAAGCTTGAGTCATATATATTTTAATAGTTAGGTGATTACTACATTTGTTTCTTACCGAGGCCATGAAGTTTATTTCACTTTCCTTGGGGCTAAGTTAATAACCTCGTAAGCCTAGGTTACCCAGTAGTAATCAGGGTTGATTAAGTTAATTTAGTTAGTTAGAAATTAAAGAAGGAGGTGTGTTAAATGATTTATTATCAGGTTAGGAGGTTAACTTACAGCTTAGAGTAATGTTATCTGAAGTTTAGGTTGAGTTAATGAGTTTTTGAGGGTTCAGGGTCAACTAGGGGTGTAAGTGAGCCGAGCCAGCTCGAGCTCGACTCATTTATGAGCTCGCAAGCCGAGCCTATTGAGCCACGAGCTCGAGCTCAAAATCGAGCTCGTTTATTAAACGAGCTCGAGTTCAAACTTGACGAGGCTCAGCTCGCGAGCCGGCTCAAAATTTTAAAATCCCACCTAATTCAAAATTCTATGGGACATGCCATTATAATAAATGCTAACAGCCTATTACATCTATTACATCTCAAAGAGAAAAAATATCGCCGGATTCACTCAAATCGTGAGCCAGCTCTCTCTCTCTCTCCTCTGCCACTATAATAAATACTTACAGCCTAAAGGCCCTAAACTATTAAAAAAAATTGCTCACAACTCTACTCTCTCTCTCTCTCTCTCTCTTCCTCCCGCTGCAATAAAAAAAATTGAGAATTAATTTTTCTGGACCGCACGTGTTAGATGCACCAGAAGCTCGACGAGTGGCTCGAACTCGTTTATGGTGGAACGAGTCGAGCTCAATTTTTGAGCTCGACTCGAGTTCGAGCTCAATTTTTGAGCTCGACTCGAGTTCGAGCTCAATCTCGAGCTCAGTATTTGACAGTTGAGCTCGACTCGAACACCCTCTGACTCGAGCTCGACTCGACTCGTTTGCACCCCTAGGGTCAACCTATCCTCTAAGTCAAAGGGGCCAAAAGTTGACTTTTTAATTAAGAGTGATTCATGAATAATTAGTATTTTTATAAAATAATAAACCTTAACCCGATCGGTTATACTATAAGTATGCTCAATTTGAAATTTTCTATATTAAGTTATGAATTTATGAAGTTTTGACCTCATTTTTTACTTAAGTTTGACCGGATTGTTAACTTTTTTATTTAAGATGATTTCTAGAATCCTAATATTTTTAATAAATACTAAATTTTAATTGGAGTTGAGTGCCTGTTAGTTTGCCTAATTTGGAATTTTCTAAAATTAGTTATGAATTTTCAAAGTTTAGACATTTAATGAATTATTAAAATTATTTAATTAAGGGCTATTTTAGGGGTTTTGATCCAAATTAGTCCCAAACCTCTTAGAATCACCCCCAAAGGTCAGGAGTGACCTAAAGGGGTGTTCCCAAGTGTTTGGGGAAAATTTGGAATTTTTAATAAATTTTAATTATTTAATTCAATTACAAAAGTAATTTTTAGTCAAAATTAAATTAAGGTTTAAATTGAGGTCCAATTAAGGGGCCTTTAATTTTTTGAGATTAAGAACTAAATTTTGAAGAGTTTGATATATTATGGGTAATTTTTGGATTTAATTTGGATTTATTAAGATTTTCTGAAGTTGTTGGGTCCTATTCAAGGGGTAGATTAGGGTTTGTTAGTTAAGGGGTTTAAAAGGCTTTAAAAAATTCCTAGAAAATTTTATGGGGTTTATGATGTCACTAAGTTCATATGGTTCAAGTTTCAAGTCAATTAGAGATCTATCCTAGCTCCTAGAATTTTTTTTTCTAAGTTCACTAGATGAGTCCTTAATTATTGTCCTTAGGGTGTCCCTACATTAAATAGGTTTTAAATTAATATTTGAAACTAACCCTTGAGGTAACATAAAGGAAATGCAATACAAACATAAGAACACCAAGTCCTTAGATCTAGGAGAGCCTAAGCTAAGTGCTCGTGCATCCTATACATGCAAAAGACAACTAAACAATAACTAAGTACGATTATCAATGTGATTAGTGGATGATTGGAGCCCAATCATCCACTAATCATTCCCACATGAATGCTATCCACATGTGTAGCTTATGTTTGAAATTTCACAAAATGGATCTCCCAAGATTAAGGGATTTACAGTATATATGTAATTTTAAAATAATTTTGAAATACATATAGATATATGTGATTTTTAGAAAAATAATGTAATTAAAAATAATTCAATTTAAATAAGTATATAAGTAAGTGGGAGATCCACTGGTCATCTAAGGGAGGCTTCAAAAATAATTTGAAAATAATTAACATATTATTATTTAAATAATAGTTAGATAATGAAAATAATTAAATAGTACAGAAATAAATCAGAAAAAAAGGTTTTAATATCTGAAAGTAGTTTTAAATGAAAGTACATAATTTTCTAAAAATTTTAAGGTATTATACACAAAAATCCGATTTAAAACGAATTAGATATGAATTATCAAAGTTAAAAATCTTTAAAAGGTATTTTAAAAATAATTTAAAGTAATTAATATTTAAATCAAACATTAAGATTTCTGAAATTTGGGATAATTTAATAAGAATAATTTTATAATGTTTAGAAAATAATTAAACTTTAAGTTAAATAATTATTAATTAATAATTTAAATGTTTAATTAATTAAAATTACTTAAAATAGTACTAAAAAAAATTTTAAATTAATTTAAAATTAGATAATTATAAATAGTTTTCTGATTTTTATGAAAGTAAAATGTTATTATTTATTATATATTTTTATTTAAAATAATTATTAATAACATAAATTATTTAAATATTTATTATATACTAATGATTTAAAATAGTTAGATATATAACATATAGTAATTATTGGAAATAATTAAGTATTCAATAAAATCTTAGATCAAAATATATTTAAATATTGCTCTGAAATAATAACTAGGTTTAAAATAAAATTATAGATTTTTATAAAATATTTTAATAATTTTATAATTAATTATTATAAAAAAGGTAAATATTCAATATTTAAAATAATTTAAAATATAATTAAAATTTTAAGCTAATTTTATTTTTAAATTAAAGGAAATAATTTTCTAGAAATTTTGATATAAAATATGCAGTTCTTGGATTTAAAAATAATTTTAAATAATTTTTAAAGGAAATCTAATAAAAACATAATTAAAATATTTTTTTAAGGAAATCTAATAAAAACATAATTAAAATTAATTAAAACTTAATTTAATAAAAAAAGGTGGTGGCGGCGGCGGGCCACGCGTCGGCCTGGGATTCGTCCCCGGAACCGAGGGCAATCATTGCATGGCGGTGCGATGATTGCGCTGCGGCAATGATTGCGGCAATCGAACACCGCGGACACGGCATTACTTAGCCACATCAGCGGACGCTTATGAGCGTCCGATCCTCCGCGGTTCGAATCAACGGCTCAGATCGAGCTGGATGGAGCTAATTGGCGCAGGATCAGATCCACGGTCGGATAATTGCCACGGAACGGCTAGATCCGAGCCGTTAATCGTAAGATCAACGGCTCGGATTGTACGTAACGTAAACGTTACGTAGACCGAACCCTAGGTTGCGTTTTCGAGCTTGTTTGCTCGATTGGATGAACCAAATCCAATGAAAATTTAAACCTAGAGTCTATGTATGAAGAGCATTCGTGTGGGGTAAGTTTCGCGCTCTAAAACACACTACGAGAAGCTAATTAGATCTAGGTGTTCTAGACTAGGGTTGAGAATTTTACCCAATATACATGACGGATTTGAGAGTTCTTAGGCTTGTTGCACTTGTAGACTATCCACGCTCCTAGTTGAAGAAGAAGTCATGGCTCGAAACCCTATGGATCGACAGCAAAACGACTTGGACGTGATCAAGGCTCGGTTTGCTAGAGATCTCGTCGCCGGCGAGGTTTTGACGGCGGGTTTGAGTGGGGAAGAGTGGAGGAAGATCAGAGAGGCTCACATGCGAGAGGGTTCAGGCTTAGAGAGACTTAAGAGGGAATAGGATGACAGGTCCCCTCTAATCAAGCCCTAAGACCCTATTTAAACCTCCTAACCCTATGATCGACGATTTAGATCAAATCTAGGGCTGATTAGGAGGGAAACCAAGTCTCTTGGCCGTGGTTTGAGTTAAGGGAGCATTAGGAAGGTTTTAAATGCTTTAATATGGATTTAATTTGACTTAAATAGGTCAAATTGAACTAATGAGACTTGGGTTGACCAAGTCAAAGCTTGACTTGGTCAACCTAGTCAATTAGGTCAAAGGAGGTAGGGGTTGAGACAAAGATAGGGTTTGAAATGAATTGAAATTGAATTAGGCTCATTGGGTCAACCTAGGTTGACCTGGTCACCTAGGTTGACCTGGTCAACTAGGTTGACCCAAGTCCTGGGTCTGGGCTCCACAGACTCAGCTTGACTCACTAGGTCCAATGGAAAGGGCCTTGGGGTCTGGCTTGGTCAATTTGACCAAGTCAAACCCTTTGACCAAGTCAAACCCTTTGACCAAGGGTGTAGAGGAATTCAAGGTCAACAGAAGTGAATGTTAAGAAGCTTCATATGGTGTCTTGGAGTAAAACATGCAAACCACTTAAATTTGGTGGTTTGGGTGTCCCTGCTCTTACTGATCTCCATTATGCCTACAACTAATCCTTACTCTGGTGGGTCATAATCTCAAAAAGCCTTCTTGTTACCTAGTAATACCACTCTCTATGGAGTTCTTGCCCTCTCAAAGCTAGTAGATTGTGGAAGACTCTTAAGAAACTTGCTAGGGAAATCTCCATCACATTGTATTTAAGGTTACTCCTGATAGCAAGCATCATTTATTTGGGACCCCATGGATTCATGGAAATACTATTGAAAATCATTTTGGCATCTCTAATTCTATATTCTCACCTTTTAAATGCCTTATTACATATGATGTAATTCTTAATGGGCGTTGGAATCTGCCTGCTTCATTCCCTTATGCTCTACAAGTACTTATTCAATGCATTCCTATTAAACCTACTTGTAATGTTGGCATTTTGTGGATGGGTGTTGCTAAGCCTACTTTCAAACACTTTTGGGCCTCTTGTTTTTGTAATCTAAAGATTGTTGATTGTTGCAAGCAAATTCGACACAAAAAATACACTATCATATTTTTTATTTGTTTATGGCTTGCGCTTGTGGATGGTCTTAAAACTACTTATGCCCTTGCCCGTAGGAATATTATGGTGCATAATTCTTTTATTCTATGTAACAATAGTGCTGAAACCATCTCACATCTGCTTTTTGAATGTGGCTTTTAATATACCTTATTGAGAAATATTATTTCTACCTTCTCCCTTTTCTTGTTGCACCCTAACATCTTGCAGGCGCTCGACTATATAGATGATTGTTTTTTCCAAACCCTAAGGTGGTTAATGCTCACAGGCTTGCAATCTCTTCCCTTATCTATTTTATTTGGCAATAATGAAATGCTATATTGTTCAAACAACAATATTGGATATGGTTTATTATCATATCTAATGGGCTTTATATTTGAAATTCAGAAGATGGAGAAGTTATACTGAGATCAAAATATTTATTGGTTAGCACATTTGAGGCTTATGAAATCATGCTCTTCATTTGGCTGAATTTCCCGGGGATCTTTGGTTTTTGCTGGATTATGATGAAGCTCGGTTCCTCACCAATCTTGGATGAACACTGCATTGCATTGGCAACCATGATGCTCTCTTCTTATTTTTGTTTGTTGGCCCTGCTGTTTTCTGCTTCACCTACATCACCATTGGATGGCATGCTTTGCCCAGCAACCGGATTAGATCTAATTCATGATGACACTCTTATTATTTTTTGGGGGTGTTTTGTTGCTTAGTGAGTCTACTTTTTGCTTTCTTAATATTACTTTGCTTTTGGGTTTTCTTTTGACCCTTCCAAGATTTTTGCTTTTTTGTTATAGCTCCTTTATGTCTTTTTTTCATCTCTGAGTTATTTTTGAGCTTCTTATTGTAATTATTCATTATGATGATGAAATAAGTTAGTTCCTCAATTTTCTAAAAAAAAAAATCATGAGAGGGGAAGTTAACTTATCAAAAAATTTAAGCTGCTTTTTTTTTAACATTTTCAAATCCTGCTTAAATCCTGTATAAGCAGCCCCTAAACCCGTAGGAGTGACAAGACATGGCTGTGAGCGCAGCGAGAGTGTTCGCTGGTGAATGGGCGACGGGAAAGTACTCCCGCCTCTTTCCTTCCCCAGCTGCTGCGATCGCGGCCTTCTCTTGCGCCATAGCTGGCTTGGCCTCCTTCTGCACCGAGGCTGACGGTGTTCTGAGCTCTCGGGTCAAGATCTTTGATCGTGATCTCAAGCGCAAGCAGGTCTGACCTTTTTCTCCTCCTATGTATCCTTCGCCTCTCTCTCTCTCTCCTCCTATGTATCCTTCATCTCTTTTTTTTTTTTGCCTTTGTTATATTCTGTTTAAGTGAGTGATCATTGGATCTGCAGAGGGATAGAGCTGCGTGGTTGATGGGGGGAAAGAACGATTTCGTGGACTCTGTAGCGGAAAACCTTGTTGATCGACTGGAGGTAATCTGATTTCACTCAAAATTTGAACTTTTTCCCTCTTTTCATTGGTTAGGCATCTAAGGTTTTATCTGTGTGTTTAATCCACTGGAGAATGTCCTTGGGTTTGGTCAGGCTGGCTGCTGTTCATATAGGCGCTTCCTCTCCTATTTTTCCTGGAAGACTAGTTTAGACAGGGAAGAAATTCCAGCAGTTATTAGTCTGATATTATGCTGCTTCCCTTCTCTTGAATATTGATGTGTTTCATCTGCAAAGCCCGTTTACTTCATTTGGCTTACATGGATCTTTATTGACCCCTGAATTTCTTGAAGAGATACATTTTTTGTTTTACTGGATTCAGTTTAGTGATATAATCATATGTGTATACCCAAATAGCGCATATGCTACATTAAAAAAAAAAATAGCGCATCTGCTAGTTTTAATGATAGTTTGGATTGTCATCTCTGAACAACGTGGACCAGATTCAGGTCTACTCATCCAGGTCAGAATTATTAACTCATAGATGTCGTAAAAAATATAGCGAACTTGCCACTAAATTCAAGTAGGCCAACCCTGTCTATTAAAGTGTGCTTGGCCTAAGGTTCAACTAAGAAAAATTGGCCAATTCACTGAAGCTAGTCACTTAAAATCATCAATGTAACTCACGAGAGCTTAGTGAGTCACGGTGAAGTCAACAACCATCTTCACATAGATTAGTCCTTTTCTTAAAATTCAACGTGTATTCTCTATGTAACTAAATAGCTACGTGTTAGCTAGGTTCATTTTATGAAAAGCATTTATTAACCCTTGCAACATAATTTCACTTGTGTAGCCTTTTTGATAGCATTGCACTTCGAACGGAGTCTTTAAATAGGGATCAGAGTATGAACCGGACAAATCAAAACATTTGTTCAAATTTTGTACTTTTAATAATTTAATAAAATCTCATAATTTCTCACTTCGAATTCTTCCTTTCTCATCTTTTCTCTTGTTTTCTAACCATCCTTACTAGTAAGATTTTAATGTTTTTTATGGATAATTTTGGATCTACCATACTCTAAAGTGCGATGAGCATGGACAGATGTTAAGAATTAGAAACCAAGCTTTGGAACAACAAGATGACAATGATAGATTAGTTGAAATGAAATAGCAATTCTTCATTACTAATAAATGACTCAACTAGATTGGGGAAGAATAAGCAAGATGATTCAACGAGTCTTTAAGCGTGCTCCTAAAATTACTCCACATGTTGGAAATTTTTTAAGATAGATCTTTTAGATTCAATCACGATAACCACCAAGTCTACAAACACTAATTTTGACTCTAGCAATTGGCTTGATTTATCTTTCAAAAAGCAATGACGAAACATCAAACCTAGGAGAACTGAGAATTGTAAACTACAGTTAAAAATGATTTTGCTGAGAGATTTTTAGGGACCAAGCTATAGCAAAATTTAAGATCCCACCTTTGAATTTGTGCAAGAAAAATATAAATTCACTGACCACATCTCTTATTTCATGTCGGTGACTTCATTGTTGAATGCCAATGAAGTCATGATTTTTTGAATGTTTATTATTACTTTTAAGGAGTTGCCACTTAGGTGATTCTCCTGTCTTACGCATAGGAGTATATCCTCCTTTGATGGGTTCAAATGGTAATTAGTTATCCATTTTGCAGCTACATAAAAGTCTCTTTAATAATCTTTAGCATTATTAAGGATAAGGTTGGAGCAGGGCGAGTTTCAAATAAATTCGATTATTCAATACAAGTCTCCATATCAAAAACATTTGTAAGTAATTCAACAACAACTTCTCCAAGTAATTGGGCACATACTCTGAAAAGGGTTGAGATCAAAAGTCGCTAAAGTTAGTTTATGCTAGGAAGAAGAGGGTCCACGGTTCCATGCTAACATAAACCAAGAATCAATCTCTCTTGTTCCAATGAAGGGCTTGCTTTCCTAGTCACTTTTGGAAATCGTCTCAAAGCATCTCAAAGGATGGGAATAAATGACTTTCTCCTTTCCTTTCAGTGATCCACTTGGCTCACGTGCTAACTTCTCTAGAGTGATTGCTCATAGAGGCACAACGAGAATCAGAGAAGAAATGGAAGGCACCTTACTTGAAGCATCTTGGCATGAATTTGATCCAACTTCGCTCTTCTCAGCCTCCTCTTCGTCACTCAAAACTTCTTGCCTCTTCTTTTGAGAAGGGGAGTTGACTGATCTCCTCTTGGATATTATCAATAAAAATCATTTAAGTTGACCTTATATAAGTGGTCCAAATCAGACAAAAGAGGGGTCTCACTAGGGATTTTAAAAACTAAATGATATAAAAAAAAATTGACTAAGTATAATTAAAATTTTATAAGGGTAAAGGCTATTCAAATAAAGAAAAAAGAACTTACTTGATACATGCCATGAGAAGGTTGTCTAAGAATAATTGGGGCGTTGATAGAAGACTTGAAAGTGTTATTGTATACAATTAAGTTGAGGCTCTTGCAGATTCATGTAGAACTCAACCTTTTCTTTTGAAAGATGTGATGTCACCAACTTGGCACTTGAGAATTCAAGATTATGTTGGTCCTATTGCTACTTTTTCCAATAGGCTTAACAAAAAAGTATTTCTTTATCCAATCCTTGATCTTATTTTTTGAGCCTTGCATTTTTTTATGCTAAAAAAAAAGGAGCAATGCCTTCTTTAAAGGCTTATATTGTAAACATCAAGCATAATAAATTTAAAATCCATTTCCATCTTTGCATTGTCAGGTAAACAATAAAAGGGGGATTTACATACTGCTTATGTCATGCTATTTACATATCTAACACCCAAAGCTTTAATATTTCATGCTTACCATCCATAGATCAAATATGGGTACAAGGAATGGAATATAAGTTTATAGGGTAGTATGGGCGGTAGGTATGAAATATTAAAATTTTGAGTGTTAGATATGTAAATAACATGATATAAAGTTGTATCTATGTAAATCCCCCTAAAAGTAATCATGTTGGCAAAGTAATTTAGTATCACCTATGTTGATACTAAGTTAAAATATCCTAAGACCTTAGCTACCTCAAGGAAGAAAGGATGTCACAAACCACATCAAAATTGGTCCTAGTTGAAGCGTCGCTCATCATCCTTTAGCAAATTTAGGAACTTGCTTGTCTTAGGAATTTGCACAACGAACTTATTGTTGGACTTGAACTCTTGACACAATGAATTGCTGTTATTCTTCTCACCAGCTATGTGAACTCCCCAATCTGCCTGCCAAAGTATTTCGAGCAACTCATGAAAACCTTTAACATAGTCGATTGAGACCTCAGAGTAGTAGTTGTATAGCAATTGAAGTGAGAGAATGTCAAATAACAAATGAACTATTGAGGGCCTATTCATTGATAAGATCATGAATGTTGGAGTGCCACTAGTTCAAATACAAATCGACATCATTCAAGGCAGCATATCAAATGATTATATTTGATTGCATGTAGATTTAAAGTGACTTAAAATATGAGAAAATAAAAATTATCCTAATCATATCATCAGAGGTCAAATCAACGATAATGATCATTTCCAAAAAAAATAAAAATTCTAACAAATAATTTTCATTACTTAAAAAATAGATTACACAGAGAAATAACGAGCACAAAAAAATAAAATTGTATGTGCCTAAGAAAATTTCTATCTTCTCGCTTGCAAGGAAAATTAATCAACATGAAGGAGGATAACTAGAAGATGTCAGCAAGTTCTCAAACCCAACATCAAGCAATGACATAGCTCTGCCTAACACCAATTGGACAATGGAATAAAAAATGATATCTCTAGTGATTGATCCATGAAGAATCAATGAAAAGTAAGAACTCTACCTCACTAGCGAATTGACTAATTTAAGAAGAACTAATATTCCTCTTCATAAGGATAACTGTGTTCTTTAAACCACTTAATTCTTGCTTGATCGCCAAGGAAACATCAAACCAAACTCGAAGTCTTTGATTGGAGCAAAAGTTTTCTCGGTGACTTCAAATTTATCATTTCAGCTTGATACTCAAAATAGACTTGTTGTCTTTTTCCCTTGAACAAGTAGTGGCATCACCATATTCATCGCCTTCCTTAGTGGTGGCTAATGGCTTTGATAAATTGACAACTCACTTAGCTTTAGATATTGGCAGTTGAGTGGGAGCAATTAGGGGTGTCAAAAAATAACCCGACTTGCCAATTTGACAAAAAAAAATTCAAGTTCAGGTTGACTCGCCAATCCATTTTTGATCCGTTTAATATCTTTTTTCTTTAAATTTTTCTACTTGTGGTTATAATCTTCTTATTTTTTTTATCAAATAGCATAAACTTTTATAGTTAATAAGTTATAATTTTTTTTAATTGAAATAAGTTAATGGGTCGAGTTCGGGTCATTCGGGTTGCTAGCAGGTCGGGTTCGGGTTAACTAAATTTTTCTACTAAGTAGGGTTGAAAAGTGATAGGAAATACTTAGATCCAAGTATTCCTATCGAACCGGTGATGTAAAACAACAAGAACCTTGCTGATTTCAGCAGGAAATCAGCCCAAAACAGAGAAAAATACTAGAAATCTGAGAGAAAACTGAGAGAAAACAAAAGATTTCACTAGTAGATGCAAAAAAACAAACAAGATACAAGTTTCTTCGATTCGAGAGGAAGAAATAACTCTCCTACAATCTCCGGCAAAGCCAAGAGCCCAAGCAAGAAAACCCTAGATCCCAAATTCCATTCAAATTCAAGATACCCCCTCATTCCCTCCCAAACCCCTAATTAACAATAAAGGACTATTACAAAATGACTAAACACCCCTTTGCATTCAAGATTTCCCTCCAACCTAATCAAAAACAGCTCCACGTGGACCCTACCCAGTCCGCCTCCCCGCTGGATGTCCGCCCCCTTGCTTCCGCCGTGTGTAGACCTGGACCGGTCTGGATTGGACCGGTCCGGTCTGCATAACATTACTCCCCTCCCAAAAACTCACCTTGTCCTCAAGGTGAAAAAAAAGAAATTGCTCTTTCACACTCTCAAACGGTTCCCAAGTAGCATCAAAATCAGGGAGACCTTTCCATCCAATCAGCACTTCTCTGTCTCCCTTTTCATCAGTCCTGACACCTCGGAGCTCCAGAGGTTCCAATATCACCTGCAAGTCCTCAGTCAGTGTCTCTGGTAACTCCAAACTGACTGTGTGTTCCCCTATAGCTCTCCTCAACTGAGACACGTGGAAAACTGGGTGTATGCTGGCTGATGGGGGAAGCTTCAGTCGGTACGCCACTGCTCCAATTTTGTCCAACACTTCATAGGGGCCGAAATACCTTGGAGCCAACTTCTCATTCTTCCTTCTCGCCATAGTCCTCTGCCTGTAAGGTCGTATTTTTAGGAAAACCTTTTCCCCCACTTCGAATTGCATGTCTCTCCTATGTGAGTCCGCCTGTCTCTTCATGATTTGTTGTGCTCTTAGTAGATGTTTCTTCAATTCTTCTAGTACCTGATCTCTCTCCCCCAAGTACTCCTCCACTGAAGAAACTGGAGTACTACTATTCCCAAAATGCACCAGGTGAGGAGGGTCCCTTCCATACAGTACTTTAAATGGCGTCATCTGTGAAGCTGAGTGAAAAGAAGTGTTATACCAGTATTCTGCCCAAGATAGCCATTTGGCCCAAAGCCTAGGTGTCTCCGACACAAAACATCTCAAGTAGGTTTCCAAGCTCCTGTTAACCACCTCCGTTTGGCCATCTGTCTGTGGGTGATAAGCGGTGCTCCTTTTCAAAACTGTTCCTTGTAGCCTGAACAGCTCCTTTCAGAAGTGACTAAGGAACACCTTGTCTCTATCTGACACTATTGCCTCTGGTATCCCGTGCAACCTGATCACCTCTCTGATGAAGGCTGAAGCTACTGTCACTGCGGTGTAAGGATGTCGGAGGGGAATAAAATGAGCATACTTGCTCAATCTATCCACCACCACCAGGATCACTGTGAAACCTTCTGAACGAGGCAGCCCATCTATGAAGTCCATGGATATTTCTTCCCATACTCGTCCTGGTAACGCCAACGGCTGTAGTAGCCCTCCTGGTGACATCGCCATGTATTTGTTCCTCTGACAAGTTTCACATCTGGCCACCATCTCCTCTACATCTCTATGCATTCCCTTCCAATAAAGCTCAGCAGCAATCCTCCTGTAAGTCTTCTGTACCCCAGAATGACCCCCAACTGCGCTCCCATGAAATTCCTGGAGTAGGTTTGGGATGTGGATAGAAGTCCTGGGCATCACAAACCTCCCTTGATACAGCAATCTGTCCCCCTCTACTGAGTACCCTGGGTGGCAGTCTCCTTCCCTTAGTAAATCAGCCCTGATCTTTCCCAATTCTTCATCCTCTAAGCTCTCTGCTTTGATGGCCTCCCAATCCAACATCAACGGAACAGACACTACCACTGCCTGTAGTTCACCCACACATCTGGACAAGGCATCAGCCGCCTTGTTTTCCCCGCCTGGTCTGTACTGAATCTCAAAGTCATACCCCAACAATTTTGAAAGCCATCGCTGATGTTCTTCCGTCACCATTCGCTGCTCCAGCAAGTACTTCAGACTCCTCTGATCTGTCCTGACAATAAAATGCCTACCTAAAAGGTAGGGTCGCCACTTCTGGATGGCTAAGACAATAGCCATTAATTCCCTCTCATAGACTGACTTCAGCCTGGCCCTGGCTGCTAATACCTGGCTGAAGTAGGTAATGGGTCGCCGGTTCTGCATGAGCACTGCTCCCAATCCATATCCTGAAGCATCTGTCTCCACTATGAAGGTCTGAGTGAAGTCCGGTAGAGCTAGGACTGGTACTGTGGTCATCGCCTTCTTTAGCTTTTCAAATGCTGCTGTGGCTGCCTCTCCCTATAGGAATCCATCTTTCTTTAGCTGCTCTGTGAGTGGCCAAGCTATGGCACTGTACCCTTTAACAAATCTCCTATAGTAGCCTGTCAGCCCTAAGAATCCTCTCAATTCCTTCAGATTCTTAGGCAATGGCCATCTTAACATTGCCTCCACCTTTGACTGATCAGCTGCCACCCCTTCCTTGGATACTACATGGCCCAAGTACTCTACATTGGTCTGGGCAAAGCTACACTTCTTCAGGTTGGCTTGTAACTGATGTTCCTGTAACACTCCCAACACCACCTTCAGGTGTTCTAAGTGTTCCTCCTCAGTCTTGCTGTACACCAAAATCTCATCAAAGAATACCAGTACGAACTTCCTGAGGTACTGCCTAAAGATCCTGTTCATCAGAGACTGAAAAGTAGCGGGAGCATTAGTCAAACCAAAGGGCATTACCAGAAACTCATAATGCCCTTCATGTGTTCTGAAAGCTGTCTTTGGAACATCCGCCTCCTTCATTCTGATCTGGTGGTATCCGGATTTCAAGTCTAACTTGGAAAAAACCACTGCCCCAAAGAGTTCATCTAACAGTTCATCAATCACTGGAATTGGGAACTTGTCTGGTACAGTGCCTTTATTCAGAGCCCTGTAATCCACACAGAATCTCCAACTCCCATCTTTCTTCTTGACCAGGAGGACTGGACTAGAGAAAGGGCTTACACTTGGTCTTATGATCCCCGCCTCCAACATCTCCCGGATCAGCCTCTCTATCTCATCTTTTTGGATCTGGGGGTAGCGGTAAGGGCGAACGCTGATCGGAGTCTCCCCCTCCTTCAAGGTAATGGCGTGCTCCAGCTCCCTCTGAGGTGGCAAACCCTGTGGAGGTTGAAAAACCTCCCTGAACTGCTGCATGACCGGTTGCACTTCAAGAGGAATGTCTCCCTCTTCCCCAACACTGACTTTCTCCAATCGTTGCAGCTCCACCAAGTACCCACCCCCAACCTCCTGGATGGTTCGGATCATGGACTTGAGAGACACCCCTGTCCTAGACAGGCCGACATCTCCCTGTATCACCATTCTCCTCCCCCCCACTACAAGTTCCATCCTCAGTTCTCCCCAGTTCACCTTGGTCTCTCCCAAGGTTTGCAGCCACTTCATCCCCAAAATTACATCAATACTCCCCAATTCTAAGGGAAGAAAATCCTCCCTCACCTCTATCTCCTGAATGGTCAACACCACTCCCTTACAAACTCCTCTCCCCATTTCTACTTTCCCTGTGCCCATCATCACCCCATAGCCTCCTGTATCCACTAATTTCATTCCAAGCAACTCAACAAGCTGGGCGGAAATGAAGTTGTGGGTTGCCCCACTATCTATCAGAACTACCACCTCGTGGTCAGCTATCACCCCTTTCACTTTCATAGTGTGACTCGAAGTGAATCCCACTACGGAGTTCAGAGAGACTTCTGCCACATCCAGGTGTAACTTCTCCTCCTCCTCTTCTGACCTGCTCCCACCTTCCTCCTCGTCTTCCTCGTCTTCACAAACAAGGAGAACCTGAAGAGTTCGGTCCTTGCACCTATGGCCTGGCATGTACTTCTCATCACACCTAAAGCACAACCCCTTGGCCCTCTTCTCCTGCATCTCCTTATCAGTAAGCTTTTTAAAATTTCCCCCTGGGCCTCCTCCTCCAGACCTCTCCTTTGGTACCTCTCGTGTACCTCCCGATGCAGCTCCCTTGGAAGCTAGAAAAGTGGTTGTCATTCTGTAGGATCCCCCTGAGCTGCTGCCTCGAGTCCCTCTCTCCAAATGCTTCTGGTCCTCAACTAGCTGTGCCAACTCCATGGCCTCCCCCAGGTCGTGTAGTCTCATCACTCGAACAGCTGCCCTGATTTCTGGTTTGAGCCCTTTCATGAAGTTCCCCTCAAGCACGGTCTCAGAAAGACGATCCAACCTGCTAGCTAGGTACTCAAACTGGTCCCGGAACTCTGCTACTGTCCCCTCCTGTGTCAGCGCAAAGAACTGCTCGTAGAAGTCTCCTCCCCTGCTGGTTCGGAAACGCTCTAGCAGACAGTCCTTGAACTCCCTCCAGCTCCGAATGGGTCGCCTCATGTCCCTCCACTGGTACCATGCCAGTGCCTTCCCTTCCAAACATAGACCTGCCGCTGTCAGTTTCTCCTCCTCTGTCAACCCATTCACTGCAAAATACCTTTCCACCTTGTAGATCCAGCCATGGCCGTCCTCGCCCTCAAAGATGGGCATCTTCAATTTTCTCACCTTAGGATCTCCTCCATATCCTCGATATCCTCCAAATCCTCCTGCTCCTCGAAGGGGTGGTGCTCCCCAAGTGTCCCGATCGTCCCTCCGACGATTATACCCAAAACCTTCCTCATATTCACCTCTTCTTCCTTCAAATTCAGCACCCCGACGGTGCGTTTCCTCCCTCCTTCCCAAAAATTCAGCACCCCTTCGTTCATATCCCTGACTCATCTCCTCTCTAGAAAACGGTTCTAGAGGAGGCATATCATCTTCCCCCTCAAGGATCTCCACCTCCGGATTTCTCCTCCCCCGGACCGGGTTTGGATTCCCTCCTAAGCCATGACCGTCAGTGGTTTCCCTTACTTCCGATGCCGCCAGATTGGTCCAATAGTTTCTTCATCATTTCTTCCATCGCCGCAAACCTCCCCTCCAACCTGTCGTTGTTGGTGGAGATTTCCATGAACTTTCCTTCCAGATCTGTCTTCAGTTGCCCGAACTCGCCTTCCAAAACTTCTACCTTCTTTCCGGCCATCTTTTCTTCCACAAAACACAAGAAAAACTTCTCCGAATGCCCAAATATCCCGCTGAAAATTCTGGATTTTCAGCCGCCGATGGTCCCAAAACGATGCTCTGATACCAATTTGATAGGAAATACTTAGATCCAAGTATTCCTATCGAACCGGTGATGTAAAACAACAAGAACCTTGCTGATTTCAGCAGGAAATCAGCCCAAAACAGAGAAAAATACTAGAAATCTGAGAGAAAACTGAGAGAAAACAAAAGATTTCACTAGTAGATGCAAGAAAACAAACAAGATACAAGTTTCTTCGATTCGAGAGGAAGAAATAACTCTCCTACAATCTCCGGCAAAGCCAAGAGCCCAAGCAAGAAAACCCTAGATCCCAAATTCCATTCAAATTCAAGATACCCCCTCATTCCCTCCCAAACCCCTAATTAACAATAAAGGACTATTACAAAATGACTAAACACCCCTTTGCATTCAAGATTTCCCTCCAACCTAATCAAAAACAGCTCCACGTGGACCCTACCCAGTCCGCCTCCCCGCTGGATGTCCGCCCCCTTGCTTCCGCCGTGTGTAGACCTGGACCGGTCTGGATTGGACCGGTCCGGTCTGCATAACAAAAAGTTATTCCCTCTGCAGCATTATCAACATTTCTATTGAATAATATTTTAACTTGAATCAAATGATCTTTATTTTGAGTATTTATCGTCATCTCTCGACACTCATTTATATGAAAAGCTATCAGATTCATTTAGTGATCACAATGAAAGTGCTAGCTCATCATTGTAGAATGTTTTCCTCTATTATTCTTTTGCGATATCTTCAAGGAGTAGAGAATCTGAGAAGTAAATGTGCACCCAAATAACCCTTAGCCAATATCACTGCAAGTTGGACCATCATCGCTAAACAATGTGGACCAAATTTAGGGCAAGTTGGCCAAGTTAACAGGATCAACTCGTTGATGTCGTCCGTGAGTAAAAAACTCACCACCAAATTCAAGTTGGCCAAAACTTTCTATTCAAGCGTCGCACTCATCCTAAGGTCTGACCAAGCAAAGTCACTCAATTTTCTAGAGCTAATTACTCAAAATCGTCAATGCAACTCGTCAGACTCAACAAGATAGTGAAATTGACATGCGACTTTAAGTGAATTTCTCGTTTACTTGTAATTTAACATGTATTCTCTATGTAATCAAAAGTAATAGATTAACTAGGTTCATTTTATGATAATCATTTAGTAAGCCTTGCGAGGTAATTTTATTTGCATAGCCTTTCTTGTAAAACTATATTTCTAACCAAACTTATAAATAAAGGGCTAGATGATGAGCTAGGCATATTGAATCATTTGTTCAAGTCATGTATTTTTTCAATCTAGTGAAACCTCAAAATTTCTCACTTTGTATTCTCTCTCTTTTTTCTCTTATTTTTTTAACCACGGACAACTTTGTATCCAAACTATATGATCCTTTTCTCATTCATTCTTCTTTTTTTCCTTCTCTTGAAAAAATTGGGTGATATAGGACAAAGATACATGATTCTATTAAATATAAGTCTACCATGTAAAGGAATTGTTACCTTCTAAGCATTTTTGAAATATTTCATTTTCATAGAGAAAATTTCTTGATGGCATTTTACTTCACAGGATTGTAAAAAGACATTTTCTACTGCACTATGCTTGGGGGGTTCCTCAGAGGCCATCAGACGCCTCATACGAGGGCGTGGTGAGTTGTTTGTCTACCTACTTCTATTTGGGTTATTCTCTACTAATTAAAGAGTTACAGTTTGATGCTTTCATAATCCTGTGTTAGACTTTAATCATTGGTGAATCCTTTGTTGATCCAAATTTGCAGCTCCTTATTTCCCCAAGCCATACTTTATATCTAGTAACTAATGCTGATTGAAATATGAATGACTGCAATAGTTATTCTTTTTCCCTATGTTTTTCGTATCTCAATGTGAAGTATTATTTATCGGCATGCTTTCTAATGGATGGTTACTTACTCCGCAGAAGGATTGAGGATAATAAAACTTAGGGTAGGGAATTCAATTCCAAAATTTCTGCTCTTGTTTTCAGGTGGTATTGAAAAGCTGATCATGATGGACATGTCCCTTGACATGGTTAAGCATTTGAAGAATACAGAGCAGAATTATGTTAGTAATAACCTTGAGACATTATACATGGTTGGAGATGAAGAGTTCCTTCCCATTAAAGAGAAGTATACTGATTAATGTCTTTCTGGATACCTTGCTACAAATTGCATTATGGTTTAGTCTTGGGAGTCTCGTTTTCTATCCCTTGTTTGCTTGCAGTTCCTTAGAATTGGTGGTCAGTTGTCTAGGAATTCATTGGACAAATGATCTTCCTGGAGCCATGATACAGGTTTTCTCTTTGCAGTCACCATTATTTTTTGTTTTCCTTGTGAATATTAATTCACAATCGACTGGAGCTGAAATGTGCTTCCATTTTGGCAGTGTCGACTGGCACTAAAGCCTGATGGTCTATTTCTTGCAGCTATACTAGGAGGAGAAACTTTGAAGTTGGTAGATTCTATGAATTGAGAAACTATGTGTTTCTTGAGCATGTACAAATTCTTGTTCGCTTTTATTTCTTTGACCTGGTAATTGCGACTTCTTGATTAGAGAGCTCAGAATGGCATGCACTATTGCTCAGTTGGAACGTGAGGGAGGCATCAGCCCTCGAATGTCACCTTTAGCACAAGTATGCCCCTTTAAACAATACTTAATTTTGTGTAGCCATTTTGAGCTTTTTGGGTTTTATCTTTTTCTATGCATTTTAACAGTCGAAGCATTGATGTCTTCTGAAATTATAGAATCATTTTCAATTTGTATATCAATTTTCCTATTTGATAACATGCGTAAAAAAAATGCTTTCATTACCATGGCATAACCCAGTACTTGGTTGTATGTACAACCTCCATTGTCATTAGCCTAATACCAACTAGTTCCGGTAGGTTTTAAATCCTTTTTGGCCAGTTGCATGTCCCACTGGTATCACAAATCCGAAGTGTCTTAATACTTTATGTACTTAATGTCATAAATGTGTCCGTCATTAATTAAGTTCTATGATAAAGGGAAAACGAAACCAATTATACAATTTTCATATAAATCTATTGTATTTCTAGCGTGTTTTTTCTTTTTTTTTGGATAAATAGTTCGAGCACACTAGAGGCTCCCGAATTGAATGGGCATTAAGGACGGACAACAAACACATAAATGAGCGAGGAAAGAGATATTTAGAAAGGGGTCAATGGTTTTCTTTCTTTCCCGAAGTGATGGAAATGAGCAAATACTACCCTTTTCCTCCATAATATGCTGACATCATTGCCTTTGAGCAAGACATGACAAGTATCCCACTATCACAAAATTCAGAAAATAAATTCTATTAGTATTCTATGCACCCAAGACACCCAATTCCTGATTTTTCTTCATAATGTAATCCTTAAGATTTACTGGCACATGCATTCCAGTCTTGGATGTTCGTGGTTTGGTTGCCCAATGCATGAGTTCTCAATGATGTTGGCATGGGCCTATCAATTCTTCCCTAATCTCTGGGAAGAATGAAGAATGGCCTTGTCCTCAAGGTCAAAGTCTAGGTATGCTATGCACAAGTCATTTGCAATGAGCCAAGTTGCGTCCTCCTATGGCATTCCAAGCCACTATAGAAGGTATTGATGCTATGGGGTACCATCTTGTAGAGCTTGTTGAGAGTTTATTATGGCTGGTTGATGGACAGCCAGATGGTTTAATCATGCGTCTTGTAGGAGGGTCGAGCTATGAAAATGAGTATTTTTAGTGTAGGGTTTGAGGAGGGAGATGTGCAATACTGGGTGAACTCGCAATTGTGGAGGCAACTTCAACCTAAGCAATAGGACTGATGCTTTCTAAAACCTTAAGTGAGCTAAAATAATGAATGTGAGTTTGGAGTAGTGATGATCACATAATGAAATTTGATGATATGGTTGTAGTTTTCCAAGTATGATGGATCTGATTTAGAGCTACAGATCTTGACAATGCTCGTCTGCTAAATCTTCAGACTCTGTTGGGTTTGATGCAAATGATCATGGAGGTTTTGGAGGACGGGGTCATATTTTTGTAGCCAAATATTGACGTTGTCAACTTGAGACAAATTGCTAGCATAAGGCTAAATGGGAGGTAGACAAGCATAAAGTGACCAAGAGAGGTGTGAAGGTGTGTATTGTTAGAGTATTCAACCCATGGAAAAGATTTGGTATAGGTCTGAGGATTGTCCATGTCACACCATCACAAGTATTGTTCATGACCTCAATATATCATTTCAGTTTTGTCATTGGATTCTGGGTGGCCAGTTGTGTGGTGGTGAAGTGCAGTGCTCATCTCTTTGAAGAACGCTCTCCATAAATTACTCGTAAAAGTTCAATCCTTGATTGAGGTGGCAATCTTTGAAAGACCTATGTGTCAACTATCATCAGCTATGAATAGAGTGGCAATTATTTGATCAATGAACTAAGGTGGCAATGGCGTGTAATAAGCTTGTTTGGTTGACTGGTCATGACGACAAGGCTCTTGGATTTACCTTTGGATGGTAGTAGGCGATTGATGTTAATATTATCCCAAGCCACAGTGATAGTTAGCATCAATTGGAGGGGGCTAATAGGAGCAAGGTATTGGTATTTAGTGGCCTATCAAATTGGTCAACTTCGAAAAATTTGGCAATCTTGTCACTTAAATTAAACTAATGGAATTGTTTGCGAAGACAACAATTTGTTTTGCAAAGGCCACCATGATTTCCGATAACACTCAAATGATACATTCGGAGCATGTCTTATTTCAATGGGAATGACGAAACAACAACAATATGTCCATTCTTTTTTATTAAGCCTTCATGAATTAAATATGTTGGAAATTGTCTAAGGTTGCCTGTAATGCAAAATTCAAGGTCCTACAATTTTGCAAGTGTGGCAATATCTAGTATCAATTTGTGCAGCAGGTGTAGTATTAGAAAGGTTATAAGAATGTGGAGCTACAGTACGGACATGCTACTATGTAGTCTTCTAGAATTTTGGATAGGATTTTATCCACTTTGTTGGTCTGGCCTGGCTAGTACTTGATCCCTAAAAAGCTTGACGAGAAATCATCATTGCTCGGCTGTTGGATTATTTGAGACTTGAACCCGCATCTATTCTTTTGATCAGTGCATGTGGTAAAATGTGAGCCAAATAGATATGGTCACTATTTTGAAATAGCCTCGGTGATGGCAAACATTTCTATTATATAGGTAGTAGCTTGTTGCATTTTAACATTTAATTTCTTATTGCAATCGGCAACGAGATGATTGTTCTGGCAGAGAACTGCTCAGCTTTTGACTCTACATGTATTGATATCTACAATGAATGCTTGGATGAAATCTGATAGGCATAATAGCGGGGTTGGTAAGCATAGCTTTTAGTAGATCAAAGGATTGTTGAGCTGCGGTTGACAATTTGAAGGGATTATATTGGAGGAGAGCACTCAATGGGTTGGTGATACTAGCAAAATTTTGGGTAAATTTCCTGTAATAGTTGCCCAAAAAACCATGTAATGCTTTACTGCCTTCAGAGGTTGCCATTGGAGGATGGCGTCAATCTTGTAGGTTTTGGGAGGTTCCATCAGTGGAGGCTACTTGACCCAAGTACTCAATTTTGAATTGGCCGAAGGAGCATTTGGAGCTGGAAGGCGTTGACTTGCAGAAAATAAAAGATTGTTTCATCAAAGAAAATAATGGTGAACTTGCTTAAATAAGGCTCAAGAATTATATCCATTATATTTTGGAATGTGGAAGGTGTGTTGGTAAGACCTAACTCATGGTGGCCCTTATGAGTCGAAAATGCAATCTTATGTATGTCTTTGTTATCCATACGTGATGATATCCAATTCAAAGATTTAACTTGGAGTAGGCAGATGTGCCGTGCAATTCATTGACAATTGGAATTGAAAATTTATGTGGAATTGTTGATTGATTTAAGGCACATTAATCTAGGAGCTTTGGTTCGGTTGTATAAATCCTGAGTGAAGCAGCAGTTTTCAATTGCCGTATTATGGAAGTGTGGGCAACTATGTTGGTTCATTAAACTGAGTTGTATATAATTCTACAAGGGAAGGAGGATGGGATTATCTGTTGGCAGTTGGGGTGACGGCTTAGGAATTGAAGTTAAATAAGTGGAGAGGTGAAAACAGGAAGCAATTGAATCTTGGGTGGATAATTTGATGAATAGGCTGATTTATAGCTCATGGTAGAGTGGCTTTTGGCCTTGGAGAAATGCAATCTCATGTAAATGCGAAAACTCAGAGTAAAGGAAGAGTAGTTTATTATTACATATGCAATTGTTGTATCCATGAACGCCAAGAAAAAGATTGGCACCTTGAATGGGTATGATGTAGAAGTCAAGGTGGAAGTGTTAGTCTTGTCCATGAAGGGAGAGCTTCGAACATTTGTTGGTGCAGGTGAGTTTATCTCCATTACTGACGAGAACTTGGAATGACGTCATAGATTTGATTAGAAGATGTAGGAATTTGACGAGTCTTTCTTGAATAAAATTCTGAGTAGCACCACTGTTTATGAGCACCTAGATGTTGGACAAGAAAAACTTTGATATGAAACATGTGGAGTTTATCGTCTGTCTTGCATGTGCATTGATCTTAGGTTGCTCCGATGGTGAGAGTTTTGTTTACCTTTTTCAAAACAGCGAGTTTTCCTATTTTTTGTGGATGTTGCTCTTATAGATATTATGACATGAAGAGCATCTTGCTCTTATAGATATTGAACAGTGGAACTTTTCCTCATAATTGAAGCATAAACGTTTTTTTAGGTCGCTCTGTTTTTATCGGTGTATTGGTAAAACCGAAGTCAGAGAGGCTTTAAAGAAAATAAATGGTAGAAAAGCTGTTTGACCCGATGATATTCCAATAGAGGTGTGGAAATGCTTAGGAGTTGAAGGAATTTCTTGGCTTACTAAACTTTTTAATATTGTTTTGAAGACTAAAAAGATGTCAGATGAGTGAAGAATGAGTGTGTTAATTCCTATTTTTAAGAATAAAGGTGATGCACAAGATTGTGCGAATTATAGAGGAATTAAGTTAATGTGTCGTACTCTAAAACTATGGGAGCGAGTTATGGAGCATAGATTGCGGCGTGATACTAATGTTTCTCAAAATCAATTTGGATTCATGCCAGGTAGGTCTACTATGGAAGCCATACATTTATTGAGAGGTTTGATGGAGAAATATAGAGAGAATAAGGAGGATATACATATCATATTTATTGATTTAGAGAAATTATATGATAAAGTTTCAAGAGAAGTGCTGTGGAGAGTTCTTGAAAAGAAAGGAGTTAATAACGCTTATATTCAAATCATTTTAAATCATTAAAGATATGTATGCAGGAGCTATTACTTGTGTTTAAACACAAGGTGGTTTGACCAAGTATTTTTCTATTTCGGTTGGATTACATCAAGGATCAGCCTTAAGCCCATATCTTTTTGCTTTAGTCTTGGATGTTCTCACTAGACATTTGCAAGAGGATGTACCTTGTGTATGCTTTTTGCTAATGATATTCTTCTTATTGATAAGACTAGAGAGGGAGTTGAAGGTAAAATTGAATTATGGAGGTCAATCTTAGAGTCTAAAGGTTTTCGCTTGAGTAGATCTAAAACGGAATATATGGAGTGTAATTTTAGTAGTAATGACCTAGTGAGGGGTTTGTGACTTTGAGCGATCAAGTCATTAATAAGAGTACACGTTTTAGATATCTTGGATCTATTGTTCAGAGTGATGGGGAAATAGATGGGGATATTATCAACATAATTCAAGTTGGATGGTTGAAGTGGAGGAATGCATCGAACTTGTTGTGTGATAGAAAAGTCCCCCTCAAACTTAAGGGAAAATTTTATAAGATGGTGGTGAGACCTGCAATGCTTTATGGTGCCGAATGTTGGCCATTAAAAGAGAAGCATAATACTAAGTTAAGTGTTGCAGAGATGAGGATGCTCAGGTGGATGAGTGGCTTTACCCTTAGAGATAGGATACGAAATGAGCATATACGTAAAAAGGTTGGAGTAGCTCCAGTGGAAGATAAGATTAGATAGAGTCGCCTTAGATGGTTTGGTCACATAAAACAGCGGCCTTCCGATGACCCGGTTAGGAAAGTAGAGGTATTAGATTTGACTTATGTTAAGAAATGTAGAGGTAGACCTAAAAAGACTTGGTTAGAAAATATTAGAAATGATCTTTCTTTATTAGATTTAAACGAGAATTTGACTTTTAACAAAATACAATGGGGAAAAAGGATTCATGTAGCCGACCCCACGTAATGAGACAAAGGCTTGATGTTGTTATTGTTGAAGCGTAAACTTTTTCTTGTCTTTCAATAATCTTAGCTGGGAATTTTTTTTTTATGGATAAATGGGTTTTCAATGAAAATGGCCGAACATGAATGGAAAGCAAAGAAGGAAGACTCCTTGATTTTGGAAGATGGAGAGGCATGTTTTATGGTGGATGTATTTAGTCATCATGAAGTTATCATCAATAAGTTTAGCTAATTCAATAGTGTGATCGAAGGTGTTTGGTCTTTGAATGTGCATTTCTTTTCCTAATGCAAGCTTCAATCCTGATTTAAACATCTCTGTGGGAATAGCTCTTCAATATATATAATTTGTTTCGGGAGTTTCTTGAACTTCTGTTGATAGTTTGCTATCATGAATATTTGCGGCGAGCTCACTTTGGAGACGCAACATTTGTAAGGTCCAAATCTATTTCGAAAAGTGTTGAGGACATCAGGCCAAGAGGTTAAACATTTAATCTTAGATAGCCATAAATTCCATTCTTTGATCAATCCATTTATGTGGAACAAAGTGAGGGTAAGCTTATCCTCGTCGGATAACCATGAAACTCATAGCAGTGTTCAATTTTATGAATTCAAGCCTTCGGATTTCCACCAAGATACATGGGATTGTGATTCATATGGATTTGAATGGTGTTGACCCCTATTGAAATTTAAAAAAAAAAGTCATAAAAGGAAGATAGATACCTCTGCTCCATCGGATCCCTGAAATCCCGCCGAACCCGTAAATCCTGCTAACCTGTAAACGGCGCCAAATCCATCGCTTCTCCGCGATTTCTGTAGGGGAACCATCTGTCGCTCGTCTATAAAACAAAGGGGAAATGAGCTCTGTATTCGCTTCTTCCCAACCCCATGCGAACCCACAGCTCGCAACCTCTCCGACCAAACTCCTCCGACCCATTCCTCTTCCAGTCGGATCGGAAGCTACGCCATTTGGATCGCAAGCAAGGACGTGAGCTTGCTCGTTTGCGAAGGTAACTTTCTCCCTCCCATTTGCTTCTTCTGCCAGATCCCGTAGTAGATCCATCGAATCAAAAAGAGGGAAACGGAGGACTTATTCCACCGTGACATTTACGGGGCAATCAGAGCCCGTTTGGGAGAATTTAACACAAATCCTACATTAATCCTATTCTAATCATGTATCTCATTAATACCCGGCTCAATTTTTTTTTAATTAGCCTAATTATAATTAATTTAATTATATTTAATTATCATTACAACAACAACAACAACATCAAGCCTTTATCCCACTACGTGGGGTCGGCTACATGAATCCTTTTTCTCCATTGTGTCCTGTTAAAAGTCAAATTCTCGTTTAAATCTAATAAAGAAAGATCATTTCTAATATTTTATGACCAAGTCTTTTTAGGTCTACCTCTACCTTTCTTAACATAAGTCAAATCTAAGACCTCTACTTTCCTAACCGGGTCATCGGGAGGCCGCCGTTTTACGTGACCAAACCATCTAAGGCGACTCTCTCTAATCTTATCTTCCACTGGAGCTACTCCAACCTTTTCACGAATATGCTCATTTCGTATCCTATCTCTAAGGGTAAAGCCACTCATCCACCTGAGCATCCTCATCTCTGCAACATTTAACTTAGAATTATGCTTCTCTTTTAATGGCCAACATTCGGCACCATAAAGCATTGCAGGTCTCACCACCATCTTATAGAATTTTCCCTTAAGTTTGAGGGGTACTTTTCTATCACACAATAAGCCTGATGCATTCCTCCACTTCAACCATCCAACTTGGATTCTGCTGATAATATCCCCATCTATATCACCATCACTCTGAACAATAGATCCAAGATATCTAAAACGTGTACTCTTATTAATGACTTGATCGGCCAAAGTCACAATGCCCTCACTAGGTCTATTATTACTAAAATTACACTCCATATATTCCGTTTTAGATCTACTCAAGCGAAAACCTTTAGACTCTAAGGTTGACCTCCACAATTCTAGTTTACCTTCAACTCCCTCTCTAGTCTTATCAACAAGAAGAATATCATCAGCAAAAAGCATACACCAAGGTACATCCTCTTGCAAATGTCTAGTGAGAACATCCATGACTAAAGCAAAAAGATATGGGCTTAAGGCTGATCCTTGATGTAATCCAACCGAAATAGGGAAATACTTGGTCAAACCACCTTGTGTTTGAACACAAGTAATAGCTCCTGCATACATATATTTAATTATCATTAATTGTAATTAATTATAATTAATTAAGATTAATTATAATTAGTTAGTTACTTTAATTTATAATTAATTTTAAATTGAATATTATTAATTATAGATTAAATATAATTAATTATGATTAATTTTAATTATTTGTAAATTAAACCCAATTAATTTTAAATTAAATATAATTAATTATGTATTAATTATAATTAATTTCTAATTAATTATAAATCAAAACTAATTAATTTATAATTAATTCTAAATTAAATATAATTAATTATATATTAAATATAATTAATTATAATTAGTTTCTAATTAATTATAAATTAAGCCTATTTAACTTATAATTAATTTTAAATTAAATATAATTAATTATAATTAGTTTCTAATTAATTATAAATTAAAAGTAATTGACTTATAATTACTTTTAAATTAAAAATAATTAGTTATAGATTAAATATAACTAATTATGATTAATTATAAATTAAATGTGCCTTTCCTTGCCTCGATCCACGAGTCGATGCCAAACTCCGCCAACCCCGTGAAGGTATAAGTTTCTAACTTAAATCCTGTTCTCGGCGTTCGTGTCGAGCCGGCAAACCGCCCATACACTCGTTTATTCGCGTGGTGGGAAGGGAACCCGGTGCGACACCTACGACGAGGCGGGTAGGCCCTATACATGCTTTTCTTAGCGTGGCGGCTCTGTACCTACGGGGAAATAACTGCTCTTCTTTTGAAACAGGTATCGTCAAAGACCCCATACACGCTTTTATTAGCGTGGTGGGAATGAAGACACGGCCGTGGTGTGTAAGGACACCTACCATACACGCTTTTATTAGTCGTGGTGGGAAGGCCCGGTTTCTTATAATTTCTCCTAAATGGGAGAGACGCCGGGAGGTTGTCGAAATTTCGGGTGAACAGAAGACCACACTTGAACTTGATTTGGACTCAAATGAACAGTGCACTTGCGAACTCATACTCAAATAAACTAAGCAAGGAACTTGAACCTATACATTTAATGACAAAGAATTTGGACTCGAACATTGTGAACCTTTGAACAAAATAGAGGACTTGAAAATTAATTGAACTCAAATCAAACAATGAAGCGGATTCAAATTGGACATTAATCAAATTTGCATTTGATTTGGACATCAAATGAAAATAACATGATCTTGGACACTTGAACTCGAGCAAATACTTGAAGGTGGACCACAGGGAACTCGTACAGTGGATGAAGACGAATTGAACTCAAATAAACATGAATTTAATTTGAATTTGAGCATAATTAAGATGAGTAAACTACAAGGAATTTAGACTTAAAATGGGCAAGATCTTAAATGAATTTGAACATGAACCAGATTTGACATGAACAAGGATTCAACGAACTTGAACAAACTATAAAAGACATGAACTTGACTTGAATCAGATGAGGAAGACTAGCAAGCTTGCAAATTGACTTCAATAAATTGAGCTTGAACTCGTGGCTACAAGGAATTGAACTCATAATGACAAACTACTTAGCCTTAACAAATGTAAGATCAAAGTGGAGTTGTCAAGAATCATGATCATTCAAATACATCCAAATGAATATCATGCAAATCATATAAAGGTAATAATGATCGAGGCGCATATCACTCACATGGATAAATATATTGCCGTCTTACAAATTAAAGAAATTGATATACATAATGGTGGGCTTGCAAACTAGTATCAATATGAATACTTCTAGGACCATTATGCATGTTGCAGATCATTCTCAAAGATGACAAAGAACTTGTCTTTAAACATGGATTTTGATCACAAGTACATGAATGTAACAACAAATTAATGTCTATATGCAAACAAGCAAGTGGAACCTCATAATTGATGAGGATTAAAGGGTCACTCATGAGTGATAATAACAAACATGCAATAGACTTGATGGATTCATCAATGACCATATACAAGGAATATAATAACATCCCTGCAGCCAACCGTCACTTAGTATCAAGTAAGTACACTGGTCTTCTGCAAGTATAGGCCGATGATACAAAATGAATGCAAGTTCCTACGAGCGGTGGTAGAAGTTCTGCTATGCACATAACATGCCATCTACAAGAAGGATACGAGGAGCCTACGACAAGTACTAAGATACTTATACAGCTTGTAATAAGGCTACAGCAAGTAAATGCACTTGTCTCCTACAAGCAAGAGGATTTAATATACAATGAATTGAAAGACATGTCATCTTTGAATAATTCAAGAAGAATGCAGCTTCTATACAGTTAACACTATTCAGCTGTGGGCGAATACACCAGTCTGCCATAGACAAAAAAGAAGAAGAAGATGTCTAACAAATTCGAACACCTACGGGCCGTTGCAGTAGATTTGCTGTGTAAATAACAAACTGTTTACGAGCAAGGGGTAGCAAACATACATCAAATACAAGTGCTACAAGCTTCTATAGAAGACCCGTCGTATACTCAACGCACCACTAGGGGCAAATATAGAAGAGAATTACAGCAGATACGAACTCCTATGAGCTGCTGTAGGAAACCCTACTACGTATCTTATGTGCTATTCAAGAGTGAAATACAAAGTGAATATATCAAATACGAGTCCCTATGAGCTGTCGTGGAAGAGTCGTTGTACGCCCAGTGTGTAAACCACAAGTAAAATATAGAGTAACTACAACAAATGTCCCCCGCACGTACACTTTAATTTGTATACACATAAGTACACAAAAAGAGACACGTGCAATCATACTACCCGCATGGGCCCCGACGAGCGTACTATTGGAACACACGTGACGTCTAGGGATGCTGCGCGAGTCAATAAATTTAAACCCGATCCTCCTGAATAGGTAAATAGGAGTCGATAAGGTTCAGCAAATAATTACAAAATACCACCCAAATACCCTCATGGGCCCCGGCGAGCGTGTTATTGGTACACACGTGACGTCTAGGGATGCTGCGTGGGTTAATAAGTGAATTCAAGTTAGAGCCCGATCCTCTTATGCGGGTAAGTAGGAGCTGACACGGCTCGAACCATTAAATAAATATGCGGTCGCGAGATCAATCGAGATATTTATTTAATACATTCATATTAGGCCTTCAAGGCCTATAATCAAGAGAATTCATTTACAAAAGTATAAAGCCTACAAAACCTGATCCTTTGTCAATAGCTCGATAGAGTCGACAAGGTTCAATCCACAGAATGGAAGTAACCCCATACACCCGATGATGGCCGTGTTGAATGCAGATATCAACTAAAGAGGTTAATTCTAAGTATTCAAATGCCTTCCCAGCTCCACCAAAATATCGAAAATCAAAAAATTCCAAAATCATCCAAGTCTAAAATATATAAAATTAAAATTCAACCATCAAACACCCAAAGTAAAATCCATCCACCCTCCGCAACAGTTTGTCGGGGTGGACAAATTGAAAAATACTTCAGCTCACAAAGAGCTAATGTCTGGTTGAGAATATTACTAGGATCCATTCTCAAACAATCTCCTGCCAGTAAGGACATGGTACGTGTCCTCTAACCGACAGTTTCGCTGCCAAATGACACTGCAGGATAAACGGTTATGATCTGGGACCCTCTGAACTGAGTGGTTTTGCCGCCAAATGGCATCACAAGATAGCGGTTATGGCCAGGGCCAATACGTTCCTTAGTGGCATCAAATCCTTGAGATATGAATCAATAGGATATGATCGATATGGCACAAAGCCCTCTGTTAGCTAAGGTGGATTCAAATTTGTCCCCTTAGACAAATACCCACCCCAGGTCTACAAGGTACCCTTGGACGAAGCAACCCATGGCTACCGACAAGGATCCTTCTGTCAGGTTGGGTCGACTACCTCCTTTGACTAAGTAGACCAGGGACCACGATGGCCCGGGACGACGGAACCATGAGATCTTGATCGGGTCCATCATCAATTCCCCCACCATTTGCTTTATACGTGCAAGGTGGTGAAATTTCTATTTTAAATATCAACCTTCAAACACATCTTCATGCCTATACTGCTACTATATGCCAGATAATTCGTATCTCTTCGTATCTGATCGATGACTAGCCTTAATCGAAAGTTCTCTCTCGTTATCGGGAGGGGTAATTAACTATAGGTGCTTGCGCCTATAGGAAACTAGAACTCAGATCATAAAGTCCTCGCAAAAAATAAGGGCGAAATCTCTGGGTAGTGTCTTATCTACAAACCCATCTGCCTTTCAAAATTTACCTCGGAATTTAATTCCGTTAAAACTCCCCCGAAACAAGCAAACGAGTGAAGGCCGGGGCCGAATTTTCGGAGTCCACAAATGGGATAATATCTGTGAACTCCTTCATCAAGCTATCACCGTTAACTTGTTCGGGAGGGGGGAGGTAGGGATGTTGTGGATTGGGCATGCTTAAATTCTAGGAGAGTCAAGTGGAGATACATATTCTACATTAACTCTTTGATTTCGCTGAAGTTTTGCAACTGGTCATTGAGTTGGACGGTGAAGCGAGTACTATCAGACATTGTTAACAATACCATGGAGAGGAAGTGGCTTCAATGAGATGCACCAAATAATGGGATTAATGGCATATCCAAGCTCGATAAAGACTTGGGTGTTGAATGGGCAATGAAGTCTGACAACAAGCATATGAATGAAAGAGAAAACTGAGCAAGAGGAGAAATTCAGGAAGGTCTATGATGTTCATTGATTCCTCCAAGTGATCGCAATGAGCCAATTATATCCTTTTCCCCCACGTTATCCTATGTTCATCGCCTTAAAGCAGGACATGACAAGTGTCCTGCTATCTTAACTATCTCAAAAAAGCCAAACAATGAATTCTTGACGCTTGCCCCTCTAATTACAAATTTTGAAAATAAATTTTACAACTATTCTATGCCCCCATAAACACTACTCCTAATATTTCTCATGATGCAATACTTGAGTTTTGCCGGCATGTGATGCACTCACTGTTTGGTTGCACTATGGGCAAATTCTCAATGACATCGACATGGGTCATATCACTTTTAATTTCTTTAATGCATGTGTGTAAGGAGGCTGGAATTACGATAATGTTGCTTTCAGGTTGTAGTGGTAGCTTGTTAGTTTTGTGTGGAATTTGATTGGGTCGATCAATCGGGTTTTACTGCTACCTTGGACCTTAATTCCATCGGTCGAGTTCATCGGGGGTTGCAGGAGGTCCTCCCCCTACTTGGGTTCGGTGTTGCTCTGCACATGATTTTTTTAGTACAACTATTCATTGCTGTAGCGCTGCGGCGCTGTATAATTTGCTTGGAAATATATAGAGAGCGGAGCGTTGTGGCGCTCAAAACCCTGGCACTGCGGTGCTCCAGATCTCGACGCTATTAGGCAGAGAGTGGAGCGCCGCGGCACTGAGAGGCGGGCTAGACAATTGTCTTTCTTATTTTTAATGAAGGGTTGCGTCCCTTTGTGGTTTGTAGTGGGTTTCTTCTTGTTTGTTCATATATGAGAACTGCAAAAGTGAAGAGAGAGAGAGAGAGAGAGAGAGAGAGAGAGAGAGATGTACAAATTTCTCCCAATTTTCTTAGTGAATTTCTTGGTGTGGTGTGGCTCTGTAGTTTTTTCCTGGTTTCGAGTTTTTTCACGTTAAATCCTAGTGTTCCTTTTTTTTGTTGTATTTTCTCTTGTTTTGTGTTCGCTGCATGATTTACTTCCCCAACATAGCTTTTCAATTTTGCAGAAAATTTCATACTTAACCATCAGTGCATATAATAGTTGATTAATTGAATGAGTAGTTTCTACAAATTTATTCCATGGCAATTTAGTTAGGACAATACCTGTACGCACGGCCAGATTAGCTTTGCCAGACTTAATATCTTGGGTTACTTTTGTAACCCTAAACAAATTATAATAGCAATCTATCTTGTGTTTTCAGGTCCGGGATGCTGGAAATCTTCTCACAAGAGCAGGTTTCGCTCTTCCTGGGGTTGATGTTGATGAATATACTGTCAGATATGATAGTGGTCAGCTTCTTCACAAAATAGCCTAGTTGGAATAGGGTTTGCTCTTTGCATTATACTTAGGAAATTACCTAGTTCTCATAAACAGCATGTTCTTGCCAGCTTTGTTAGGAATAATATAGGCGTTTGGTTAATGTTTAAATCAAACCAGATGTTGCCAATTGCTTGCATTAGAAGATATCAAGTTGATTTGATATAACCAATTGATATTGGAGGTATCCTACATATAATTGTATTTGTACCCTCCCCAAAAACTAAATATATCATAGGAAATGCTCCACAGAATTCCAGTGAATTGGAGAAATTTTGTAAAGAACACATTTCGTCTCTATTGCCCAGCAAATTAAACCCCATGTACTTTTGTCATATAAAGTCCGGTACACGTACATGACTGTTTCTTTTAAGTAGGATTTTAAAAATCGGACTGGACCGGCCGTTCCAGCCTATCCCTTGACCAGTTCGGCGTACATTCACAGCCGTCTTTGCTTAAAACCAGGCTGAACCAGACAGATATGATGGTTAAATCTTTGAACAGACCCTCATCATCATAGAAATCAACAAGAAAATGAAATTTACTGTGGCTTTATTCAGCACTATCTTCATTTATTCAACTCTTTCTTGATATAGCTTTTTTATTTTCATATAGCTTTGGAGCTTATTGAACATTTGCGCACAATGGGTGAGACTAACGCACTCTTGCAGAGAAGTAATGTGAGTTCTTTTGTTTGTTTTCTTTATAATAGGGTTTATTTTTAGAGAGATTATTACGTGTTGAGTTCGGATTCGGAGAACCGTTCGGTTGTGTGATTGTGAATAGTAAAAAGCACAGTAAAAGTACATTTATTATTCACCACTGTTTTTATTGTTCACAGTCACAAAATCAAATGGTTCTCTGGATCTGAACTCCGCATGTAAATACGTAATAATCCCGCCTATTTTCACGAAAGTAACATAGCTTTTTATCTAATTTATATTTCTCTTTATATCATCTTGTTTGATTTATGGTATTCTAAAAATGAAGATCTTATGGTTGTTTAGATTCTGAAAAGGGACACTGCTCTCGCTACTGCTGCTGTTTATGAATCGATGTTTGCAGCAGAGGATGGGAAAATTCCAGCAACTTTTCAGGTAAAGATCTAATTTTTTTTTTTTGTATCAGAAGTCAAAATCTAAGAATTAAAAAGATTTCATTAAAATTAGCTCTGCTTTGTTGAAATTTACCCACACATTTGAAGGGGCTGCTTGATTAAGATTCCGTTTGGGACGGCATTCTTATTGCTTCTTAAAGTAATTTTTTAAGATAATTTTTTATTCAGAAAAAATTTATTTTAGAAAATAATAAGAAAACTGTTGAAGTAAAGCCCTGGGACGGCTTTTTTGCTACTTTCTAAAATGGCTTTCTAGTATAAAAATTTCTTGAATTAGAAATTTTGGCACTAGAAAACTATTTTAGAAAGCAACAAAAAAGCTGTCCTAAACAAAACTTATATCTTACCTAGCCACGAAGGCTAAATGCTTTGCTAATGATTTTATTATTTTCTTTGGAAGGTTATATACATGACTGGATGGAAAGAACACCCTTCTCAGCAGAAAGCAAAGTCTAGGGGCTCTGCAACAATCTCCTTCGAAGATATTCAGAACCATTTTCGTAGCAACGAAGTTAATTGAAGAGAGCAATGCTTCTCGTGTGGATTTTATTTTATTATTTAAATATTAATTTAATATGACTAATTAATTAAATTTTATATAATACTTATTTTTAAATAAATTAATGAATATAAATCTCTTTCTCATTGCAATGTTTATTTATCAACTTTCATATTTTATTTGCTCACGCAATAATTTCTCTAAATATGCAAAGCAGTGGAGAGAGTTTTATGTAGAAGTTGAAGAAATAGGCTTCTTTTTTATTAAAGTTTTATTACCGTTTGTTTTTGCGTTTTAGAACAACAAAAGTGATTTTTTGAATAGAATAATAGATAGATTCCCAGAAAATTTCTTTTATGATTTTTTATAAAAATTAATTAATTATATAATTATTTGAGATTATGAATTATATTATAACTATTTGAAATTTACAATGTATTTATTTTGATCATTTTAGCTGTTCATGTTAAGAACGAAATATCTTTTTATTAAACATCCAAATATCTTACATGTTAGACAATAATTCTAACATGATTTTGTAAAACAATAATCTGTTTTATTTGAAACAGAATACAATACAATACCAAATAGAATACTACACAAAAACAAAAATGCAAAATAAAACTTAAAACCATCTCCATCCAAAATGCATACGGTTGAATGTCGTCTGTCATTCGCTCCATTTGAATGTTAAATCATACTGTAAAATTTTGTAGGTGAACAGTGCGATGTCAATATTGGCGTCACGTTGTTCACCTACACTAAAAATGTATTACAGGATTTATCGAAGAAGCACACGAAAGAGGAGAAAGACGGTTACTTTTGCAACAAGATGAAAAAGCGTTCGTAAGAGAAGAAAGAAATTGAGTTTGATTGGAGATGAATTATTATATGTTGGAGTGAAAAATGGGTTTTTCGATTGGAGATGCCTTAAGTGAAGTCTATAATATGTTTGAGATACTGAGTGAAGCAAATATATTGAGATAAATGGTACAATTTTCTTCGTGATTCATCTATATTTGGTAGATAATATATTGATAGAGTTCTTGGAGAATAATCACAAAATTATGGCTTAATTTGAGGTCTTTTAAAATAATTAATAGCCTCTCCAACATTTTTTTTTCAAAAGAAAATGCGACCTAAATTTGCTATGCTTAAAACCCTAGATTTATGTGATACTTCTAAGTTTTTATGTGATACTTATAAGATTTTAAAATCTATGAAAAATTTTAGTTTGTCACTACTTCACATACTGATTATAAGATCACATATTAAACATTTATACTATTATTATTATAAAAGGTGCTTACGTTCTCCCCAAATATAATCCTAACCTTTCATTATAATGATTCAAATAGAATCCTAGCCATTCATTTTAATAATGGTTGATTTATAATTTTGTAGTCATTATTATTTAATTAATGTGTAATCATAATTTTTTATTTAAGATTAACTGTATTAATTTAATTTTTATATTAAGCAAGTAAATTTTGGATTAAGCTCATTAATTGCTATATTATTAATTCAATTACAAAGATAGTTTTTTTTTTTTTTTTTTTTCTGTTGAACACTAAACCTACTTCTCTTACGGTCATCTTCTTCTCCACTGAGATCATTCCAAGGCAAAGCCAAAATCCCCTATTACTTGGATTAGTTATCTTTCCACTGGTTGCAATTAAATATCGTTGTACTGGTTGCCATTGCCATATTTTTCAATTTTATTTTTTAAAATCTTGATATTATTATTATTATTATTATTATTATTATTTCTACTGAACCAAAATCTTTTAAAAATTCAAGTAATTAGTTGTGTTTATAACTTGAATTAGTTTCTAATATATCTTAGTTATCATGTACTAAGGCATACCTATAAGAGTTGGGAGGGATGGCACTCAATAGTGATTCTCGCACAGTTTTGAAAAAATCAGTTAGGTTTTGTTTTGAGTGGGTAGGACAGGACTAGGGTAGGGTTTATAACTATGAATCGCATCTCTCAAGAGCGCGACGTCCCTGTTCAATCAAAGTCGAAGTTTTGAGAATGGAAGAACTGGGAAGAGCGGCTTCTAACTCTTTTTATTAGGTAGGGGCCAACCATTGATTTTTTTTTTTAAGAGTTTTCATAACCTAGTGTGAAATCTTTATCTTTCAGAGTGGAAGTTCGGAACTCCCCCTTCCTGCTTCCGTTTGGAAGACCCATATATCCTAACAAGTTTCTAATATGTTGACATTAAGTTATAACATGTGTTGGTTTCTACAATTACTTTGAACAAAGTCATCATAAAAAAACTTTAAGATACATTGATTTAGGCTTAGTTTGGGATGGCTTTCTTACTGCTTCTTAAAGCAGTTTTTTATTACAAAAAATTTATTTTTTATACTAAAAAAGTTGTTTTAAGAAATAGTAAGAAATCCATTCTAATGCTTTGTTTGGGATGGTTTTGTTACTACTTCTTAAAACAGCTTTTCTAATACAAAAATTTAAGAAAGCCGTCCCAAACAAGCCTTAATTTAAAAATGAAGTTGAAATGGAGTTTATTTTAGCAATCGTGAATGATCAACTGAATAAGTTTAAGGAAATTTTACATGTCGAGAGCAAGTTTTTCTTTTGTTCAAAGAAGTTTTTCCATCATCTTAACCTTGGTTTCATGTTTACAATCAATTCATGATTATGATAGTTTTATAATAGTTCTCGTCTAACCAACCATTAATTCAGCTTCTCTTCCTCCTATATATATATATATATATATATATATATATATATATATATATATATATATATATATATATATATATATATATATATTGCCAATTCAATGTAGTTTTATGTTTTTTTTTTTTAAATGGCACAATATCTTTGATTTGCATATTGCCTCTTAGAAAATTTTACCATCTTCTTGCAAGATAACCTATTGATATGTTTTCTGCATAGAGCTCCACCAATGATAACATCATAGCATTGCAAATGGATATGAACAATCTTTATAAAACTATTTTTCTTTTTCTTTACTAACAAGTTTCTAATAGCTCTATAGCTATTAGAACTGATGAAGCTCTATAGCTTTTTCTTGAGTTGTTATCAAACATGACCCCTTGACCTAATATTGTAACTTTGATAGTTGTCATTTATCTTACCATAAAACTTCATCTTCTTTGCAATTTTGCAATTTATATTTTTTTGTAATTAGGAGTCAAATTCAAATTCATCCAAATCTACTTTCTTGGTATGTGCCTAATCTATGGAGGCTTAGGCTTCATTTGGAACGGCTTTCTTACTGCTTTTTAAAGCAGCTTTTTAGTACATTTTTTTTTCCAAAAATTTTTTGTACTAGAAAGCTGCTTTTAAAAAGCAGTAAAAAAACCATCCCAAACGAAACATTAATCTCATTGAATATGAGTATATGCTACTTACAAGGATGCCATCAATTTTTTAATGTATTGATGCCATCAATTTACTTATACTAACCTTATGATCTTTATTTTATTTCAACTCTTATCAAATATTATATATATATATATATATATATATATATATATATATATATATATATATATATATATATATATAATTTTTTTTTGGGTGTTATTTATCATTATAAATCAACATTCCAAAAAAAATTCTTCCTTTGTACTATCAGTGCCCACACCACTCTATTAAATTGTTCTTCAAGTTGATTTGATTATTTATAATTTTTTGATTTTAATATAATGTACAAAGCATTCTTAATTAATTTAATTGATTGAAGCGCCCAATATTTTGTGAACATAATTTTTTAAATTTGAAGTCACTTATAATATTGTAGCTCTAGAAATGAAAAAAACAAATTTAAAGAAAAACATATGTACTAATACTTAACATAAATTTGCTACAATGTTGGGTGGGTAATTGACATTAGTCTAGGGGTGCCACATAAATTTTTTAATATATGGGTCGCATGTTCCAATGAGAAAAATGTGATGGTATGATAAGCTCTAAATGATTGGAGCATAGCTATGAAAATCCTCTTGATCCCCACAATAGATTTTAAGAGTTTTAACTCCATTCTCAACAAACTCAATTTCACTTGGGCTTCATTTGGGACGGCTTTCTTACTGCTACTTAAAGTAAATTTTTTATAAAAAAAATTACTTTAGAAAGCAATAAGAAAGCTATCCCAAATGAAGCCTTAGTTTCATCATCCCAATCCCAACTTATTGATTACATCTCACCCAACAAACTCAATGCCACTTAGCCCATAACGATTGAAGTTGTAGCTCAAGGAGATTACTTGTAACAGCCCAAACTCTTAACTATCGAGATATTTTCCATTTTAACCTAAGAGCCTCATGATTTTATCTTGTTGGTGTAACTTCCCAGTAAGCCACCCATCTCAGAATTGCTCTGAGATGAGCATGCTTAACTGCGGAGTTTCTTAAATGAAATTCCAACCATTACAGTAAAAGGTGCCTTGATATTTAAGAGTATCTTCTTTTACTTGAGGGTTTTCACATTACTAGGATTTTTTAATAACTCATCATGCCAATAGCGATTAAAGAAGTCATTCTCATTATCACACGTTAAAAATTTGTGACAGTCTCAACTCTTGATTGGCATGTAATGCAATATAGAAAATTAGATTTGGATATTGTTTTTCAATGCCTTTATTTAAGATATATATAAGAAATTAGTATTTTGAACAGCTATATTATAAAAATTTTTACATCAATTCTTTATCATGAGAAATCAGACTCTTTATTAAGGCTTCATCTGAAATAATTTTCGTACTGCTTTTTAAAATAACTTTCTAATACTAAAAGCAACGAAAAAATAATGTTTAAATACTGTCTCAAACGAAGCCTAAGCAATGACGAGTTTGCTTTCACCAAGCAACACAAGTCGCAACAAAATAATAAATCATCATCATCATCAAACAGTAATGTGCTATTTTAATATATACCAAAACAAGCAAAGAACTATCAACCTAAGAACCTTGAAGATATTCCAATTAAGGGTAAAATATATTGTAATATCGTAGTTTTGGGTAAATTAATTATTTCATGTTAATGGAAAGACAGATGCAGTGATTAGCTTGCCTCTAATATGAAGGTCATAAATTTGACTCATATATACTACACCATGCAAATGCACCAAAAAAAGATTTTGTATAATAATCTCTCTTTGATCTCTTATTGATGAGAACTTCAAACAATGGTTTACACCCCAATTGTTCTATGTTGGAAGATCTAAAAAAGAACTGATTCCTAATCCCCAAAGCTACTTCACAGGTAAGGATCCGACAAATGCAATGTGCATATAACTATGAAAAATTTCAAAGAAAAAAGAATTATGGTGTAATGAAATTGCTATATTTTAGGTAAGTTTCACTTACAAAGAACATTTACATTGGCCTAGATAAGATTCTTGAGCATTAAAACTCCAGTTCCTGCTGGGGAAGAAAAGGCTTCAGGCAGGTTCACGCTATAAGTGCTTCTTGGTCTTGACCTTATCAAGCCGAGCTTTTCGCACAGCTTGCTGGATTTGCCTCTCATGCTCTTTCAGCAACTCTTCCATATTCCCACCAGGGGGCATCAATGGCCCTGAGTATTGGATTTTTCTGCTTTTGCCACCATAACCCTGACAATTGAAGCATGAATTACTATAAGGATAAATGACATAAACATATAAAACAAAGAGAACATTTGCAGACTGATTGTAATTTTAAGTTTTGCAACTCAAATAAGGGGTAATTAATGATAAAGACTCAAAAAACGCTTCTATGGTTAAGGGGGCATTGATCCTCTAAAAGAAAAAGGATAAACTTATGCTGAAGATTATAAAGTGAGAGCAGATTATGGATTCATGTTCTGAATCTTTTTCTATTGCATGTTGCTAAAATATTTGCAACTGTATTTTTACTACATCAATCAGTACTGAATGCTTAAAAACCAACGTTAACAAGGGTATTATTTTCTCCTCCTATATTCAATTGTTTTAGTATCAGTGTCAGTTTGGGTTAGTGCTCCGTCTGTGCTTTTTCCCATGCTAATCTAATATACATTTGTCTTAAAAATGAGCATTAATTATCACTTTAGATACCTGCAACTAGAATTTCAATCAAAAGTTTAAAACTAGTAAATAAAGAAGAAAAGTTCACAATAAGTTCTTAGTTCTTACTATAGTAGTTTCCTGGCCTCCACTCATTACATCTCTCTTTTGAGTAGAGAAAGTTCTATCTAGCACACGCTGCTTCTCATTTGGCTCAGCAGCATCAAGCCTACTATGCCGGGAGCTCATACTACTTGTATTGGCGAACTCCATGCCACCACTTGGAGGTATGCAAGATTTCTGTGATTTCAACTGAGCACCATTCGGTACCCAAACAGTACTGGATGCACGATTAACCATCCTCATATCATCTTTCTTAATCCATGAGGATCCAAATGCACTTGTGTGCATTGTTGAATTAGAGCTAGGTATGTCATTCTGAGCTACTCTGGGAGGATCAATGGGAAACCCTGACCCAGCTTCTTCTAGAGCTCTGTACTTATCACTTGCGCTTTTGGGATTTGGTTGGCCTTGCCATCTCTGAAGCATTCATATAGAACAAGAAATGAGAAAGGGAGAGAGAGAGAGGAGTTAGGTTTGATGGTGCTAAAAGTGAACGGTTAGTAGTTTAGTATATGAAATCTGGTTTTGGGAAACAAATCACTTCATTCTCAATGTTTAAGGGTAAAGAAATTTCTCATATTGCTTATTTTCTAGCAATGGGATAGAAAATCTTTTTTTTTACTATTTTATGAGATATTATAGAAACTGAAAGACTTACAAAAGCCATTAAATCTTTCTTAGTACCTGCAGGTTCCCATTTGCATCCTGCCCTGGCATAGGTTTGTGGTCAGCTGCACCTTTATTTTCACGAGCTGCAGCTCTTTGCCTATCAGAAAACCGTGTGTTGCAGGTTTGATTAATTTTAAGTAACTGTAAAAGGAAGGGTTTTTACTAGATAATAAAAGCCCATTGCATATTGTTCTGACTTTTCCCAAGTTTGTTTTTGAAGTTTCACAACATATGTACCTTCTAGCTTCCTCATCCCGAAGCTTAGCATCATACTCCTTGCTAGGTGGATATGTGGGCAAGCTTGAAGGATCACAGGCTAGAGGATTTGTTGTGAAAAACTGAAAAGTACAACTCCAGTATTAGGGACTTCAAAACTGCTAATGTATCACTCATATTGAGTAATAATGCTCATTAAAAATTACTACTAAAAGGCATATGGAATACATCAACATACAACCATGGTTACAGGATGACATGGATAGTCCTTAATTACAGAAAATACCAACAAATGAGGTTTCAAATTATGAGAAAAGAGAGTATTAAACCTAAGGCAAAATTATCTCCAAAAGCATATTACTGAGCAAGTGCTTTAAATAGAGCTTGATAAATCATATTGAAGGCACTAAAGCAAAGTTAATTAAAAATTTTGATAAAAATAAAAACAATATGATGCACAAAATGAAAGCACTTGATAGAACTCAACTCACTTTGCTTTGAAGGGCAGAAGTTGTAGTTCCTCGATCCTCTGGTTGAATTGCAAGAAGACTATCAAGAAGAGCCAAAGTTGACGGAGGGCAATCCCTGAATGTCTCTTCAATTCGGCGAGGGTATTGACGCTGAGGTTTGAAAATAGTAGCATGGGGCAACTTTGGTTTTCTCCAATAGTCTTCTGGAGGAGATCCACAGAGTTTGAAAATTTTATGCAATTGTTCTACCTATAAGAAGACGGAAAAAACATCACAATACAGATTTTTATTTTTCCAAAAAATTTTGAAGTTATAATTGAGAAGGAGTAGCTCCATGCATAAAGCATGTTATTGAATGGTCAAAATAAAAGCTTGCATGAGAAGAACGAGTATGCTGCTGAGTGTGGGAGAAAAAAAGTATTAACAACACATAATGCATGCAATTTAAAATAAATTCTTCATATACGGCCATCATCTTGCTAGGTGAAAATAGTATTCACACATCTACAACAACTGATGTAGCCAAAAAATTTAGGTCAAAGTGCACTTCACCACCTATGGTGTACCTCATTTGCACTTTACACCCTTATAAACATAACCCTGTGTAGTTTGGGTTAGATGCCAGATTCACAATTCATCCCTCAAGACATTGACTAAACATCAAAGTAATATGTCAAATAATTTAATCGTAGGGGGTCAAATATGTATTTTTAAAGTACAATGAGGAAAACTTCAGTGGAAGTAAATCACAGACAGGCGAAGTGCACTTCCCCAAAAATTTATTCATATAAATCCTTGTTGGTGACTGGATATAACCAACAATCAAAGAGAAGAGGCACACCTCAGTTCTTCCTGGCATGATGGGCTTTCCGACAAGTAATTCTGCAAGGATACAACCACTACTCCATAAATCAACAGCAACACCATATTCAGTGGCGCCCAACAAGAGCTCAGGAGGCCGATACCATAAAGTCACAACACGGCTTGTTAAGGACTGATTCTGGCCACGTTTGAAAAATGTTGCCAAGCCAAAATCCGCTATTTTAAGGATGCCATCATTGTCAATCAGAAGATTAGAGCCCTTGATATCCCGATGTAAAATTCCATGACTATGGCAGTATTCAAGCCCACGAAATAGTTGTTGCATGTAGCACTTAATCTAAAACACATATACAGGTCAAGCAAAATGAACATAGCCTAAACAATGAAACAATGTGTGAAAGTTTTGATGTGGACAAAACTATTTTATATTTGTTAGATATGCACCTGTGGCTCAGTGAACTTGATGCCGGGTGTTGAAGCAAGTCCGGCAAGATCATGATCCATATATTCAAATACAAGATATAAGTTGCATGACATTCTTGATGTAACTATTCCCTCGAGCTTTACAATATTAGGATGATCGAGTTTACGCAAAATATGAATTTCTCTTGCCATGAAACGAACACTTTCGGGATCCATATTAACAAAACGCACTTTCTTGAGAGCAACCATTTTTCTAGTTTGAAGGTCACGAGCTTTATACACATTGCTATAAGTTCCCTGTCCAATCTGCAAAGAATAATAATAGCAACAAAAAATATAATAAACAAAAGCATGCTAGACTTTAAAAGTGGAAAAAGTGAGCATTTAATCAAAATAATTTAATTATTTTACTTGCATACAAACTTTTTTTTAAGTTAACTTTCTTTTTTTACTTGGTAGCCTCTTCTAGAGTTAGATTGGACAGTTATATTGAAAGAGGCTACTACCCTTGTAACTAATGGACAAATCTCACAAAATTATAATTAGGTTGGCTATGATATATATAATGCTCTGTGATAAAATGGGCACTAAAACCCAAGTTGAACATAACATAAATGAGAATGTTAAGATGAATATGCAATAAAACTTAGTATGATAAATTGAAAAATGATCATACAGATAGTAGAAGTAGCATCAATTGAAGATAAGATAGTGATTTGCTTTGATGGTTTGAGCATGCATAATGAAGAATATAAATCATTGAAACAAGTAAATAAAATTACTTCTGATAAATTAAGAAAGAAGATAAGTAGACTAGAGATAACATGAAAAGAAATAGTGCAAAAATTTTGCCTAAAATAGGTTTTAGCACTAATCCAACACTGGGGGAACGATCACAAATAATTGATAAGAATAAACAACTATAAATTCCTTTATTTTTTACATCAAAGAAAACAAATCCAGCACAGAGGACGAAATTGAACTGCAAACCTTATTTAATTTCTCAAAGGAATCTGCTCTTCGAGGCAGCCAACCATTCACTGCTTCTGGTGCAACATTGATGAGCCACGCCGGCCAACCAATAGGCACATGCTCACCGGAAAAACCATTTGGCACATCAAAGATCCCTGAGTTTGACCCACCATTGCCCTTCGCAGCCAATAAATTTGATTGAAGATTTTCACCATTCACTCTGACATCAACAGTCCTGCTTCTCTGGTGCCCGACAGATATCCCTGTTCTATCTGAAGGGACAACCACACTATTGTTCTCACCTCCATTAGATTGTCTAGGCAAAGGGGGCACCAAATTCTCTAGTAGCTTAACTGCAGGTCTCGTGCTTGCCCCAATGCTTCTAGAAGCAGCAGCTTCAGCTTCAGTGGACAAAGCAGCATCCTTCTGTGAATGAGTAACAATCCGTTTTAAGGATTTTCTTGCCCCCTTGTTTAAGTCCTCAGCATTTTCTTCTGTTTCAATTCCTTTCGAGCAAATGCAGCCCATAAGGAAGAAGCAGAAACTGCCACACTTTTCCCCCAATTATAAAACCAGGCTGCAGACGGAAAAAAGAGAAGCATTAAGCCTAATAGCAGAATGTTATTCTTCAGAAGGTTGAAATCCAGAGACGAACCTAATGTTTTCCTAGCTTCTGACCTTCATGAACAAAAAATCACCCTTTCTTTCAAAAAGAAAGTTTTCTTATAGAACTGAAACCCCAAAACTTCCTCGATAAATGTAATACCACACACCCACCTTCAAAACCAGACAATAAACCCGACGGGGATTGACGGAAGAAGATCAAATCACAATTTGGCACGGGGGTTTCCAGAATATGGACCCCGGCCGATGTTTCTGGAGCCCTCTTTTGATCTATCAGGTATTCCAGAATAAAGACCCCGGCCGGCGTTTCTGGAGCTCTCTTTTGATCTATCAGCTTCCCTAAGGCCTATGTTCATCCTTTCTTCCCATCTCTCTCTCTCTCCGCGTATCTTCTTCACACTCCGAATTCTGGCAATGGAATGGAGAAAAAATCGCTATGTTGTAACGGAAAAGATTCAAAATAATGCTCAATTTAGAAAGATATTATGAAAAGATCTTATCGGGCATGGATGAAGAGAAAAAAGAAAAACGAAATGCGGCTGGATTTAGCGAACGCGGACCCCTAGAATTCCGGGAGCCCGATGCATTTTAACTCTTCTAGGGTTTTAACAGAGCAGCTAAGCGCCGTTCTCAACTACAACTATTCGTTGTGAGCACGATTCTAGAGAAAGAAAGAGAGACAGAGAGAGAGAGGAGTCGCCGATACGAATCGGACCGATATGTCGCGGCGTAACGAATTCGGGTCGAACACTGCCAAACGGCTAATTCACAGGCTATATCTGGACCGTTCAATAGGAGCTGAGGTGGAACGTACGTCTGCGATTGAAGCGGCAGTTGCGGCCAACGGTTGTCAAGCAAGACAACTCTTTAGTATTTAATAATCTAATCTATATCAAATAGTTAGATGAAAAGGGCATGGACATGAGGCGCACATTAGAAATTATCCTTAAAATAAAGGTAGTTACAAGAACAAGTTGCAATATAAAATATTTTTTTATTCATAATTATAAAGTGTTAATTTTTTATGATTATATTGGACTCTAAAAATAAATATAATAAGTGATAAGTTTAAATTTTTAATTCTCATTATCTTATAAAGCTTTAGAAAATAGTTATATATAAGTGCATCAAATGCTAATAATTTGATTGTGTTATATTGTGAAATTTAACATTTAAATGAATAATAAATAAAGTTTATTTATATGATATAAGTAAAGTAGATTTTTATAATAAAAATATTTTTGATTTGTTTTTTAAATCGGTATGTCAAATATTTTTAAGATGCGTGATTTAACTATTAGTATTGGGAGCATAGAAATTTCTATCTAATCAACTATGATATTTGGCATAAGGTATGTAGCCCTAAAAAAAGATTAAATCAAATAATGATTACATTTAAAAATTTCAATAAAGATATAGAATAAACTGTAAGTCACACAATGATTTTGTCAATGAATCCAATTATATCAAAATCATATGAAACAAGTACAAAGTGGCCTTAAATTGGTTGAACAATAGGTTTAGAGACTGGCATGCATGGCTAGGTCACACTTATGTTGCACATAAGTGGTGATGGCAATAGCTCCATTATCACTGTTGCCATTGGAAGTTGAGGGTCTTCAGACCAAGTTATAGGTACTTCACCACGCGAGCAATGTGTCAAACTTATTAGATCGTGCCTATGCTTCCTTGTTACTGCACATTTTATCTAACAAGTTATCTTCCACGAGTTCATGTGATAATTAAATATCTCCATTACGTGAGCTATTACAATGAAAGATTACTATGAAAGATATGGACATTTTAATATAAAGCTGATGGCCTTTTATTAATGCCTCATTTATCGCACTCAATCAAGATCATCTATATGATGTCATTGGGCTATATGCATACTAGTTGAGTAATGACCTATCGAAAACACAATTGCGTGTGATAGAGCTGTCCACCCAACAAATATTGAGAAGCCCATAATTTATTCTTTAATTTTTTTTTACTTAAATTGTTGTCAATCTCGTGCTGACTAGATCATTATGTGCTTGTATCCCATTTTTCAATAGAACTACCGCAACCATCTACCATGGAACAATAATGCTATTTTCCACATTTCAAAAGCCCAACACTACCACGACATCAACATGCATATCACAACAACAGACTTTAGTTAATAAGGCAATTATTTATACCCTAACTTTTATTTAAGGAGTGACTTTTGATTATTGTATTTCATCAATGAAATCGTAATAAAGAGGGTGGAAGCTAAATTTATAGAAGCTATCACATAGAAATTAGTGATCTTATTTTAAGATTATAATAATAGTAGGAAAATAAGCTAAATCACTTATATCTTGGTATCTTCTTTTGCATTCTTTTTTTTTTAATCATATATTCTTCCTTATGGACCCTTCGCTAAGCAAATCAATTCGAAGGCTAAACGGTTTTTTTCTTTCATCATCACATGTTAATATGAGAAAAGTTACAAGTGCATTTTGGTCACCTTTTCTTTGCTTTTTTATCACGAAACCCCTCTATACGATGTAATTTATGGTTATTGATAAAGTGTCTCGCAATCTATTTGGTCAACTACCTTCAAGGAAAGTGATATCAAGCTTAATGACTTGAAATGACATATCCATGAAATTATGATCATGTTATATTTACTTTCTTGTATTTTATATCTATATTGGTCATCTTTTGAGTTCATTCACTTTTAGAGGTTTATTAATCAACATTGCATAGGATTTTTTTGTGGAAAGATAGTCATCTGCTTGGTTATAGTAATTTAACCTCTACCATGTGGTTCAAGTTTGACTCATCTTAAAGCATAAACTATCTTATTAGGATGTTAATTCTTGACTCATAGTATATATACTCTTTGATGCCCACTCAATCAAAATAGAAGATGAGCAAATTTCTCTTATACATAGTTTCTCTTGGAGGTATCCAAAAGTGTAATTAACTTTAAGTGATCCATTCCTTTGGGAGACTTATGAGCAAGATTCTTTTAGTTTTAATTTTTAATTTTAAATATAATAATATAATTTTTGTGAGTATTTTATATGAGTGAAGTTTAGATTTATTAAACTTATCTCATTAAATCTCTTTTCTTATCTTTTTCTCATAGATTCTCTTTTTACAAAAAATTATTCTCATATTATCTCTTTTTTCTTTCAACACTCATGATTGAAGAACCTTGTAGAGCAGCGACTTGAAAAGAACTACTAAACAGATATAGCATCATCTTTTGGGCTAAGAAGAGCCATAAATTTGTTATGATATGGTCCCTAAATGCATGTTATCAAAGTTCATTATATTGATCAACTAGGTCTTCTCAGTGATAGAAAGAAATGATTAGTTTAGGTATATAGTGTCACTCCACAATGACACCGAGAATCATGATAGCCCCCAAATGAAACTTTATTATAATTAGAAAAGGCATGACACCAAAGTCTATTGGGACCTCAAGGAGAAACTAACAAAAGCACTTGGAGTAAGGAACCTTAAGTTGTTCCTAATGAGATTAATGCCTCTTATACATGATAATTAAGATTCAAGCTAATCATTGCAACATAAGGGGTTGCAATCAATACCATCTACAAACAAACATACTAATAATGGTCTACATATCATCGACTTTGTTGATGGTAATACTAATTATATTATTTGGGGAATATCTCTCAAATGAATACTCAAAAAAAGTAATGTGTTGGCTCAAATAATTAATATATATTTAAATTTAAAAGAAATATTTTTATAAATAAAACTTCATAAAGAATTATATACAATCACAAGAGATGGAGATAAAATTCTATTATAGAGTCAAGTACCCAAAAAAAACTTACAAATTTTGAAAATTAGGTTTTTGTTCCCAATGATTTTCTCTTATCTAACATGCTAAAATTGAATAATATTCATTTTAATTTTGAGGTTTAAGTTCTCCATGAGGGCAAACACTTATGGTTAATTAGATCAAAAGACAATCATATCTCAAGAAACTGTCAATTAAAATTTTGACTAATATTTTGATTTCAATTGGGATTTTAAGTAATTAATTTTCAATTTTAATTGAGGTTAGTCAGCTTGAGAAAATATCAATGAAATAGAAAAAATAGGAGCATCAAATATTTTAAATACTTAGAAATTGATGAAAAAAATTGTCTTATATTGTTTTATTATGTTAAGGAGATTTAAATTTATGTTCAAGTTGGTTAATTTATTATAATTTGAGACTTCATTTCATCAAGATAATTTTTGTTGAAACTTGAAACCATTTAGGTTTAGAGGGATATGGTTTGGGAGTGTAGAGTGAGTGGAAATTTGAATACCAACCCTAGAAAATATGAGTCTTGATTTTAAAATTGTAAGATAATCCATAAAAATATAGGATCACAATATTACTAACAATTTTGAGCTTACATTCTCATTCCAAGAACAAAGGAAATTCAAAAGCTTAATCAAGATGGGGATTTCTTTAGAACTTACCATAAAAAGGTCTACAATCAAAGTATAGCCCACAAGGGCCAAATTCCAATTTTAGCATATATTGTAACCTCCTTAAAGAAGCTGACCTTATGTCCTACACAGGGAATGAAGAAAAGTAAGAAGTTAACACTTTGTTGGGAATTAATTAGTGAAGAGATTTTCTTAGTTCATGGATGACGGAGAAATTAGTAATAGAGAAGAAGGGTTAAAACCAAGAATAGAAGAAGATGAGGTAGGAGGGAAAAGAGCAAATTATAGGTTTGAATTAATTAGAAAAATTGAAAATAGAAAAAAAGCCAACCAAATCTAGCAAGAGAGTGGTGTATAGAGAAGCTCGAATGAGAAAAAATAAGGGAGGGAGGCTAGTCCCAAAGTGAAGAGGAGGGGAAGATACAAAAAATCTTGATAGAGCTCATGAATCAGTCATCTATTTGTATTGTATAGATGTATTCTCCATAACAATGTTATGTTAAAATAAATTATTTAGATAAAGTGAATGTGATAATATCTTGAGATTTGTATCAAAGTTATAGTAATTGTAAAATAATTATAACAAAATATCAAATTTTATCAATTTTATTAAATCTATTAAACTAATATTTATATTTTAAAATTAGTTTCTTATATTTATAACTTCGATGCTACCTAAGCCAGAAATGTAGTCGGAATGGAGAAAGTGAGATGAGATGGGGCTTATGGGCTTCATCTTCTTTCTCTATCCAATTTTAGTGGAGTTTCAAGTTTTCTTAAATTTGCCAACTTATCTCATTATTTTCTTGTTTTGTAACTGTTTTAATGCTTGAGTCTTAACAAACTTTGAATGCCTTCTCATAATATTATTCATTAAATATCCGCAAGAAATTATCTTTCTGTGCTAGAGAACTTGATTAACTAATTTTGAACCCACAATATTATTTTTAAAGAATTGTTAATGTGGCCAAGAGATTTAACTAAAATTGAAATCAAATTGGTGAAAAATATAATTGTTCTCTTATTCTAATAAGTAACTGAGGTCAAACAAAATATTTTTATTGCAAGATTTCAACAAAAAATGAGAAAAATGATGTGATGTTTAAAAAACTATTTAGTCCCTAATTTAGCATTCTAAAATAAGAACATCTTAAATTAAAAGAAAAGAGAGTTTATACCTACATGCTAAAAAAATATAAAGCTTCAAATTAAATTACAATTACAATTAAGTATCATAAAAAAAAAGATAAGACAAACAAATAGCTAGCAAACCAAAATAGAAGTAGGGAAAAATGTTACCATAGTGCAATTAGACTTCCAATAAGAGAGATGGGGTAAATAATAAGGGAGAACAAAATAAAAAATGATATAATACCTCCATAGAAAGATAACTATAAGAAATAATGATATAGCACAAAATCAAATAAAACAGTCTATAATACTAATTATAAGCGTAAAAGGATGGGGTCTGTGTAATTATCCAAATCAATATAATCAATATTATGGTTAATAATTATACTATTAAAAATACATGGGATACAAAAGCTAGTATAAATTAGAGAAAAATCATGACGTACAACATATTATGGCACTAAATGGGGCTTTAGGTGGAAGATGAATTAGCCTAAAGGCATGATTCCCAAAAAATTCCACTAAAGATCTTAAAATTGGTGAAGGAAGAAATATTGCAAATAGAAATAGGATAAGTGAGATATTATTCATCAATATCATAAAAATCTTTCCAAAATATAAAGATGAAGAGGAGCGAGTCCTCCAAATAGAAAAGTAGTTACATTTTGCCAACTTGACTAAATATACTTAGCTAATGAAAATTAGTTAACTAAGAGACCGATATGTTTCAAGAGCAAAAATCACATTTTAAATCATAAACTTCGCTAAAGAAATATGGATTGAAGTTATATTAGACAATTTACATTAGCGACCAAAAAAAAGTTTAGGAGTACAAGTAGCGACCCAAGAGACCATTAAAAGTTTTTTAGTATTAATATTTCTATAATTTAGAATAATATTTATTAATAGTTTTAGTACAAGTCTTAAAAATGATGAGATTTTGAGACTTAAGTATAATATTGCTTTTTTTTTTTTTTTTTTTGGGTGCTTGCTTACAGTGAAGTGATTGTAGAGTATATAGGCTGAGAATACATTAGGTTTTTGTATTTTTAAAACCTTTTCAATCATATTTGGGAAACCATATAGCCGTTGGAAAAGCTTAGGGAATGGTTTAAATACTTTAGAAATGCTTTGAAATCCTGAAAGGAGCCGTTAAAGACAGCTAGTCAACAATTTTCAGAGTTGGGTCCCACAGAATGTGTTGACAGGTCGGGGTGCTTAATGGGTTATCGGGTTGAGGAGGAGAAAATAAGTTATGCAAATTTTCATAAAGAATTATAGTTTTTTTTTAAATTGGGCTCAACGATTTTTCAATCAGCATAATTTCACTGAGGCTTCCTTTGGGGACAGTTTACTTAATGCTGTCTAAATCAGCTTTTCAGTATAAAAATTTTTAATTCATAAAATTTTTGTACTAAATAATTGTTTTAAAAAAACAATAAAAAATTTATCACAAACGAAGCCCAAGTCAGTGTTCAACAGAAAACTGATTTTCAGCTTAAGGAGCTGGCTGAGAAAGGATTCTAATATGGTTTTAAGTTCACTATAGAACTTGCTATGAGGTTATAGAGTAGGAATAAAGACTGACTAGCTAGTTAATGGTACAACTATTTTTCCTTTAAGGGTTGTTCTCAAGCTATGATGCAGCGATGCGCAACACTTCTCCTCAAAGAGGGCGCAGGGTCCAACACTTATCCGATACGACACACGTCTGAAACGCCTCTGACATATGTCGGACACGCCGAAAATATGTCCAATTAAAAAAATATTAATACAAATTGGACACGTGTACCCGACACCCGTGCCTTAAATATTTTATGATTTTTTAAAAAATCTAATTTCTTGTATTAAAAATTTTTATTTATTTAAAATAAAAATTTTTTTTTTTTATTTTCTATCCACAACACTAAATCAATCGCCCACACTGAATACCTCATTCATCAAATATTCTCATTTTCATTTCTCTTTGGCGGGTCAAAAAATAAAAAATAAAAAATAAATCTCTTTGGCGGGTCGCGACTTTGGTTTCAAACAATGTCCGATGTCATCTCAATATTGACGACTGATGACATCATTATAATGTCGACATTTTAAAATCATCTCAACATCAAATTCTGACACTATCTTAACATTGATGCTCGACGTTAGCAATTTCTATAACCACAACTTGATAGCTCATCTTTGTCCGACGTCATCTTAACATCGACAACCAATGCTCTCTCAACATCGATGGCAGATACACTCTTAACATCGACACCCGATACTTACTGCATAACATCTATGTCCGACTCTCGACAACATTGTCGTCTCTTCTCTCGATGTCTGATACACGACATCGACGCCAGACTCTCGACATTCTAATAATAATCATTTTAAGCACAAATTATAGTTAAATGACTTATTATTTCTAAATTATTTTTAACAGTATACTTATTCAATTTTTATACGCTATTTTTAAAATATAAAAATTATAACGCCGAGTCCAACTCGTGTTTGTATCCTATATTTTTAATAATTGACGTTTCCTGTATCCGTGTTGTGTCGTGTCGTATTCGTGTCGTTGTGTCCGTGTATGTGCATCGTAGTTCTCATGTTAACATGAAGCTATGGAAATCAGGTTTACAAATGAAATGAGGAATTTCTTAATTTCCGATTGCTGCGGTAATTAGAGCAGATGAATAGTAAACTTCAGCTTTTATGCTTCAAGGATGAAAAAAAATTTGGTAATTTGCAAATATCTCAACACAGAACTATATCACAAAGGCATGAAATAAAATAAACAACATAAGATTTTGATTTGAAACGACATTCCGGATCTAATGGAAGTAAAATTGAAGCTTGAAACAAGGTATAAAAAAGATATAGAATAATATCTAAAAAAATTATGATGATGCAATTAAAACTCCAAATAATTATAGAAGATAAAAAATGCATCAAAATTGAAATCCTCAAAAAGTTTTGCAAGTGAAATTCAAATATGATTTAATTAATCAAAATATTTTTTGGCAAATTTTTAGATGCTTAAATTGAGATTTAGGCTACATTTGGGATAACTTTCTTATTGTTTCTTAAATCAACTTTCTAGTAGAAAAATTTTAATTTTTGTACTAAAAAGCTGCTAAAGTCGTCATAAACAAAGCCTTGGAGTCTATTTGGGACGATTGCAGCTTTTTGTAAATGTTAAATGTGATGCAAGGAAAGTAACTCTTTTGAAATTTATTGTAGAAAGCAGCTTTCTTGCAAAAAAAAAAAAATTTGAAAACAGTGAAAAGAAGCAACAAAAAAATTTGTGGTTGTGGTATGAAAAGTAAAGTGGTATGAAAGCTATCCCAAATGAAGCTTTAGTATATTGGGTTGTTTGAGTACAAATAGAGTAGGATGCTAAAATTGTGCAATTAACTTTCCAATGATGTATGGAATGTGTTGATGCGTAAGTTAATCATTTTAAAAATTGTGTGCATTATTTTGAAACTTTGGTAATACTGACACATAATCTATACATTGAATCTAAAACTAGCATAAGAACACTAAGATAACGTTGGGTTTTGGTTTTGATGACATATCCACTTAAGTCTTCGTGTTTTCACCTGTATGTCCATCTCGAAGTGGTCAATACTGTAGGCATGTTTAGTTGTCATCCCTATGATTATCGCATGTTGATTCGCCTATAAATAATCATGGTGGTTGCTATGAATTGATGATAATATAGGAAACACTTGCCAAACTAGTAGGCTGCATCACATAAGATTTGTTAGCATCATATCATGTAATGAGATACATATAAGTGTATGCTCAACAAACTTGAGCAACTAGAATCTACTAGCAATGGAATTAGTTACATCCTTTCAACCATCCAATCAAGGAAAAATTCTATGAAGAAGCAACTGAAAATTAGGGAAATGAAGTTTTGCTAGCAGAAGTGGGGACACCAAGGTAACAAGCTTTTGGGGTAAACTAAAGGAAACTCAATCTCCAACTAAGAGAATAGGGGCCAAAGATAATCTTAAAGAAACATAAAACATTACTAGTGGGATTCATCAGAAAGCTAGAGAGAATGAATGCTTCAAAAATTTGCTAAAGTTTCCCACACCAACAATTAGCATGTCTTGAGCATATAGGAGATGTGAAAAAAGGGTTATGCTCAATAGCAATCCCTAAAAACAACCAAAAAGAGTTTTTTGGTAAAGAAGATTAAAAAATAAATCCATTGCAATACAAAGGACATAAGTAGTTACTTGACACAACTTAACATAAGAAAAAATCCTCCAAAGCAAGATATTTTTTCTTTTGGAAGAATGTTAGGTAATGTATGTGTAGGTCGGATTCAATCTAATATGACTTCCAATTCATTTACCAACTAAGTTTGCAAGAAACTAGGGGTGTAAATAAGTTGAGCGGAGCTCGAACCTCTCTTGGTTTGTGCTTGAGTTGGATTAATTAATCTTGAGCTTGAGTTCAATTCATGGAGTTCGGAGCTGCCAAACGAGTATCGCATTTATTATAAAAGAGAGAAAATAATTTTGAATAAAAAAATTCTTGTAATAAAATGATAAAATGCATGATAAATTAGATGAGAAATAAAAAAAAAACCGCATTATATTAGAATGTGATATATAATTTTTTAATATTTTTAATCACTCTATCTTAAACTCTTGAATTCTAATTTATATTAAGTGTATTTTATATGATAATTTTTAAATGAGTTGGCTCATGATTTAACAAGTCAAGTCGAGCTGGCTCAAGCTTGGCTTATGACCTTTTCGAGCTCAACTCATCAGTCACTTGTTGAGCAAGTCTTGAGCCAGCTTTACTCAATTACACGCCTATTGGAGACTATATAAGAAAAGAAAAATATTAATGCAAATGAAATAATACACATTAGTAATGCAAGCTCTATCTAAGAAATACGAGAGGAGGGATCTTAAGATTTTCCATTGTTGTGTGCTATAAAAATTGCAATTGTAGAGAGAAATATATATATGTCCTAGCCTTTTATAAGGACCCAACACACACTCAATAAAATTTGTAAGAGAGATTTTTTCTTAAAACCCAAAAAGTGAAGAATCATAGGGCATGACTTAGCTGAAATAATCCACTATATAATTGAAGTTATATAGGCCCACTTTTATTCTCAATTTAGAGAAGATGGGATTACTTCGTTGAAAATAATTATTTGGTGTTAGTTTAGGAATTATTAGAAAAGTTATGAAAGGTGGAGATAATCACACAACATTAGTTGGGCAACAATGATATGGAGGAGATAAGGTGGTTACGATCAAGCAACAAAAGTTGGGTTATGAGATCGTATGTTGGTAGTTAAGTGACAGCGACCAAACTTTGGTAGACGAGTGATTGGAATCAAATGATGGAAGTTAAATTATGACAGCCAAATGATAGAAGTTAGGTGATGATGATCAGATGATAGAAGTCGAGTGACGATGATGTTGGTTGTTGACAACAGTAGTCAATGTTGAATGTCAGTTAGAAAACTAGAGTTCTATAGATATCTAACCTATTTCTAAATCTAACTCTAGATTCTCTCCATGTAGAAAATGGAGGTTTATTCATAGTTTTTTTATTTTTGCATTTTGGTAAATTTGGTAAAAACACTCCATCAAATAACTTGTAATGATTTTGATGATCATATCATTCTTTTAGTATTTAACTATCTTAATGACCTCTGAATTGAATGATATTTGGCTCATTAGATTTTTCTCATTGAGGTGCTTAGTTTGACTATATGCATACAATATTTGGATATCACTTGAACTTGCAAGCTTCTAATTACACTTAAAGTGCTTGATTATGACTCATTTGGACTTAAATTGGGTCACTTTTTGGTCATTGAATTCTTCGTGTCGAGACGCTAGATTTGGGCTAAAAGTTTATTGCAACTAGAGTTTAGATGGCTTTGAATTTGATTTTGGAAGTTCCCAAAGCATATATTGCTCAAGGTTCGTGCCCGATAAGTCAAATTTTTTATGATGTATTATTTTCCCCTTATTTTCAACCATTAAAATCTATGTCATCCAAAAATATATATTCAATCTTCGAACTACTTTGTGGTGTTAAATTAAATTATAATTTTGAAAATTTTATAATTTAATGACAATTCCTTGAACGTTAACATTTACCTCCCTTTGTGGTAGTGAACCAAGTAAAGTCACCAAAGTTGTAATTTTAGTCTTTTCTTAAAGTCAATGTATCAATCAGCGAAAAAATTATTAAAAATTTACTCGAAACTCTCCAATTTGGCTTGAACATAATCGTAGAGGCTTTGTTAAGCTCCAAAAATCTTAAAATTGAATTCAAAATATTAAAAAATGATTTTGATGCCTCAAAAACATTGGAGTAGGCTTAGCTGGGCCCAAAATTGAGCCCGTAAGCCCATGCCTAGGCTTTGGTAGTTGTCCAACTAGTGGTAGCCGGCGCTATATGTCACTACACGGAGAAATTATTCCGTGTGGAGTTCGGACGGGAACAACAGTCGGGACATGTGAGTATGTGTACAAAAATTTGATACATATTGTGTACAAATGTGTACACTCATATGTCCGGATGGTTGTTACCATTCGGACTCCGTACGGAATATTTTCTCCACTACAAGAGTGTGGCATGTATAACATCTCTTGGATAATTTTTTTTGGAAACTAAAGGGTTTTTTTTTTAAAGGAAAGTGAAATGGTTTTTGCCTTATAATACAAATTTTAAAACTCTAAAAATGCCAAAATTTTTCAGAAAGTCCAAAAATTTATTAAAACTTTGTAAAATATTTTTTTTCATTTCCCCCTCCCTTTAAGTATAAATATACCCCGTAGAAGAAGAGGATGAGATTCACACTAAAGCTTGTAATCCCTGCTATAAGGCTCCGATCTTCTCCAAAACAAGATTGACTATCTCACTCTCTCTATTTGGAGGTGTTGAAGTTGAGGTTCCAAGGTTTTAAATTCCTATAGGCCAAGCTGTAGTTCTCCTTTAAAAAGAGGATAACTGAAGTTATAGGGTCAGGTATTTTTCTTAATTTGTAGAAGATGTAATTATAAAGCTAAAAATAATTATTTAGTATTCATTTTTAGGACTACAGGAAAAGTGATGAATGGTGGAGACGGTCACATAATGGAGAAATTATTCTGTGCGGATGCCGAACGCCGTCCAGGGCCCAATGAAAATGCTCCATGTCACCTGATACTTGGTATCGAGGCTCGGTACTGCTTGGTACTGGATGATGTGGCGCATTTTCATTAGACTCCGAATGTTTGTTGCGTCCACTATTCACACAGAATAATTTCTCCACATAATGTATGTCAGGTAACAACGGTATGTTGGAGGTTACTATAGTCAACCAAAGAAATTTAGGCGGTAATGTGTGTGATTTTTTAGATTCAGAGAGTTCTGTTCAAATCAGTCTAATCAGATTAGAAGTCACGCAACATGTTATATTTATGCATTTAAACTCTTTTACTCATGTCTAAGAGTGTTCCATGTGCATGTTGTTGCGGGCTAGAATATACGCGGCGATAGAGTTTAAATTTTGCGTCCTAACATTGCACAAATATCCAGCTCCCACACATATAGAACACAAGATTTTTACGTGGAAAATCCTAGAAAGGGAAAACCAGGGCCTAGCCCAGTTGAAAATGATTCCACTAGAATTTGAGTAGATTACTGTGGACTGACTCGTCCTTGAGGGCGATCAGATTACAAATGCCAACCGTAAAGTTGAATCCTAGTGTTGAAAGTCCAGCGCTACTTGGTGGACTGGCAGAAGTCCGATGCTACTTGAAAGTTTGGGCATCAGTTGGCAGAACTCCAGCGTTTGTTGGCGGTCCGGCAGAACAACAGGCTTCAGGTGATGGACTGGTGGAACCCTGGGCGTCAAGCGGTGGTCCGGTGGAGCTTAGGATGTCAAGTGGTGGTCTGGCGGAGCTCAGGGTATCAAGCAGTGGTCCGACGGAGCTCAGGACGTCAGGTGGTGGTCCGGCGGAGTTCAAGGCCACAAGTGGTAGTACAACGGAGCTCATGGCCTCAAGTGGCGGTCCGGCGGGACTCAAGGCCACAAGTGGTGGTCTAGCGAAGTTCAAGGCCACAAGTGGTGGTCCGGCGGAGCTCAGGGCCTCAAGTGGTGGTCCGGCGGAACTCAGGGCCACAAGTGGTGGTCTTGGGAAGCTTAGGGCCTCAGGTGGTGGTCCGACGGAACTTAGGACGTCAGGTGGTGGTCTGGGGAAAGTCCGGGCAGTGGTCGAGGAGGCAAGGAGGCAAGAGCGATCTCCAATCTCTCTCTTGAATCCTTAGGCTTAGGGGTCCCTTTTCAAGAGGAAAGGGGGCTCTATTTATATATTATGAGAGTGGCATGGCCTGTAAATAGGAAGAAGATCAAGGGTATTTAGGGAGTGGTTTGAATGGATGACTGATGTTGAATCCCTTGATCATGGACCGTTTGTTGGATATTTGGATGTCTTAGTGATGTCAGAATTTAGCAATCTTGGGCTCTTTGGATTCGTCTTGTTGAGCCCCTCAATTCGAATATAAGCACCTCATGTTTAGAAAATGTTTGGTTATCCAAATTGTGGTTTGAATCTTCTAATAGTGCTTCAGACCCTTGATTTAGGCCCATTTGGGCTCGGATTGAATTGAATTTGATGTCGTTGGGTTCGTATTTTTGAGATGTTCAGTTCAACCATAAGTTCACTGAAATCGGAGTTCAGATGGTTCCAAGTTTAATTTTGGAAGTTTCCAACTTGATTTTGCCTCGAGATTCGTGCCCGATTAAGATATATTTTTTCGAGGATGTATCACATGTGAAGGCTTATATGTGTTCTATAGTAGACTTCAGGGATTTAAATGCATATTAAAAAAAATTTAAACTATTCCTGAAGCGCCTCGGCACTGTGTTTTTGGCTATTCGATGCTGATGTTTTAAAAAATAAGCATCTAATTCAACGCTTTGGCACGCAACGTGGAAGGTGGTGCTGTAAATTCTACAGAAAGCGTTGTGGCTAGCGCTGCGGGGTGCCGTGGTGCTATAGTAATTTTTAATATTAAATGTATTCAAATCCACTATTCAAACCCATTTGAATATTTTGGCGGCCAGCCTAGTGAGTGATAGAGAGGGATTTTATGGAGAGAAAGTTTGATTGAGCTGCTTTGTGTCATTTTTAGTCGTCAGCCCAATTCTGAAAGTTGCTCTGATAGAGGTAGGTTACGTTTTGCCTATCTCAAATTTCAATAATTTGATATTTTTGAAATTTTTCTTACAAAGATGCAATTTTATCGGATTCTAATAACTTTTGTTCATGTAAATTTTGATATGTTATCGTTACGACTATTCTAGTCATTTTGAGTATTTATTTGAAATTTTCAGCCAGGTGAATTTGAAAAGCAATAATTTTTATCAATTCATAAATTCATTTTGACATCTAAAAATAATATTTTTGTTCAGTTAAAGCTTCAGAATGCTGTTATATATAATCTTTGATATTTAATTATTTTCTGAAAAAACCCTGCTGAGCAAGATTTTATGTTGTCTAGTGTTAATGCATTTTGGAAAATTTTAAATTGGGTCTAACTATATTTAATAGAATACATTGAAATATGTAAATATTGAATGAAATGTGAAAATCTGTTAGCAGAGAGAAGAAATTATGTTAACTATTAAATATGAAAATTGGCGGCGAGAAGGAAATATTGATAACAAGTGTTTTCTATTCCCCATCGATTAGAACATACTAGCTTACAATATATAGAATACTAACTCGCCTCCCTATGGATGTAGTAGAGATTGCTAGAGAGAGAGAATAAATCATGATGATGATGGTCAAGAGATGGATGACTCTTCTTAGATACCAATAGGTAGGGGTAAAAATAGTCGAACAATGATAGCTATGTGACAATGATTAACTGATGATAAGTAGTAGATGATGGTTGAGAAATCATAACCATGTGACGATAATTAAGTGATGACAATTAGGAGATGATGATCAAACGAAAATGTTTGGCTTAAGATGATCAGATGATGATGCTTAAAAAATCATGAGAGGCTTTGGAATTCTTTAGATATATAAACTCTCTTAAATTTCATATCCCTCTCAAGTGAAGAACGTAGTCTACTTATAATTTATTGGAGTGGCATTTTACTAATTTTAGCAAAAATGCTCATACACTCTATCAGATAATTTCTGTTGATTTCTTTGATCATAGAACATCTTTGGACATTTAAGCGCTCGAATGACATAGGAATTAAATGGTCTTGGTATCGTTAGATTCCTCCTCTTGTCAAGATACTAGTTTTGATTGTAAGCATGAAGATTCAGAGATCGTTTGATCCCTTGAAGTGTCATGAAGTTTATAACTTTACTTTAAGTGCTTATTTGGACTCATTTGGATGCAGATCAAAATACTTTTGGTGTCACGAACCCGTCTCTTTGAAATAATTATTACGACTATTAATTTATTATAATCAGAATTTAAATGATCCTGAAATTAATTTTGAAAAAAAATTAATATAATTATTGCATCAAAATTCATATTGATCCGATGAATTTTCTTGTGAGATATCAATGTTAATGCCTTTGCACATCAAAATTTTCACAAAAGAACTCCTAATTCTTGTTGACATTAATTTCCTGAAAAATATCATTTGCTGAAATGATATTATCAACAAGGTGTGATGAGTAAAGCTAGGCTACTTTGATGGATCATGAAAGATAAAATAGATTTCAATCTTTTAATAGTAATTTCTTAAATTTATTACAAAAATATCTCAATGAAGACAAAAATATTGTTGAACTAGGATACTTAAAAATAATAATAAAATTAGCCCAGTCACTACCAGCAACTCTAAGAATCTATTTTTTTTTCTTTTTTCTTTTTTTTTTTGAAAATTTAAGCAAATTTAATTGCAAACTCTCACATGTTTATAAAAAATTTCAATTTCTTGACCTCTCAATTAGAAGTTTGACTTTAGACTAATAAACTAAGATGAGTTCAATCTCTATAAAATAGCCCAAAATACTTTTAGGAATTTTGACATTTTGAATTGTTTGGATGACTATACGTGATTATTTTTTTGTCTGGCTTGAACTAAAGTTAATGGAGCGTAAAGCTCAACAATTAGGGTTGTCAGTGACAGAGTATAGTAGCTAATGATGATAATGCACGAACGACAATGACCGACAATGATAAGAGGCTACAACGAAGAGTAGCAGCGGTAAATAATGACGATAACGGAATCAAATGTAATGTACGTAGAATTCGATAAAAAAACGGACAGATTTTGAATACATTAAATATAAACTACATGGTGAACTTAAAATTTACTTATTTATTTAATCAAACAAAATGTCAAAATTCCTAAAATACTTATAAATTAAATAATTTACATTCATTTTTTTATAAAATCAAACAGCCTATAATTGATTAAAAAAAAAAACAATGCAAGTACATGGCCCCTCGAGGCTACCATGTGGCCCATCCCAGTCACGTGCCGAGAGGAGAGCGGCGTCTCTACTTGGAATGGGCAACGGTCATTTCTCCGATTTCTTTTCCATATTTATTTTTAACTTTAAATGGCCACCACTGCGCCCAAGAATTCAACAAATCCCAGCGGCGGACTGTCAACTCTTGTGGTAAGAAAGGCGCCATTTATTTATTTTTGCTTTCTCTCACATCGAAACCCGCACAGTGCCACATTGGAGTAGTAATAACAGTCTTCTTGTCAGGCTAAGTAAGCTTAGTGATACACTGATACCATTCTCTCCTCTTTCCACCCTTTTGAGCACGCCTCACTGAAGCAAATTGCACCATTTAAGTGCCAATAACTACTCTATTGGTTTCTTTATTCATCTGTTGGAGCTCTGGTTTCGACCAATTTTTCGGAGTATATGGACTAGGGTTTGATTCCGTGATCTCTCTTCTTTTGCCTTCTTGCCATTGCTTGAGACCTTAAACCCTCAAAATTTACCCTTTTTGTAGTTTGGAATATGTGTTACTGAAACGGTGGGTTTTCTTGCAGTGGACTGGAGGAAGAAGCTTTTTGGGATTTTCTTGTCTTAATAAGAGTCCTTTTTCTCCGGATCTGGTTGGTGTGTAGGTCAAGGTTGGTATTATGAGATGGCAACTGATGTGGATCGAAGCTGCTACGGATGGTCACGCGAGGACTTGGATGACCAGGATGACTCTAGGGTATGTCGGTTTTCTTTGGTTGGATGGACTGTCGGTTTTCATTTTCCTTTTTATTTTTGAAAGTTGTTCTTTTTTTCCCCTTTTCTTGGTTTAGGTAAATATTATCTGGTATTCCTGAGTTTGGTACTGTTCTTGGTTATAACTATATATATTTTTTATATTATTACAGTTATGCTGTTGCTTATCTGAGATCTTGTGCTTGAGTCTATGGGAAGTAGATGCTAGGGCTTTGGTCCAAGTCATATATTAATAATTTTAAAGCGGATTATGAAATGCTAAGCTATTTAGTAATTTAATAATTACAGCTAAAACTATCTTTTGGACGGATATAACAAAGGACTATTTGCTGACTTCTGTTACCAAGATGTACAAGCAAGGCCTGCTTTTCACAGGAATGATCCTCAATTGGGTTTTATTGACTTTGAGAAGGTATGATTGAGCATCACAAGAATTTTGGTGCATTAAGGATAAAATGTGTCAAAGGTGTGTTGACATTGTTAAGATATGCATGATGGAGAATTGATTACTATTCAAAGCAATTAGGTAGGGACCTAGGTCTAGTCAAAATACATAGATTGGAATAAATGAAAAGTTATATTAATTAAGAAAATATTTAGATGATAATAAAGGAGGATTAATTGAACAAAGATTAAGTGCATAAGATGCAATTTTTGAGGGCATGATATTAATAATTATTAGTTGATATTTTAAAATTAAAATGATAGATTGGTATGAGTCTTATGTATCTTGGGTCTATTATGCTAAAAGAATGGGTATATAGATGAGGATATAATTTCTAGTCTTCAGGTTAATTAATTAAAATGAAGAAGTGCCTCAAGAAGTACCATGCAATAAGGACATACATGGATAATTAAATAAAATTTAATAAAATTGCAATAAGTTTGACTAAGGTTGTATGGATCCAAGATTCAAGTATTGAGCTGCAAATATTTTGTTGATAACCAAGTTGAGTATAGCAAAAATGAGAATATAAAGATGGTTAGGTGACTAAGTAGAAATAGTTATATTATAGGAATGGTAGGAGTATCATCAATTGAAAAGAAGATGGTTGAATGTAAACTTGGGTGGTTTGAAAAGAAGTGTAAAAATGTTCAATGAAGACTTAAAGGTAAAAGTAATATGGAAGGTCCAAGAACTAAAATGGCTAGACCAAAGCTAGTATAGAGAAAAGTTGTATGAAATGATTTGCATGGAATAGGTTTTGCACCTCTTGCAACCACAATGGAATAAATGGAGAATTAGGATTCATAAGGTTGCCCCCAAATAGTTGAGATTTAGTTTAATGGTGATGATTTTTCCCATGAGAAATTGTTTAAGAAAAATTCCCCAATTAAAAATATAGGAATAAGATTCAAAAGAAAATGGTTGAGTTCTTTGTTTAAATTTTTTAAACAAAATTTTTGCAATGCTTTATGATTGAATAACATGAAATGTGATTATGTGGCTTCTTAGCTTGTTTTGTATGAAATTTAGTTGTCAAAATTGACAACTAAATTTCATTTGTTCCTTTCTTGAGAATTATTTAGATCTATATTTGGTATGAATTTTAGAGATTTGAAGCTGACAAGTGGTAGCTAATTGGGCAAGCATTTAACAAGCCCAACTCTTATTTTATAAGAAAAAGGCAAGGTTGAAAAGATAAGCCTTGTTGGTTCAAATTGAGTGATGGTTGGAAGAAATGCTAAGGCATAATCGAAATTTATTAATTCTTTAATGTTTATTATTTAGAAATACTATGGATATTTTGTTATATTTTTTAAGTATTTTTGACAATAAAATTTGAATCATGAATTTAGAGACATGATAAAGACGTCAAACAAAATGAAGAAGTTATAGATTTTAGCAATTCAAGAATAGCAATTGGTAGTTGATCAGAAACAGTAAGACAAACATTTATGAACTTTCTAACTAATAAATCATGAATCCAGACACTTGATATGGACATGACTTGATACACACAAAGGTGGCATGAAAAATCTTATAGTTGCGGATCACATAAGTATTTTGTTGAAATAGAATACAAGCAAGCCCGCATTTTAGAATGTGAGAATTCTCATTGCTAATTTAAACAAGATAGCTCCTACGTTTACTCTACCTTTAGCCCTTCTGCCACCTTTAGTCCGAGCATTACATTACACAATTTAAGAGCAACAGTTTAGAGGAGTAAAGGTTTTTCAAAGCTTTTATCTTTGTTGCATTAATTACTTTCTTTGCAATTTGAGTTTTCTTTTGAACTCAATGTTAGCCAATTACCCATCCATGGATATTTTATTTACTTCTGCCGTTCTAGAATTATTAGGAATACTTATGATCTCATATGAATAGACCAGAATCCCATAAGATCATGTGCCTATGGAGGACCAATATCTGTTATAAGGAGGCAAAGCTTGCCAACCTTTGATCTTTTGTTGTGTTAGAAGCACTCATGTGTCATCTCTTAAACCCAATTTACATAGACCCTGCCATGACCTTAGGACTCCTCTAAGCCATGCTTGGCTTTTAAATCGATGAGCTCAAAGTATTCCTCTCTAGACAAACAACTTCCACAACAAATTGTCATGTTTCGTCGAAGTCTTTTTCTTTATCTCAACCCTAAGAAATATGTGCTTTTGCTCTAACTCATTATAAGAAAATAAAAGTCACAATATAGATAATATGAAGGATTACATCCCAATGAATGTGAACAAGAGTCAATTGTTCAAACACTTTGAACTTGTCCTAATTTGTTCCTCCACCATTGTGGTCTCTTGATCATATGAATAGACTCATCTATATTGTGCGTGTTAATTCATCAAGATAAAAGGAAGTAGCGGTGGATTAAAATCTAAGTCAACCACCGTGAAAATGAGTCTTATCCAAAAAGAGATATGGAACATGCTACCAACCACACCCAAAAGCACATAATCTTTCTCTGCTTTTGGTTAATATTTCTCATTATTCCTATTTAGTAGGTAGGACCCTGATCCATAAGGTCTGTTAGTATCATTTCTGCCTACTTAAAAGCTTTTGATGCTACATCTATCTTTGATAAGTTCTACCGTATACAAAAGGGGCCAAGTCAATGTTAATTTCCTTTGAATCAATTGGTCAAGATGCTTAAAATATCATTCATAGTAAACAATCGATTACACTCTTGCATGATATTCGACAGCTTCTATTGTTATTAATCTTGCTTGTCACTAGCCACCTTATAAGTTGGGGTTAGAATTGATTTTGCATTTGAAACTTACGAGCCTTTTTTTTTTCCTTTAGTAATATGACTAAAGAATAAAGATGGAGTTTACTCATAGATTATTCACATGGCTTTTAACAATCGAGTTGTCTAGGGTTTATTAACCTAGTTTTGAGAGGATTAATCCAAAACTCTGGATCTTGTTAATTTTGAAGCAATAAGAAAGGTTGAAGTTGATGAAGTTAAGCTATAGATAGTTGGTTGGCTATTTTTCTTTCACATCCTTGCTGGCACTATGTGTGTCTAGAATTTTAGATGCTTTGATAGAGGAAGTATTTACGGAAGTTCTTTCATATGTTACCTTAAAAAGTGCCAATTTTAGTGGAGTAAATACTAGTTTAATGGATTTCATTTGAGCTTAGAACTTGAAGCTCGATAAATGGGTGTGACTCATTAAAGTGTCCAGCCTTTATGTGGCAATTCCAAAAGAACTTTGGTATGTCATAGCTAAGTTTTGGGTCATATTCTTTCATCATGCTAAGATCTCTAGGTAATTGAGGGCTTGAGCACATAGATGAGGTGGTCCCTAGAGTGAAAGCCCATTCTCTTGGGCTCTGAAACTCCTCGACTTTGATCAAGCAAATGAAGTTCAATCTTTTTTAAGTATAGTGCAAGAGAAACTTGATCGGCCACCTTGAATTTGACCTTTATCACACTTGGAAGGAAAGCCCTCTTTTCTTTCCCAACATGCAATGAGATAGGGAGTTTTTTTATATGAACTCTAAATCCAAGATGTACACACTTAGGAAAGATGAAAACTCATCACTCACTTTTGATAGAGGGGAAAGAAATGGCCAATTGAAGACCCCAAGGCTAGAATATGGTAGGTTCTTTACACCCCATGATCAATCTCAAGATTCAAGGGTTGGTTCAACTCATAATGATCTTCGATTCGAACCCTTACACCCACTCTCTTGTGAACAAAGCATTCATCATTCCCAAGAATATTATGATCAAGGAAACTCAACTACTTCACCTATTATAAGGATTGTATTGCCAAAACATTGCATTTTACAAGTGAGTGGGTTAGTTGTAAATCTGAGGTGCTTGAAGGGTGGTGGCATCAATGTGGGAGTTCTTGGTGTTAGATTTAGTGGCAGGGACTTTGATTGCCTTATTTTGAATGAAGAGAATGGGGTCTTGGACTTAGCGTAGGATATGAATCTACAACATTATGTTTATTGTAATGAGATGTAAGTTTTAATCAATTAAATCAAAAGCCCTCATGGATCTATGTTTCATGTGATTATGCCACTCTGTGAAGAGCAGACATCAAGAAGTGGTTTTTGCTCAATTTACTTTTTCCTCTTCCTAGGACTGAACATTTGGATCAAAGATATTATTTTTTTATTGTTAATACATATATACATGCTTATGATGATATGCATGTATTAGTAGACGGGGATATTATTAGTAGAATTCTAGTTGGATGATTGAAGTGGAGGAGTGCATCGAGCCTGTCGTGTGATAGAAAAGCACCCCTCAAACTTAAGGGAAAATTCTATCAGATGATGGTGAGACCTGCAATGCTCTATGTTGCAGAATGTTAGCTATTAAAAAAGAAGCATAAAATTAAGTGAAGTGTTAGATAGATGATGATGCTCAAGTGGATGAGTGGCTTCACTCTTAGGAGCAGAATGCGAAATGAGTATATATGTGAAAAGGTTGGAGTAGCTCCAGTAGCAGATAAGATTAGAGGGAGTTGTCTTATATGGTTTGGTCACATAAAACGTCGGCCTTCCGATGACCCGGTTATGATAGTAGATTTATTAGATTTGATTTATATTAAGAAAGGTATAGGTAGACCTAAAAAGACTTGGTTAGAAAGTATTAGAAATAATATTTTTAGTAGATATGAATGAAAATCTGACTCTTAATAAGACACAATGGAGAAAAAGGATTCATGTAGCTGACCCCACATAATGGGATGAAGGCTTGATGTTGTTGTTGTATGATGATATGAATGTTACTAATTAGAATAATATTATTAAACTTGCGACCATTTCAAGACTTTTTGTTGCACCACTCAAAGTGCTAGGGCCTCTGTAAAATTGTGCAAGCTATTTGCTTATATATAAGAAGTAGTTAAGGGTTGCCCTTTGCTTTAATTAGAAAGTACTTTTTTAGTGTGGCAAAAAAAACCTTGGTTATAGGAATCAAAAGGTTTGGCCGACTAATTGCTTTCATTTTATTATAGCCGCAGCTTAAAAAATTCATCCTCTAATGAAATAAGTATTGTTACACATCCTTCATATTTAGTCTGAATATAGACTTTTTTTTATGGATAAGTTTTTTAGAAAAAGCTTTAGTGCAACATAAGCGAGAATATGGTAAGTTTTTAGTGGGATCTAGTTTTGTCCTCAGGTGCGTCTATTCAACAACAATCCTAAGGCAGTTCATGCATTAATTTGAAAGATGAAGTATATTGAGCTCAAGATGATGGTCAGATCTTTTTTTCTGTTTTAGTCTAAAATTTAATTAATAAGAAAAGAAGCTTAATAGCTTTTTACTCCCATTCTCTGTAGATAGACTAGCAGTCCCATTTATTATCTGTAGGAGATTGAATTATGCAGAATATAATAATTTTCAGAAGTTTTTATGGCCAAACTCAAATCTAATAGTTCTTTGAAGTTGTTTTTTTAGAAATACTGTTGATATTTTGTTATTTTGCCAAGTAGTTTCTAAGAATAAATTTGAATAATGGATACACAAGATACGGACAAGACAAGACACTAGGAAATGTGGAATGACAAATCATAATGCAGACCAAAAATTTAGAAACATGATTATCTATATGTGTGTATGTATGCTCATAAAATTAAATGCAGCAGTATGAATAAAATTTAATATATCTGATTGTATTTCCAAGCATAAAACCTAGGAATAATTCTACCGAAGTGATATTGTTAAGAGAAATTGTTTAGTAATGGATAATCAGAGTGAGGAAATCTAATTAAGTTTTGTTTGTCAAATTACTTGGTTGGAGTAGTAGAGGTAGTAGAGGTTGTATCTAATTGTATATATAATTCATTGACATTGTACCCAAGTGGTGCCAAGCGGTATTCAATAAAATCAAAACTTTTTTGTTAGAAAATAACTTATTATACATCCAATTGGCATGTGCAACACAAATTCGTAGATTTTCTGAGTTTTAAATGTGCTATACCATTGCTCCACATGACTTGGTGGCCCTTTGGATGTACCTTTGCTCCATTGTTTAAATATCAGCAACGATTTTTTTATGATGGATTTATTCATATGTTGGGCTTCACTAGGACAGGGCCTTGTCTTTTTTAGTGACTTTGTATTGTATTCTTTGGCTTATTGTTATTGTGGCAGAGCAATTTTTGTGTGTTACTTGATTTTGCAATCTCTTATCCTCTTTTGACAGTTTATTTAAGGCAAACTTCTTGTGTTCTGAGCATGACTAGGATATGATAATTGCCTTGTTCTTCTTTCAGGAAATTTCAATTTCCCAAATGCTTGATCATGGTTCCATATCCTTTGGAAGATTTGCTCTCGAGCCATTATCATGGGAAAAGAGATCAGTGTTTACTCATAATAGGTATCAAGAGGAGCTCGAGAAATGTAAGGCCCCAGGTTTGGTTGCACAAAAGAAGGCGTACTTTGAAGAATACTACAAGAGAATTCGAACTATGAAAACTTTGCAAGAAAACCAACACACTGAGCCTGAATCAAATTGTGGCCACAATAATGGTATTTCTGAAAAGATTAGAGAAGATGAGAGAGTTGTACCAAGCAAGAGTGATGTGGAGGAAATGATAAAGACTGTTGGTCCTGATGTAGAGAAAGCTACAACTGAAGTATCCTTGGATGTTGATGGTGAAACTGCATTAGTGAAACCTGATTCACCTGCAAATCTGTCAAAAGAATATAAAAATGGTGAAAGCCCTCCAAATTCGAAGCATTGGCAAATCTTGGACATAAATTCATATCATCATGAACCTATCACAACAAGTATTGCGGATAGTGAGCTGCATGAATTTATAAGAGACGAGAACAAACTAGAGCCACGGGGAATTATATCAGGAAGCATCTCACAACTGATTAAAGTAGAAAATCAGAGAGTTATAGGAAAGAAGAGTCATGGGGATGAATTAGATTATGTTATTAGTTCTGATAGAGAAAATGCTTCAATTGAAGTACCCTTGAGCATAGATGTTGAAACTGCGTTACCTGAAACTGATCCACCCGTTAATTCTTCTGAAGATGATAAAATGGGTGAAAACTCTCAAAATTCTAAGCAGTTTCAATTATTGGATCAAAATTCACGTGATCATGAACCTATCACAGCAAGCATTGAAGACTGCAAGCAGCAGGACTTCATAAGCCAAGCTAATGAAGTGATTTCAAAGGAAACGGAAAATTTTGTTCCAAATGATTCTTTTTATTTTTCAAGTTCACATAAAGTTTTGGAGGATAAGCTGAATGCAGAACAAAAAAAGGTTAACCAATCTGTTAAGGGGTTTACGAGAAATGCATTTTCTACTGAAATTATGATATGCTCAATTTGTTTCCTTTTTTTTTCAATTGGTGATTGCCAACAGAGCTGTTTTAGAATTAGCTCATTTTTTTTTTCTGAACAACTTTTTTTAGAAAGTGTCCTTATGATAACATTTTCTTTGATTTGATTAGATATTTATTGATTTGGAATTGTCACACCACTAAGTGTGGATCACCTAGCTAGCTGCTAGTTAATTTTAAACAATCTTGGCTTACAGGTGACTAGCTTAGATTGGTTGAAGCTAATATTCCTGATAATGTTGCATGCTGGCATGAATTTTGGCGTGGCATATTATTGAGAATTGTTTTGTGCCAACAAATTTTTAAATAGGTCGTCATTCTTGTATTTACCTTGCTTGGGTCATTCTTGATGCTTTTAATGTAGAGTTTTGTTTTTAAATGATCACATCTGCACAGTGACTTGTAAGCTTGCCATGCCTGAATTATCTAGTTCAATTATCTGAACTTAATTTTGCTTTCTTGTCCATTAAATTATTTTTGCACCTTGGTAACGACCTAACTTCAGGTTCTCCCAGTTATAACTTGTTCTGTTTAGAAGCCAGTTGTGAAAATTGCATAACTTGGAATGTTTATAACATTTTTTGGCAGTTAATGCATTGTTTTTCCTACTTTAGGCCATTTTGGCTGATGGAACCTACCAAATTTCAATTTTTTTGTTATACAATGGAAATATAAAATCTGGGAAGTTGTTACTAATTTTAATGGACTTCTGAAATTTTACTTAGAAGTAATTGACTGCAAGATATTAATTGTTAAAATACAAATGTTATGATAAGTGTCATTTTAAAATGTAAATATCATGACGTAATAAATTGATATTTTTTGGATTAGTTGAGCCCTGATTGTCTTCTTGAGCAAAGGAGGTTGAAGTTTTGTAGCTTATCTTTCGTGAAATCATATTCGTAATTTTCTGTTGTAGATGCTGACCCATGTGCAACTAGGTGAAAAAAATATGAATCATGATGTGATTTTCCCCTGGGTCTTTTTGAAATTCGAATGTAAAAAGTCTTTAGCATAAGTTGGGTGTCTTTATGAAGCCATTTAGCACATTAACTTATGGGGCAAGAACAAACTAACATATGAAACTTCAAGTTCTGACATTTAATGAAGTAAACCCAGTGTGTATGGAACTCCAGGAACTTAGAATACCTGATTTAACGAGCAATTTCTCCAGAAGTATATCCAGAGCTTATTGCACTCCAGAACTTAGAATAGCTTATTTAACTGGTAATGCCATTCTTTTCATGTTTTACGATCTATTTCTCCTTTGGAGGAATATGCTCCGAGGTTACATAATTAGAAGGGTTCTATTCTGCTTAATCATTATTTGTAAGTGTTACTGTTTTAATCCGAGGGAACAATGCTGAGGATAAATTTTGCTGTCAAATTGCAGAATCTTGCTCAACTTTGAAAAATATTTATTGATGACTATGATCATCAATTTTGTTGCTGAGGCATATGACTGCTTCTACTTCTAATACTGGATATTAGTTTATGTGGTTATCTTATGTTGCTATCAGGAACATTCCTATGTCGCTGGAGATTTTGTTAATTCAAAACTCAAATCCAAATCAGTAACGGTTATGCTGACACAAGTTTTGAGAGATTCTTCTCAAAAGAGCAATGGAAAGAAGAATGTTTGTATTGTTTCACATAAACAAACTTTTGATAGAATTTTAAGCAGCAAACATGCTTCAGTTGCTTCACATGAATCAAGCAAGAAGATGCATTCGAAGATTACAACTCCTCGCCCATTTTCTTTTGCAACTGGAAAGCAAGCTGTTGTTTCTATCAGCGCTTCAGCAAGATATGAGGCTAAAAACATACTGTCTTTATCATCACTTCCTCATAAGAATACCAATTCAAAGGTTTGGTTTCTTGCAGCAGTAGTATTTATTGATCTCATCTTGGCCATTTCCTGCTCAATGTTGTATCTGCAAGTTTTACAAAGGCATGTATAATTAAGTTAATTCGGTCCAAACTCCTTTAGTTTTTAAAAGTTTCCCAGTTTATTTGTCCTTTATTTTCAAGATGAGGTCGGAACTCCTGATTTTGCATTTAGGAGAGGTTTTTCCTTTTATTTTTCCCGTACATTTGTAATTTTATATGCAGTTAATTGTATGAACTTTGAAAAGGAACTTCAGAACAAGCTTAGATGTGCTATTGTAGGGTGTTTTTTTTTTCGTTCTTTCATTTCCATGCTGCTATAATTCATTTGTGGAGTTCATTTGTTGCTTTTTAGGAGGCATATCTTAATGCTTTTGTTAAAGGATTATATTGATTATCCACTTTGTCTAATTTGATACTAACAGGCTGTTTCAAGTAGACCAGGCATACCATACAGCCTGAAGAGGGGGAAACTGGAAAGCAGGTGATATTTTCTGTTAGTTTAACCAGCATATTAAAACTATAGGCCTTAAAATGTTGCTTTCTTTATTCTCCATATTTTGGTTTAATATTGTAGTGGGCATGAACCTAGAAGACAACCTCTAGTCACCAGTGGACAAGCAACCCACCTCAAGGGAGCAAGTGCGAACAATGTGATTAGACCACAAAAAGCGAGGTGGGAGACCTTTTAACTTAGCTGCTTTATTTTTTGAATTCTCTCCAACAAGTGCGAGGTGGGAGACCTTTTAACTTAGCTGCTTTATTTTTTGAATTCTCTCCAACAAGTGAATCTCTATGCTAGAACTACATGTTAGCGGTAAATATCATTATGTCATGTCCTTGCTATTTAGCGGAGTCCAAAATCATTTTACTGCAAATCTTGTGCATGGCATTACATTTTCTATACTATTAAAAGCCTTCTTTCTGTGGCTTTTCAGATCTGTAAACCTTCCCACCAGCTGCAAAAGTGGTAAAAATGTTGGAACCAACTCTAATAGGTACAGAAGGAACAATGAAGATGAAAAACAGAAGGTAATAGACGTAGTTTGTACCTCTTTTTGCCATTAACTAATGTTATTAGGATAATGCAACCTGCATAGAATAGTTTTGTTGCATCCCTAACGAGTTTTATGCTTTTGAGAATATCTACAGATTTTCTAAATCGCTAATGCACTTTGAGAATCTAATTGAAGCTTTAGGGAAACATAATAATGTTTTTAATCTTCATAATGTCTTTTCTCGATGGACTTCGAGAATTTCTTTCAAAGCTTTCGTTAAACATTAACCTGTCTTTAATCTTTGTTTTTTCTGTGGGGAACCTTGTACTGATTTCTTAATTAAACTTTTCAGGCTAATGATGAAACATGTTTGAAGGAAGTTCTAGCACAAGGAAAACCCACTATTTTCTCTGTGATCTCCAGAAACCACGACCCTGATAATATAAAGGTTAGAATAATGTTGACACTCTCTTCTTTCTTTATCCATTTTGCTTGAGAGCCCTGCTGTTCACGAAGAAATAAAAAAAAAAAAAAGAAAAGAAGAGGTTGTAATTAGTGCATGAGGCTTCAGCATCAATGCAGACTAGGAGTTGTTGATTTATGCAGCTTATTCCTGTATTGTAGAGAGGCTATTTTCATAGTTTAACCCGTAACTTCTATATTATAAAATAGGCAAACTAATCATTGCAAGAACCTATTGATCACAATGCACTTAACTTTGATCTGAAAAATGAAAGAATTGTTATCTTCTATGTTAAATTCCTACAGATGGCTCGATCAAGGATCCAGGATTTGTTGTCAGTCAATACGAAGAATTCACAGCTCGGTGAAAACTCACTTGTCGGGAGGAAGCTCAGGTAAGTGAAGGCTTTTTCAATATCTGCATTTGGTCCTTTGCTTCCATAGAATGACCCTCAAGTTAATCTGGTACAGGCCGGAGAAGCCCCGCTGGCGTTAAACCGGTATGAGCTTCAGCCACTGCACTGCTGGAAGTGATGACTAATCACAACGGTCGATTTTGCATGTATATATCATTTTATCATTTACAGGATAGTGATGTTTTCTTAGTTCCCATTATCATATAAGCAAGAAAATGTAGTTTTGGTAGAAATGTAGTTCAGATATCTTAATTGCTTAGTATCTTTTCAAGCCATAAACATGTACTACCATAATCAATATATGAAATTATGAACAAAGAGCAGCAATAACTTCAAATTTTCCAACCGTGATAGCAATCCTACAGTTCGAATAAACATAGATATTTTTTAGGGTTTTGAGAAGAATTGTATTAATCATACTGTATAATCTGACAGTAATGCTTAATAAATAATAACTTTTTATAATTTTTTATAAACTAATAATATAAATAGGATAAAGAAAAAAATGAAGAGATATTTATAAACTTTTTGAAACTTTATGATGTAGTCACAAAATTTGAGAAAAACATTTAAGTAACAGCTCTCTTTCTCCTTGAAGCATTCAAATGTTTTTGATAGATTCTTTGTGTGAGGTTTCACTTTGTGGTTGTTCTCAATTTATGTTCTTATGATCCTCTAATTTAAGATGACAAAATTTTAAAATAGATACGGTTACAAAATAAATAAATTAATTAATTATTGAAAATAAAAATTAAACATAATCAAAGTCATCCGTTTAACGGGTGATTGCTACTAACTTAGTCGGGCCATCCGTTTAACGGACGACTTGCTATAATAATACATATTTTTAGTTTTTTTCGATATTCAATTGTTTATTTTTGAATCTGTATCTATTTTAAAAATTTGCTCGTTCTATTTTTGTATAAGGGATCATTATTTCATATATGGGTGGATCCCTTATGTACTCAGGGTGTGCAAATAACGATTAAAGTCTTAATATTATAAAAAATTTTAAGTGAAAGGTAAGTTCAATTAAATTATTAGCATATAACTTTCAATTAAATTAAAAATGAAAGTAATGTATCTATTGCAGATTATGTTCTACATTAAGTAATCAGATTATGTATCTATTTTAGTATCGTACAACGGGCGACTTACTATAGTTACAACTAACTAGACTGTGCTGAGTCAGTAGCAAGTCATTTGTTAAATGGGCGACTTTAGTTATTTTTATTTTAGTTTTTGATATTCAATTAATTAATTTAATTTTTAATCATATTTATTTTAAGAATTTGCCTGATTTGAGAGTCTGGAGCTCAAAGATTGAGAGCTTCTTGAGTTTGTAATTATTGAGATTGAGAACTCAAAGCATTCTTGTACTTTGTAGATCTAACTGATGCAATTAGGGTTTGATGAACTTTTTAAAGAGAAGGTAGCGTCGGGTTTAGTTATCGTGTGTGAAGAAGAGAGACTTCTCTATCTTATTAGGAGTAGAAAAATGAAATGATATTGGAATTCTTGAGTACAAGATTTGGAGAGTGGATGTAGGTTTGCAGGCCAAATCACTATAAGTTTGATTCACATTTTTATTTTTTATTTTTTTAATTTTATTTTTATATTTTATTTTTATTATGATAATATATTATCTATGTAAATGAGGCTCACGGATTTTGCGAAATAATAACAAGTAATTATTTGATTAAAAAAAGTGTAATATAAATTTTAAATATTTAAATATTAATATATTTTAGATTTATATTATTACTTTTTAAATAAAAACTCCAAAATAAATAAATTAAGTTAAGACGGACTCAAATTGAATTTATTAGGTCGTCAGATTCAGCTCATAAGCCGTGTGCCTAAATTACGAGAAATTATTACGTGCAGAACGGACGGGAGAACTATCCAGATTCTATAAGGTTACACAACAAATATATATAAAAAATAAAATTATTTATTTATTATGTACTCCATAAAATTTAGACAAAATCTCTCCCTAATTACACCTCAAAAAAGTATAAATCGACGCTCATAATTTCTTGGGTGAGGGCATTGCGGTAATCGGACTCCAACTGGTAGAAGGTTCGTCCGACCAATATTTAATCCTCGACATAAGGAGAGAGAGGTTGCGCGGAAGTTTAGCCCTAGCTAGCCATAAGAGAGAGAGGTCGCGTGGAAGAAACACGTCTTTTGACACGTTGAGCAATACTAATGGCGTCATTCTCGGAAGCCCCGCCAGGCGATCCGAAGGCCGGAGAGAAGATCTTCAAGACCAAGTGCGCGCAGTGCCACACGGTGGAGAAAGGAGCAGGACACAAGCAAGGTGTGGTTCTTTTCCGATCTGCGGGCTCTTGTTTTTTTATTTGATTCTTCTTCATGAAACTCTTTCTGTAAAGCTTGTCCTTGATTTGCTGCTTCGGAATGCCTTTTCATTGATTTGGTGTACTTTCTCACGATATTGCTCTATAAGTTCGAAATCTCCATTGGTCATTTGTCAATTCGTGGTTTTCAATTCATGGTTTTTTTTCTCTTGTTTTTTGGCTCTCATAGCGCTCCCTTTTCGGTTGAAGGACGTATTTAGGGCCATTTGCTCTTCGTTTTTATCTCTCCTTCGTCAGAATATTTATGGGGGATTTTTTGTTAAATACAGTGATCCCTTGTTGCATTTGGTCATTTATCGTCTGGATCAACTTTATGTTGCCAGCTTAACTGGTTGATATTGTGGATAGGCTTAACCGATTGGGTTCTGTTAATATAGGATTTCCGCCAGTTGGTGTTAGAGTATTAAGTCTTGGTTTTGTTCAATTGATTACTTCACACTGTTGGAAATATTCGGGGATACAATTGCATGAAAATGAACAAATAAATTGTTTAAATATGAATCATTAATAATAAAGAATAACCTTTAGTGCGTGATTTGCGATTGCCCCTCCTACCAAGGTTCAATTGAGGCTCATTCATCGATTCTATCATACCAAAAACTGGTAGAGTATTTTGTAAAATTTACACTCTTGTAGAACCAAAAATAATATGGAAGTATATGAAGATAACAAAAGAGAAGTAAATATAATGTTTTGATATAGTAAAAAACTTATTGCGTTTGTTAAGCTGAACATAAAGTTTCTTATTTGGGGAGAAATTTGCAAAAAAGATTGAGCTATTCTTACTATCATTCGCAGGATAATATTCAAAGTGCATGCATGATAAGTAATTCCCCTTTTTGAGTGAAGAAAGAATGCTATCCCTTGAGAAATTTCAAGAAACGTGCCACTTGCTTATGTTCCATGCAATAAGTAAAGCTTGGATCATTTCCACCATAGGGGGTTAATTTTGTTTAAATCATGTTGAATAAAAAATAAAACCATCAATCTCCTACCTGATGTTAAAATTTTATATCAATATGGGTTCAGTATTTTGTATCATGCTAGTAGATTGATGTACTTTCCACATTTACTTAGTAATGATTTTATTAGATCAAAGATACTTGATGGATTTAAATACCCTTAACAAAGGACTTCTAATTGATGCTTTGTAATCATCACACAACAGGAGTGTATTGTATTTAAAATGTGTGGTGTATCTTTTAATGGCCGTTCATTGACCTTATTATCATTAGATCTATTAAGCACATAACCCAAATACCATAAATGCTGCCTCACCAATACTCTCATGTAGGTGAATATTGAAGGGTCTCACTGATAATGCAAACCCCGCTAAAGTTCTATAATGGGCTTATTAAAAGTTGAGCTTAACCTGACTAGCATGCTACATAGAGTGTAGCGCAATATGGATGGATTGGAGCCAAACTTGCAATAATTTGCACTCATCATTTACGACATCAGCCAATTTTGTTTCTATCCTTTAAACCTATTGGTCAAAGGATCACAAAGGTAGGGGTCCATTGCTAGTGGTCACTATCTGTGATTATACCCATCTCCTTATTGGTGTTAGCATCATTGTATTTGGTGGACCATTGGTCCATTTGTTTTTCTTAGTACATCTTCAAAAGTCATGTGATGAAGTTTTGGGTATTTTATGGCCTTTGGTTTACTAATCCTAATTTATTTGTCTGATCTACATTTGTTGCATCATCCTTTGTGATTTTATGGCAAGATATTTCCGTGATTTCTGTAACATGCTACAAATCTATTGCTTCTTGTACCAAGCATAACTTTCTGTGGGTTATTTTGTGGTTTTACTAAGAGTTATGATTTTTATTCCATGACTTAATAACTCACTTGAGCGGATCCACCATCAAATGTGATCAACTTTTGGAGAGTGGGATTTATAAATTAATGATCTTGAAGGGTGTAGTGGATAGTTTTTGATTCAATTGAAATTCATGATTCCAATTTCAATCTAGTGTGCATGTTGGATGTAGGATTCTTTTAAATGTGTTACATGTGAGACTACCTAATTTCTTGGAATGTTATCCACTCGTATTTTTGTGAGGCATGAATCTTCTACACTTGGCTGATATTTTTTCGTTACTTGTCGTCTTTTTATTATTTTGGTTGGTAATGTATGGGTCCTAATTTTGGTTGAATTGGTGATAATTAGATGGCAATCTAAAAATTCAATTGCATGATGTTTTTTTGTTGTTCAAATGTATTGTTAATTTTTGGAGTAAATTGATTGTTGCATTATAATTTTGGTTCAAATTCATGTATATTTTGTTTTGCAAATAATGATTAATGGCCTCTGATTTGTGTGATCCACATTCATTGCATGATCATAAGGTATCGAAACCTACCTTAGGAGCATATAATCCTTTGCATAATTCTAAGAGTATGATAACTCCTAAACACATTTAGGGTGCATCCTCTAGTATTAAATGCAGATTTTGAATCCATTCTAAAGATTGACATGGCCAACAAATAAAAAGATTGGTATGGCCAACAAACCACGAGCCATAAGTGAATATGGGGGGTCTAGTGCTATCCACTTTTTACCATAGCAAATTGTTAGAACTTTTACCATCTTCTTTCATATTCTCCCTTAGTGCAGTCCAAAATGGATTTGTTGACCAATCCACGCCACTTTTGTGCTTCCAATTTGGATTTTTTGACCAACCCACTTCACTTTTGTGCTTCTAACTTGGATTTGTTGACAAACACAAACCCACTCCCTTTTTGTGCTTCTTATATATTAAAAAAAAACGGGAATCTGATTTTGCACCAATTATCCACTCCCTTCAGTGGAACTTTGTCCAATGTCCACTGGTTAGAAAATCTGATTTTTTTTTCCTCACCAGTCTTGCAAGCTTAGTTGTGAACTCCACATTGTTCAAATTGTACCATTGGTTATGTCAACAGGAAGAAAAATTAACCATTTCTTCTCCCTAATATTTATCATTTTTTTTCCTCATGCTTATTGCCATCCATTGAATTCAGTATCTGTATTTGATTGCCATTCCCTGAGAAGATGATGGACTTCACTAATTTCATGAAAAGAAAGTATTACACAAACTAAACTTGAAATTTACTTAGATAAAAGAAATGTTCTAGGGGTTATTTGGTTCCAAGTTTTTAAAATTCAGACTATTTTAAATAGTGTGAAATAATTGTGTATTTGATCTATGTAGAGTTGTTTGGTTGAGTGTAAAACAAATGCAGCAGATCTTTTTTTTTTTTGTATTTGGTTTAAAAATCGAACTCAGTGTAAAATCTAGCAGTGGTAGGTGGCATTCGGTGGCATCTGTGATCGGCTAGCAAAGCTTCACTCTTGCGGACCCAAATTGGCGAATTTTAAATATATTAAAAATGAATTAACTGGGGATTCCAAATTCCTTTGAATATTATTTTGCATTTGTTTTACTTTTAACCAAGCACCAAAAATCTCAAAACCCATGCATTTATTTTATAATACACCCATAATACTTGAAACCGAACAATTCCTTAAAAAGGCCACCAGCCTCTTAACATCAAGCCAATTAGGATCTGTTGGCACTCCTTTCCCCGGATGAAATTCATTGAAATAATGAGGATCCCTTTGCTCAAGTCTATCAAAAGCTCTGTCAAATTTGATAGTAGAATCCTATATAAGTAGAGTTTCATTTCGTTGATACATCAGGGAAAGAAACTTTGAATTTTCTCTAACTAAGCACTTTTTGAAATTATGCAATCTTGATGGAGATTTTTTGACATACTGATTTGGAGATAAGATCTAATTAGTGATAATTAAATTGTCTAAGATCTTGTTTTAGGTATCAAATCATGAAAAGAGTGAATGTTTGTATTTTTTTAAATTTTAATAATCCAATTTCTTGATGGATTCTATTCATTGTGTTATTTTTAGATGACACTGTTATTAAAGAGGACTTTGCTAAGATTCCATAGATGAGGTCATTATAAGGAGATGAAAGGCTGAGACGTTGGGCAATTTTAGTAAACTTAGATTATGACAGGGTAAGGGAGAATTTAAAATCATGTTTGTATGAGCTTGTTTTGAATTTTTTCAGCATTAGAATAATTTCTGGTGGATTGGGCCTTATATAATTTATTATTGTAGATAGGGCTTTTTCTTTTTGTAGAATTTGTTTAGGAGTAGATTAAATTTTATCCTTTGCCGTAATTACCTATTGAAATGCCAATTGGCCACAATGAAAGCAAGCAGAAATTTTTCCCAAAGCTCATCTTCTCCTTCTTATTCTTCTCCAGCTGAAGCCCTTCCCTCCATCCCTCGGTTTCTGTTTTTCTTGCTGTTGCATGCTCCAAAGTTGCTGCCATTGCAATCTAAAAGGTGTCCAACTGAACCAAGTATCAGAGTTAGACTATAGTGTTGTTTTGAAGTCATCTAGTTCTAAAACAACATTTTTTTTCTGTCCAGTGGAGGAAAACTTAAAATCAGAGAGAGAAATCTCTCTACAATATGAAAACTGAATTAAGAGATTATTCTACGGTTCAAGTTGATATTAGAGCGCTGATATTTGTTTGATTCATGGTACAAACATAGAAGTGATATGAAGAGGTGGAGAAACACCTGTTGTCTTAGAGTTGTATCAAAAGCCGATAAACAGAACAACAACAACAACAATAAAGCCAATTAATGGTCAACAATGATCCTATACCAAATCTCGCTGATCAAGTGATTAGAGTATTGAAACATATGGCAACCATGATGGAGTGGATGAGGATGCAAACAATCACCGCTATGATTACTGGGCTAAGTCTTGTTCCTCCTCCTCCTATGTTAGATGCAAACAAATTTGAAGAGAATGAAGATGAGGATATGACTACCACTCATAATTGATGTAATCATTCAAAATAGAAGCAAAGGTGGAGATTCCTGCATATGATGGGATGGATGATGCCAAGAAGCTAGATGCCAAGACCAACCAGTTGAAATCTTCACTTTATGACCAATGACATGGTTGCCTTCGCACAATTGAAGTTAAGCCATTATGTCATGATATGGTGGTGTACCCATTTTGAAGATGAATGACCATCAAAGTGTAACTTGGGAGGTCTCTAAGAAACTAATATGTCGGGAATTCTACCTAGTTGGGTATATAGAAGATTGGTGGAAGAATTGACACCGTTTGAAGTAATGCCAAAGGTAGTTTGTGAAGGAGTATACCATAGAGTCCCATCACAGAGTCTTATTGGGAATAAATTTTAGTGAGGTGCAAACACTGGTGAACCATACTTCAGAATTTCATTTTCAAATTGCAAATAAACTCTGAGTGTTCCTGATTGCTTATCTTAGCCAATGAATATGATGATAGTGACCATAAAGCAAAATAAATTAAGGCAATAAGGAGAATACCAAGAACAATTTGAAAATATGTATCTTTCTTCAAAAGAAGGAAAAGATGAACGACAATGGTCCTTTTCTTGTACAAGATTAATGCCCTTTTCTTGTACAAGATAAATGCCCTTGCAAGTTCTATGATCATTGCTAGATACGGGATCATATCACAGGAAAATATTGGAAGTTACACTCTAAACTCTATCTTGAAAGAGAAGAAGAAAGATGGTAAAGAAAAATAGCTGCTATTATGGTGGGACAACATTGTGCTTAGTTCATTGGACAAGCTAGATTTATGTTTTCTCTAACGACGACGCTGAAGGATATAATTGTGTAGCGTCTTTCAATGTGGACTCATGAGAGGAGTTATTTTTCACTAAGGATATAGGTCAAGCAAGAGGTTATTAGTGCAACCATCAACACCGAAAACTAGAAAAATTTCATTTCTGCTACTTTGATGTGAAAATTAGAGTTGGAGTCCATAACCCATTCTAATCCGTACCTTTTGGATTGGATTTAGAAGGGACCAAAGAAGAAAATTGATTGCTAGCATCATTCATTTGCAATCGCAAGAATTACATGGATGAGATGGTATTTGAGGAGGTTTCACTTGACATTTGTAAGTCATCTTTGTCAACTCTTTCCTTCATGATATGTACGCGAATGCTACATCTATAATCTTATTAGTGTCGTTTCACCAAGGAAAAATCCTTCTACTAAAAAAGAGTAGGTCATATATGGCAGACAAAAAAACAACAAGGCTAGTAGGTATATTTATTAATTTAGGTCAAAGTTTTCTATTGGTGTTGGTTTTTCCTTGCTGAATAAGAAAGAAGTCATGCTTTCTTTATTTTAGGCAAAGGAGGTCATATGCACTGTATAATTTAATAGAGTTATAAGTAAATGAAGGTGATCAAAGTTTGGTAAAGATTGAATAAAATTACATGGCATTGTATCTCTAGCCAACCAAAGCCTTCCTGAAGAAAGAAAATCATATCTTCCAAAAGAGAATCAGACTAGAGTTTTCAAAGGTGAAGCCTTCATTATTGAAGAAGGAAAAGAACCACCCTCTTGCCAATGCAAGCAAAAAATTGATTAGAATTCAATGCCTCATCAATTTTTGTAGGTTGAAAAGAGGAAATTATTATAAAATCAAGTCAAACTAAATAACACAAGTAGAACTGTGGATAATTGCAGGAGGTTTATTAACAATGAAATGCTACTGAAGCTGCATGAATCAAGAAGTTCTTGAAAAAAAATTATGAGATTTCTTAGAATCTTTTTGAATGGCCTATTGACAAACACAATAAAGTGGTATGGTTGGCCGGCTAGAAAGTCAGCCTTCTCCCATATGAAGTTATGATTTCAGAAGGGTGAAATCCTCTTAAATGTAGTACTGGTGATTGAATCAAATAGGTGATTAATCAAATCGTATGATCATGATTTGAATATTAGATCATTGAAAGATCGAATGGATCATGCTTGTTGAACTTTAGTTATTTGATTTCTTGATGGAAACTATTGATGGTGGTGTTCTTATATCATACCATTAAGTTCAAAGTGGATGCTGCTAAGAGTCTATAGGCATGATCAGATTGTTAATCAAACATCATATGGGGGAAATCAACGTCCATAAGTTGGATTATTTGGAACCTTAATGTTTTGGCCATCTGAAATCAAGGGATTATAGATTAATAAATAAAAAAAAGTGATGCCAATTGGCCCTAAAGGTCTGCCTGATCTAGTCAACTCCCCTGATTTTAGATTGGTTTTTGTGTTCACTTCACATTTTTTCTTAGATTTGTTCATAACATGAAAATTTCATATTGCTTTTACTGAAACTGTGTATACGATTGCTGAATCCTCCATTTAAGGTTGAAATTTAGACCATTTAAAAACATCAATTTAAATTCAATAACTGAAGCTGAATGCGAAGTATACATTTATTTAGGCAGTCCACACATCGTCTGAATGTGCCTGTTGTTCGATCTCACAATGCACTGATCATTTGGGACGATCACAGGTTGGCAGCTGTTCAGCCCACATGTCCAAGATTGGCTGCTTTACTGGCTGCACTTTTTTAGATGATTCCGGATAGCAAGGCATGGCTCTGGCTTCGTAGATAAAGCTAGACCATTAAACCATACACTGCTGAACTTCGTTGCTTAGATTTTCATTATAGTATTGGAGCTGAGGTAGAATCTTTAATCCTTGTATGGTTCTATTCTATTATGTTACTCTTGAACAGTGTTTTTAAAATCGGATCGGGCCAGCCAGTTCGATCATGAACTGATGCAGTTGCCGGTCCAGAGAAGTTGAAAAACCGGATTTGTATTGAACCAATTTGAACCGTTGGCTCCGGTTTGGTTGAACCGGCCGGTACAATAAATAACATATATTTTTAATTTAACTAAAATTTTTAATATTAAATTTTATGTAATTAATTAAAAGAGAAGCATAATACTAAGTTATGTGTTGCGGAGATGAGGATGCTTAGGTGGATGAGTGGATTTACTCTTAGAGACAGGATACGAAATGAGCATATACGTGAAAAGGTTGGAGTAGCTCCAGTGGAGGATAAGATTAGAGAGAGTCGCCTTAGATGGTTTGGTCACATAAAACGGCGGCCTTCCGATGACCCAGTTAGGAAAGTAGAGGTATTAGATTTGACTTATGTTAAGAAAGGTAGAGGTAGACCTAAAAAGACTTGGTTAGAAAATATTAGAAATGATCTTTCTCTATTAGATTTAAACGAGAATTTGACTTTGAACCGGACACAATGGAGAAAAAGGATTCATGTTGCCGACCCCACGTAGTGGGACAAAGGCTTGTTATTGTTGTTGTTGTATGTAATTAATTTAAATATATTTTAAAAACCATATGCTTATGTAAATAAATTTAATTAGAATATAAAGCTGCTCCTAAATTTTTTCAAGTTTAAGACCTATTTATTATACATATATTTATATTTGTAATATATATATATATATATATATATATATAATTTTTTTGTTAAAATTTTAATAATTATGTAATTTATATTATATTTAAATAATTTAAGTATTTATTATATCATCCGGTTCAACCCTGGTTTGACCCTGGTGAAACCATTGAACTGTGAACCTTTTCTTTTTCCGGTTCGTTGTCTGGTACGGTTTTCACAACCTTGCTCTTAAAAGTTATTAAAGATCAAATAAAACAGGTAGCTCGTCAGTTTGGCAAATGTTGTTTTTAAGTTTATTGAACTTTCTCTAGTTTTAGATCCAGCTCTCATTGGTTGTGTACTGGATATGTTATTTTTGTTTCTTATTCTTGTTGATATTAACATTTGATATGTAACATTCTGCTGTAGAGGGCAGTCTAACTTTCTAGATTTGTATCTTTAGGTCCTAATTTGAATGGCCTGTTTGGAAGGCAATCTGGCACTACCTCTGGATATTCTTACTCGACAGCAAACAAGAATATGGCTGTGATTTGGGAGGAGTCTACTTTATATGACTACTTGCTTAATCCTAAGAAGGTACTATCCTTAGCATTTGATTTTCTTGAAGCAGGAATGTTAGTAGTTTTTATGCTCCTCTTGGCATTCAATAGCTCTCTTTATGTACTCAATCACATTATGTTTTTAATATCTTTTTTAATCAATTTATATTTGGCCTTTTATTCAATTCAATAGGGAAAACTTAATGTCCATATTTTTGTATTGACTATCTTCTTATTTCCCTTTTGTGCATACTGTTTTCCACTGCTTAAATATAAAAAAAATTCAAATGTTGTTCTTTATCTACTATTCAACCACATATGTTGCACTATTCTGATTTTTTAGTAGCATTTTTTAAAAATCAAATGCTGTTAGTTTTAGTTGGACTCATTTTTTAGTTGCTTGGTTGAGAACGATATGCTAATATCTTTAGTTTGCTAGGCGCAGTGCAGCTCACATGCACACGTTTGTTTTGCAGTTTTTGGTTGTTCATTTAGTTTTCCTTGGTTTGATTCAATTTAGTTGTCTACCGTGGAGTTTCTACTGATTTATTGTTTAATTGTTAGTACATATTATACCCGGATTCCCTTTTGAGGTGTGCGTGCCTTTTCATTGGGTTAAACTCCTCTTTCATTAGATTTTTTCACCGTTTTAATTTTCACCATCGATTTTTAGTTGCCATTTATAACAAGATAAAATCTGTCGACAAATATATAGTGACTACCTTAGTTTGATGGTTTAATTTTTTGTAGGTAAGTGTATGATTTGTGAATCTGCAAGATTTGGGTGGCGTTTGTAAATTTTCCTAAATTTTCATATTGCCATGCTCATTAATTCTGTGGCAAAAAAACAACTTGTTCCATTGTTTCGATGATGGTAGCATGTTTTTCTCCACAATCATATCTTCTTTCTCTGGGTTCTCAATTCAATATGTATTTGGGGAGCATATCTTTCCTTATGATATTTTGTGTTCCTCGTTATTTTGAGTTTTAAGTTTCAGGGTTTGGAGTTTTAGATTTCAGGATTTCAGTATACAAACATGATTTTATGTTTTGAAGATTAAAGGGGTTGTCAAAATTTTTGTGGTCAATATGCAATAATGTTATCTTATAGCTTTTTTATTTAAGATTAATATTTTGTTGTCCTCTTAATCGTGGTGCCGCAATGCTTTATGGCGTAGAATGTTTGCCATTAAAAGAGAAGCATAAAATTAAGTTATGTGTTGTAGAGGTGAGGATGCTGAGGTGGATGATTGGCTTCACTCTTATAGGCAGAATGCAAAATGAGTATATATGTGAAAAGGTTGGAGTAGCTCTAGTGGCAAATAAGATTAGAGAGAGTAACCTTAGATGATTTGGTCATATAAAATATCAGCCTTCTGATGATCCGGTTAGGAGAGTAGATGTATTAGATTTGACCTATATTAAGGTAGGGGTAGACTTAAAAATACTTAATTATAAAATATTAGAAATGACAATTTTTTTATTAGATTTAAATGACAATTTGACTCTTATCCGGACACAATGGAGAAAAAAAGATTCATTTAGCCGATCCCACGTGGTGGGATAAAGGCTTGATGTTGTTGTATTATGTTGTCCACTCCTTAGTTTTGAAAAAATTATATATTAGCACTAAGAGAAAAAAAAAAAATAGAGAACTTTATAATTCATGACTTTGAATTACATCTTTATAAAAAAAGAAATATATATTTAAAATTATTTTTTGAAGCCAGGCAATGTAGCGTTACTCTTGATGTAATCCGTTGTTAGATGCGTAAATCACATGAATAGCTCCATGTAGGGGTGTAAACGAGTCGAGCTCGAGTCACCTCTGGCTTGAGCTTGAGCTTCATTAATTAATTGAGTTTGAGCTTGAGCCTGAGCTTTATTCTACTGGTTCGAGTCGGCGCGTTTATTATGAAAAAGAGGAAATGATTATGATTTAAGTAATTATTATAATAAAATTATAAAAAGAATGAGAAATTATAAGATAAATAATAAAAAATAATTTAAAATAAAATATTGTGATATAATTTTTAAGTCTTTTTAACAACTTTGTATTTAAAATCTGGAATTCTAATATATTTTAACTATATTTTATATTAATATTTTTTAAATGAACCGGCTCGCAAGCTTACGAGTCGAGTCGGGGCTAGCTCAAGCTTGGCTCGTTAGCTCATCCAATTCAGCTCACGAGCCATTTATCTAGCTGAGCCTGAGCCGGCTCACGAGTCGGCTTGACTCACTTACACCCCTAGTTCCATGGATTACTATTACTCGCATATTAAGCATCTTAAAAGCTGTATGGCTTAATAAGATTCATATTGCATTTGATTAAATTACTTGTTTATCTTTCTTAAGGCTTCATTTGAGGCGATTTTCTTACTGCTTCTTAAAGCTGCTTTAAGAAGTAAAAAAGCTGTCCCAAACGAAGCCTGAATCTATGCATTTTGTTAATTTTAAGAGAATAACTACAATACATGTTAACTACTTGCAGTACATCCCTGGCACAAAGATGGTGTTCCCTGGTCTAAAGAAGCCGCAGGAACGTGCAGATCTTATTGCTTATCTCAAGGATGCTACTAAATCCTGAACTTTAGAAAGAACAGGACGTAATCCCTCATGATTTTTTTTCTACAGAGCTAATAAAACCTCTAAGGGCTCCTATGAGCAGTGGGGCTAACTTTCTTGCGTTTCAGTTCCTGTGGCAATTTGTTTACATGCTATGTTTTTTTGACTATTTAATGATTTTTACCAGCTTTATATCATGTTATAAATTCTCTATTCACCTTTTTATGTGTTCTATGGTGGTGAAGATGAGATTTCTTGGCCATGAAGCTTGAAGAGCACCTGAAAGGGCACCTGTGTGAGTTCTAGATTCAGGCATTGGGTGGGTCGGGCTGGATTAGTTCGGCCTGGTGCGCCCGGCCCTACCCTACTCTGTGCACCAAATGTGCCAGAGTTTTCGGGTCAAGTCAATGATAGTTGGGTTAGGGACCCGATTTGTAGAAAACACTTCTGATTGCCAAACGTTCATGAAGTTTAAGCCATATGAAAAAAACTTCATACAAATTATAAATTACAAATTTAGACATACTATTACAAATAATTAATTAAATGATTCAGTTGTACTTGGCATATCAGTTCCTATAGCTTCTTGTAGGTAATTGATGTCATATGATTATATTTTAAATGAATTTCAAAAATATTTTAAATTGTTTACAATTTAGAAATATATAATGAAAATGTTTTTATTTTTAGAACTGAAATAATAGCAACACTATTGAGTCTTAGATTAGGGCTAGCGCACAGCTATCCTATGTCCTCCTTCAAGCCAAAGTTAGCACAATCATCAAGAAATATGATTTTCCACCTGATGTTTCCGCCTGATGCCTATAGATGCTTTTGCTTTATGCACTCACTAAAAGAAAAATTATTTCGTGTGGTGTTTAGATTCGTCTGGAAGCCAATTCGGATGTGTTATATCACTTAATGTACAGTGCATTGGATGACGTGGCATGTCCGGATTGACATCTTGACGCGTTCAGATTTCGCACAGAATAATCTCCAAAAAAAGGGGAGTTAAACATGATAATACTCCAATTAAGGTCGAGCATATTGGTCTTTGACCTTTTACAGTGAAAAATGTAGCACTAAAGCCCCTTAGGCTTAGTTACTCAATATTTCTAAACTATTTAATGGCTCATCTATGTTTTCTAAAGTATCTATTCCTCATGATCATCCTATAAGTGAAAAATTATAATACTCCAATTAAGTTCCTCTATTATCTCTTGCTCATTCTTTTATAATGCCTCATATCGCTTCTTTATTTAATGCTCATATACATTCTATGGTCAAAATGCAATTTGAAGTTATTATTATAACACATCAAGGAGAGGTCACTATGAAGCAATTACATCCTTGATTGGAAGATTATGAAGTTGTTCCTTATATAAATGGCTTTTATAAAGTTTGAGGGAATGAGAGATTCAAGATTATCAGTGTAAATAAATGACACAACCTGACAATTGATCTGAAAAATTTGGATTCGGATTGACCCGTTTAATAAACGGGTAGGATATGATTTGAGTTTTCTAGCTTATTTATTAAATTAGTTGAGTTCGGGTTGACATGCGAATCCATTTTTTACTCGAAAAAGACCCATTTAATATTTGTTTCCTTAATTATTTTACTTGTGGACATAATCTTCTTTTTTTAATCAAATATGCTAAAATTTATAGTTATAAAACCCATTTTAGATATTAGCGATTATGGATTAGTGATTAGCAGCGATTAGGGATTATCGATTAGCGGTTAGCAGTTAGCGGTTAGTGATTAGGGATTAGAGATAAGGGATTAGGGATTAGCGATTAAGGATTAGCGATTATTGATTAGTGATAAGGGATTAGGGATTAGTGATTAGGTATAAAGCATTAGCGATTATGGATTAGGGGTTAGGGATATAGGATTAGCGATTCATCATTATCGACTATCGATTAGTGATAAGGGATTATGGATTAACGATTTGTGATTATCGATTATTGGTTAGCGATAAGGGATTAGCGATGAGGATTTAAGGGTTAGCCATTATGGATTAGGGGTTAGCAATTAGGGATTAGCAATTAATGATTAGGGATTATTGATTAGTGGTTACAGATTAACGATTACTAATTAGTGATTAGCGCTTAGCGATTAGGTTATCAATTAGCGATTATGGATTACGAATTAGTGATTAGGGATTAGGGGTTAGAGATTAGGGATTTGGTATTAGAGATTAGGGATTTGGGGGTTAGCGATTAGAGAATATGGATTATGGATTACGGATTAGCGATTATGGATTTGGGATTAGCGATTCACGATTATGGATTAGGGGTTAACATTAAGGATTAGGGATTAGGAATTAGAGATGAGTGATTATGGATTAGGGGTTAGCAATTAGGGATTATGGATTAGCAATTAGTGATTAGGGATTAGCGATTAGGGATTAGATATTAGTGATTATGGATTAGCGATTATTGATTAGAAGCGATTATCGATTATCAATTAGCGATTAGGGATTAGGGATTATGGATTACAGATTAGCGATTATTGATTAACGATAAGGGATTAGGGATTATGGAATAAGGATTAGGGATTAACGATTAGGGATTAGGGGTTAGTGTTTAGCGATTAGCCATTATTAATTAGTAATAAGGGCTTAGGAATTAGCGATTATCAATTATTAATTAGTGATAAGGGATTAGTGATTAGGGGTTAGGGATTATGTATTAATGATTACGTATTATTAATTAGGAATTAGCGATTAGCGTTTATGGATTAGGGATTAGCAATTATTGAATATTGATTTGTGATAATAGATTAGGGATTAAAGATTATGGATTAGGGATTAGCGATTAGGGATTAGGGATTAGGAATTAGTGAGAATAATGATTAATGATTAGGGATTAGTGATTAGGGATTAGCAATTAGCGATTAACGATTAGGGATTAACAATTACCAACTAGCAATTATCAATTAACGATTAGGGATTACAAATTAGCGATTAGGGATTAGTGATTCAGGATTAGGTATTAGGGATTAACAATTAATGATTAGCGATTATCGATTATCAATTATTAATTATTGATTATTAATAGCGATAAGTGATTAAAGATTAGGGATTAGCAATTAGGGATTAAGGATTAGGGATTAAAGATTAGCGATTAACGAATAACAATTAGCAAATAGCAATTAGGGATTCGCAATTAGAGATTAAAAAAAAGTGATTAGCGATTATCAATTATCAATTAACGATTAAGGATTATAGATTAACAATTAACAATTATGGATTAGGGATTAGAGATTAAGGATTCAAGATAAGCAATTAGGTATTAGATATTAGGGATTAATAATTAGCGATCAATGATTACAATTAGAGTTTAGCGTTAACAATTATTGATTAGTGTAAGATTAGCAATTATTGATTAGTAATTAGTGTAGCGATTAGCAATTATTGATTAGTAATTAGGGATAAGGTATTAGAGATTAGAGATTTATTTTATTTAATTATGTCAAATATTTATTATTTATTAAATTTATTTCTTATTTTTATTTATTTAATTTTTTTGTTTATTCATTATTTTTATTATTTTTATTTATTTGATTTAGTATTCAACTTTTTTAGAATTTTATTTATTTATTGTTTTTACTTATTTATTTATTTAATGATTTATTTTATTATTTAATTTCATTTATTTATTTATTTTATTTTTAGCTTATTATTTATTTGTTAATTTATTTTATTACTTGATATTTATTAACTTTGTTCATTTTATTTTATTGATTTAGTTATCATTATAATTTTTATTTTATTTATTTTTTATTTAGTTTATTTTATTTTATTTTATTTGTTATTAGTGTTTAGGGTTTTGGTTACATTGTCAAAAAATAAAATTGTTACCTAATAATTAGGAGATTTATTGCTAGCCATTCCAGAATAAAAAAATTGTTACTTACATTTCTAACTTAAAATAACTAGCACATATTTTTACAAAGGTTCTAAACCCATATCAATTTTCTAAATTATGTACCAAGCAATACCTATTTGAAATATATACTCTAACTTAAGGGTAGTGTTGGAAAGTATATAATAGATAATTGCACTTTATGAAAGTACTTAACAAATGATTATTGCAGGAGATACGATTACCATAAAACAATTTTACTTCATCTCTTAACACACGAATTATTTAAAGATTATTATATTATCTATCTATATATTTTTGAAAAGTAGATGAAGATGCACATTCTAACTTGTGAAAAGTATTGTACTCCCATTTATGAGAAATATTCTTTACAAATCTCATTTTGGAATATCAAAAATAAAATTCAATTAAATTAAAATTTGCATTTTAAATTTCAATTAGATAAATCATTTTTTTACTCCAAAAATCTAAAAAGAAAAAGGAAAAAAAACAATCAAATAATGTCCTCACCCATCCCTCAAGTTACTAATGTGAATCTCGCAATATTATTAAACAGTAACAGCCGTAGGACGTCAAGCTGTATTAAGTGTAGTTTTTCGGCAAAGAAATAAAAGCATGTACCAGGCACGGCAACTTCTGAAACTCGCACGGCCAGTTCTTCTACGTTTGAGACGGTCGAAGAAGGGCTGGAATCTGCAAAACAGCAACCACAAAGCAATAATGTCAGTGATCAATTCCAACATTTTACTATTCTCTAAAATCACTGGATAGCTAGATAGCTTTATTAGTTCAACACAGTATCATATATTGTAATTCATGATATGATGATAAAGGCCTAGTAGGTGAGCTATATAAAAGGACTCAGTACAAAATGCTTTAGGGTACAGGACTAGAGGCACCTGTGTTAGCCCGTGCATGTGCTGGTGGTAAATGTAGCAGGAGTACGACAGGGTCGACAGGATTCGTGCATGGGGAGTGAATAACAAAGTTTAAATAGCAGTGCCAATGTATGCGATACATTGCTTGTTGCAGTCTTGAATTTCATCTACTCTGCATATGGCGATGAGCAGCTCTATCATCATTAACGTAAGCAGCAACTGCATGAAAGCATGAGCTGCATGAAGAGTATCATCTGGTTTTCAAATAGTGGCAGATGGCATGATTGTTGTCGTCATATGAAACATGTCAGCAGGCTGTGGTGTAAATGATGATTCATCTACTGTTGCTTGTGGATGAAACGTTGTGTAAATCACAAGTCTTTTTTAATCTTAGGTGTTTGTATTCATTGCAAGATGTTGCTTGTAGATGGAGTGTTGTATACTTCATAAGTTCATGTCCTCCACTTGCAAGCAAATCATACTGGTCATGAGTTTGTAGGTAAAACCGTCATGCATATAACAGATCTCCACCATTTCCTGGTATCACTTGCAGGTGGATTAATGAGTTCATTTGCAAACTAATTGGCGTTAGTTACAAGCAAGCCGTATTCATTACAACTTCCTCAAACATATTCTGTTGGCGGATTACCACCTTCTTTGTATATCAACCGTCGCTGTTTGTAGGGTATTAATGTGTTCATTTTGCAAATTAGCTTATACTGACTCATCCTATTCATAGGTTGACTAACAAGAGCATTAGCTAAGTTTCATTGCTCATCACTCGTCCTGCTTGCATAGTCATATTCAATTTTTGTTATTTTATGAAGTACAGGTTCTTCTATTTTAAATATTAGGTTTGGTTCCTTGTAGTTCTATTCCCTGTGTTTTGTTCAAGTTCCATCCCCTGCGAGTTTGAATTTCGGCAACCTCCTAGCGTCTCCCTCTTTAGGTGAATTCTTGAGAGTCTTAGCCTGCTCACCACGTCAAGAAAGATGTGTATGGTCGGTGTTGTACAACACCATAGCCATAGACTTCAATCCCACCGCGCCAATTTTTCTTGGTGACGTGCATGGATCTTTAGGGGTACCTGTGTGAAGACTTGCAATTTTTCCCCACAAGCATAGAAGCTTGTACACAAGTACTTAGATTTTACCTCGCCACACTAAGAAAAGCATGCACAAGGCTTACCTGCTTCGCCGCAAGCACCACAACGAGTTTCTTCTCACTGCGTTAAGAAAAGCACGCATAAGTGGTTGCTCGCCACGCTGCAAGTGCCGAAAGCAAGGTTTTGAGAGTTTTTTTTTTTAAATTTGGTACATTTATAGCTTTGTAAGCGAAGCGGCGATGATATCAATGTTGAGGGCACGATGATTGAGGCACAAAAATTGCTCTTTCTTTTCTTTTTTACTTCTCTTTTTTTGTCTTTTTCTCTCTTTATATATATATATATATATATATATATATATATATATATATATATATATATATATATATATAGAGAGAGAGAGAGAGAGAGAGAGAGTGAGTGGCTGAAAAATAGTAATTTGAGGTTGTGGGTTGCCGTTGGAGGAAATGTGATGTATTGTTAGATTTGGTAGTGGATAATATGTGTAATTAAGGTAGTGTAGTTTTGGATTTTTTTTTTTTTGCTGGAAGTGCCGGGAAGAAGTGTTGTGGGCCTTTAGAAGTGGATTAAGTTGGGTTTGGTAAGAGAAATGCGAAGGCTAAGGCTGTAGCAAGAAAAGAAAGTTGTGTGCAGTGATTTGAGAGTGACGGGATATGGTGGAGTGGTGGAATCTCGATGTATGTAGTTTAAGAAGAATGGAAGTGAATGGGAATTGGAGCGATGAGCTACTGTGAAGAGGCAGGAGAGGAAGCGTGAGGTCGGCTGAGGATTTGGAGTGGCTGCTATGTGTGTGAGAGTGAGGAGGAAGGAACAATGGAGTTCGGTGCAGTTAGTTAAAGGGGACGGTAGAGGAGGCATCTTTGTTGTAGTGGATTGAAGGCTGGCAGGACGTGTGAATCAAGAGGTGCAGGTTGGAGTTTGTGAAGAGGGACGGAGTCTTGGGGGAGAGCAGGGAGTTCATTTGGAGCAGTTCGGCGGCTAGATCGAGTGTGGGCTTCGATGGGATTGGCTAGGAGGTGGAGATCAGGTGTGTAATTCGGCCGGATAGAGGGATCGACAACTGTGCGAATAAGGGCTCAGATGGGACTCGGATTGTGAGGGCCAGTCACAACAGGGATCGGGATCAAAAGGGTCTTTGAATGGGATCGGGATCGAAGGAGGTCGCTGGATCGGGCTGTGGAGTCCTGGGTTTGGATGGGCTGTGAGAGGTCGGAGCGAGCAGGTTGGCAGTTGGGGTCGGCTGGATAGTGGAGTTCGGGTTTAGCTGGGAATTTCGGTGGCTTCAACGGAGGAATCGGGATTTAGCGGGCTTTGGTTCGGCTAAGGGGAGGGAGTTGGAAGGTAGGGGCTGTGTGCGGAAGGAAGATTGGCACAGGTGCGGGATTCAACTTGCTTGCAGTATTGGAAGTTGAACGGGAGGAGCTGGATTCGAGATTTTGAGCGTGAAGAGGAAGAATAGTTGAACGCCTGAGGTTTGGTTCTCATTTTAACGAGCGGTAGACGAGACCAGGAGCTTAATCGCACGATTCGAGCAGAGATTATGCGACAACGTCGACGTTGAACATGTATGAAATGCGCATTTTATTTTTTTTATTTTAATTCTATAATTAATAATAATATTATTATTATTATTATTATTATAAAATGACAGAACAAGTGACAAATAAAATAGAGGGATTTTTTGTCTCAATTTTTGTACTGTCGCTGCCTCGGGATCAGCCCCAATTTTCCGTGTGAATTCTATTGGGCAAAATAACAATCATTTTTTGGGTGACTCGGACGTTCCAAACACAACGAAGAAGTCTGTTTTGCGATTAGACGTTATTTGGGTGGCGTCGCACGTCATTTTCAAGCGTCGGTCACTGATTTTGACTATTTTCACTCGATTTGACTGCAGGGACTCAGTAAATTCAACACTTTGATCGCAACGGCGTAGTCCGTTTGGCGATCGGAGGTTTTTTGGCCATTTATGTGATGCGTCGCGCCAGCCGACCGTCACTCGAGTCGCCGATTCGCTCTTTTTTTGTGTTTTTAGTGTATGGGTCAACAAACACTAACCAAATATTTATTCCAATCAGCCCCCCACACCCCATGAAAAGTTATTTCCCTAAATTCGCTATGGCTAAAAGTCACCTGACATAGGGTGGTGATATTCAGGTTCACCTTAAACTGCTCTGACTCCTCTATGGCTGAAAAGCTGCAAGCTAAAGTTGGTACAAGGTTAGAGTTATTGAAATGTTTAATTTAAGACTCCCTTGAGCGATGAGATGTCATCTCAATTGCTCGCCAATGTTTGATAGGGGTTTAAGAGCTTCTTTGGAACCTAAACCAGTGTTATCCTCTAGGGACCTCTTAAACCATGGATGTTTGTAAGTGATGTCCTTGATGGAGAGGCTTTTGATAAAATGGTAGATGAATTATGAAGGTGGCGTGCACTAACATTGTTAAAGGAGCAGTCAACAAAATAGATCAATGTGATACAAGAGATACATGAAATTGAAGTACGATTGTCTAAGGTGAATGTAATAGTCTTGGTGATCAATGTGATACAAGAGAACCATGAAAATGAAGTGCGAATGTTATTGGTTGGAATTACATTATTTTCATAAGGTCATGATACTAATCAACACCACAGTGTTGATATTGTGCGGATGACATTATTCTATAAGAATCATCTCCCTAGTAGATTTTACTCCATGATGGAAAGCCTACGAGCTCCTTGGCGATGTCATTCATACCAAGTCATTTGGAGCTTATATTAGCATTTGGTAACAAATTTTGATGCGTGCTATCATCACCTACATTTCTCTTACCATGCATGATTTTTTATGCAGCTACCATTTCATTTTAAAATTGATGTGTTGACCTCCATATCCGCTCCCCAAACGATCTCTTCAAATGTGATAAAAGTGGCAGACAACAATTGTCATAATGCACAAATGGGGTTCAAGATACATCGCACAAAATAAACATCTAAAAGACACTCAATCTCTTCAAGGTGATAAAAGTGGCAGACAATAGTCGTCGTATCACACAAATGGGGTTCAAGAAGTATCACACAAAATAAAATCGTCTAAAAGATTGTATTGATGCGCTCAAAGCATCAAAATTACCGAGAAAGAGACCTCGCGGCCAAGTCGATTGAAGACGATGATAACGACAGATAACAAGCAGAATATCACATGTCTAATTCAATGTGCCTTGATCATATCCGAAATCAATCAAACATCGCTTGTTTCGTAAAATAGATTGTCTACATCAGGACGTCACAAATACTTAAACTGAAGCCCCATATCGCTTAGATCACAAAAACAAAATATAAAATTTACCTAAATGTATGAGATGTCAAATTATATGTGCACTAGTGATGGGGGCGGTGGAATAACCTAAAAAATTATGAAAATAATTTAGGGCTCTATCAATCTCTAAATAATGCGTAAGTTTTCTTTGATATTAAAATTATAAAAACTCCACTTAATATATATAAGTATATGTGCCGAACGAAGTAATATAGTGATAAAGTAGAGTATCGATCCCACGAGAAAGAATGTTTACTTGCAAATACTAGTACTTTCTACTTTAACTACAATAATTATCCTACTCAATAAAAATAAATTTTGGTGGAGATTCAATCACTTAATTTAAAATAAAAAAATATTTAAATGAAATACTATTTGAATAAATTATTTTGGATTGATAAAATGTAAATACAATATGTTTCATAATGATTCTCTTTTATATTGATGTTATTCAGAGCATATGCATTATCGACCACTCAACCAAGCGTGAAGAGACAAATGACAAATTAAACCTTCCAACTTCAATACCACTCTAAACTCCCATAGTCTGTCACCCTATAAGAATCTTAAAAGAGTAAGCAAAGTATGTACTATTAAAACCCCCTCATGACAATTCATCTCTATAAATTTAATACATGACAAGCATTATGCCTATGTTTGCATCATACCAATCCAACATATCTGGTTGTGCCTGCTTTCCTATTCCTAAGCTCCACATTACACCTGATATTAACTACGTATATGACCACTATATGTATTAAATGAAGACTTCGTATATTGAAAACATCATGAAATTATTGATGAAGAGAATTCATTAGTACTCTACATTTCATTTACACCATCAATCTAAAACTAGAGAATTTAGCCATACATGAACAAGTAAAGCAAATTCATTTTTATTAATTGCACAAAAGAAAGAAAGTACAGAAGAAAAGATATCACCGGATGGATTCAATGATCTCCTTTACACTTTTCCTTGAACTTACAGAATTGCTTCCACAAACACAAGCCAAGCACTCTAATAGAATGTATCCAGTACTTCTCTTAATTCACTTAGTTGTCAGTCCTAAGGAAAAATCATAGAAACACTATAAAGATTGATATTAAACAAGTGACTGAACTCCTCTAATAACATTACAAACAGTCTATTTATAGAAAAACACAGAAAACGGATTCTGGCACCGAGGCGCTCGAGACACTTGCACCTATAAAATGAACTAACGACGCAGCACTGAAGGGTTTCCTCCGCTGCGGCACTTGCTAACATGGACCGGTTATTTAATGAATCGACGCGTTGCTTCGCTGGCAGATTGTGACATGAATAGTTACAATTATAGCACTGCGGCGCTGCTGACGGTTGAGCGCTGCAACGATCACATGGCACTCCCCTTAACTTGGCGGGGCTGAAATTTAGCGCCATGGCACTATGCAGACAGAGACTGGGCTTTGCGGCGCCGACTCCTCCGACGCTGCGGCGCTGTCAAATAGAGACTTAGCACCGCCATGTCCATATTTGGGCGCTCCAGTGGTGTCAATGATGGCACCGTGGCGGTATTGTGTCCGACGCAGTGGCGCTGTACCACACTTGAAAATTTTGCTCATTTTCTATATTTTTCTGCACAAACACAACTAAAACAACACATTTTCACTGATAAATTAACATATAAAACATAACATTATTTATACTTATCAACCAGCGTTGAAAATCTTGCAAGATGTATTGACATAATTAAAAATAAATATTCAAATATTATAATAATAATTATTATTACTTATAAATATCATTTTAATTAAAAATTAAATATTAAATAATTAATTTCAATAGAGAACTAGTTGAAAATCTTCCGCTCATAAGAGCTCACAGGCAAAGGCATCGACAAGATAGATGGGTCTAGCTGGCATATGGAGGAGCCCTCCATGGGTCCACCCACATGTAATGAAGATGAGAAAATCACAAATGTGCTCAGAAGGAGAAGGCATCAACAGACCCAGTGATGGTCCCAAAAAGTTTTAAGAAGATCCCTTAACTGAGCTAATAAGGGTACTAGGAGATTTAATTACTTAAGGTGTTAAATATGTAAATCTTAATGTTTTAAGTGCAATGTATGTAAATACCCCTAAGAAATTGGTGTTGGGCTACTTTGGAATATAATCATAAGAGTTTGGAAGAAAAAGAACCGTATTTGAAACACTCAAACCCTAAGATTTATAATACAGACAATCATATTATATGTTCCACATTGTTTTGTAGGACAACTCAATTGCATTGTATAATTGATCAATAGTCAACCTAAACATTGAACCATAGAGAGAATAGTTGATATAATCAATCACACTACATAATACCGCATCATACTATACGATCGAACAAAATAATCAAAATATCTATTATATAGCCATTGAGGAGAATAGTTGATTTGGTCAATTGTACCATACAATGCCCATTGTACTATACGATCAATTAGTGGTCAAACCAACTATTACCTAGCCATTGGGACTATCATTGAATTAAGTAAATCATATAGTACAATTATTGATCGTACCACAATAACTCAGATGACAATTGGAATGCCAATAAAAACACCCTAACCACACTCACTCATTCACACCTCTTCAAGCCTTCTTGAGTTCCTAGAGTGTTTGTAAGTTTTACCTAGAAAGCAAGAGCACGTGGTTCTGCGTTGTCCTCCATTCCACAACATGATCACCTCTTTCAAACCATGAAAGATGCTCAAGCATGTGAATGTGATAGGAGCCCTTCAATAATTGACTCTAAAACAGTAATGCAAGAATGCCTCTCTTATTCTATATATATATATATATATATATATATATATATATATATATATATATATATATATAATATTCTTTTCGTTGGCACAACCCTCCAATTTTTCTTCTTTCTAGCCCACCCATACCACTTATATCACTCAAGTTATTTTTAAATCTCATTGCCAAAGTCAAGCATACTACATTTATTTGTTTGTTGTTGGCAATTCAAGATCACTAATCAAGTTTTGTACGCATATTTCTAATACAGGGATTCATCTTTATGTTGTTATATCTGATCCGTCTTTTGATTGGATAAATGTAAACCAAGTCTTGCATAACTCTCCAATGCCCCATCATCAACCATTAATGAGTGGTCATGTGCAGAACACCCATTTTGTTCAATACATACTTCGGCAAAATGTCATCGCAAAAGCTAGAGATAAAAAAAAAGTCAACACACTTCTTTATTTAGTTACTATTGCATGAGTCATACTGAGTTTAGTGCTATGAATATGATAATCCAATATATTAAAAATCTTAAATTTATTCACAACCTCAAAGTCAAGCAATGACAAAACCTCATACTTGGCCACTTCTAGCTTATATCCTAGAAGTCAAATATAATCTTAGACTCTTAGTTATCTAGAGCAACCCCATTGAATTCCCTCTCATTGCACCAACCATTCTTTGCAAATTTTTTGTAGTGAGAATAGAGTCATCCTCATTGACAATAGTGACAATGATGAAGTAGAAGAAGCTACCACTTCATTCCCCGCCTCACCGAAGCTCCTCACGCCTACCAACATCCTAAGGATGCTTGAATGAAGCACTTCTCTCTTCTCAAGTTGAAAATAGATGATATCTCACAAGAAAATGAGAGGTGGCAATAGCAATGGCAGTAGTATGTGAAGAAGAGAAGGCTGGGAAGCATAGTCAATTTTTTTATCATGCAAAACTACGGCTACGACCTCCTAGTCCAAATCAAGGACCATATATTTGAGTGTGCATTTTCTTTTCTTATTAGTAGTCTTGTTTACATCATCATTTTTTTGTCAAAAGGGGAATAAATAATTTGGTTGTGTTTTGTTTGATTGGAGGTTTACTTCTAATTTTTATGTATATATATGTTTGATGTGAGTTTGTACGTTTTCTTTACTTTGCGCTTATTATGTGCTCTTGTGCTTTCCATTTTCATTAAATCATCCCATTAAATACTTTTCTCCCTACACAACTTACACAGTACTACTTGGTCTTTTACATTAATTACAAGGTAAAAAGAAATATAAAAATGCATAAATTTCGAGGGAGCTACGTCAACCTCAATACTTCATATATATATATATATATATATATATATATATATATATCAAAGTATGTTTGTCGTCATTAAAAAAAGGGAAGATTGTTAACCCAAGAGCTTAAACTTGCATTAAATATTTTGATTATCACAAATATACTTTGATATAAGCTAAAACACTATTTAAAATTAGGCTTAGGCAGATATGAGTGTAAATATCTCAATTAAAATTTGAAAGAATAAGTAATGAGAAAAGTACACCCTTAAGCATGCATGTACATGACTCAAAGAAAGCCCATGGTCCATGTAACTCAAGGTAGCACGAGCTACTTCAAGACCGGTGCTTCAAGATGTAAAAGTATTATTTAATCTTTTGGTCTTTGTAATATTGTATTTTCAAAGGTTGAGATTGCTAAGATGACTAGAACACACACAAGAGAATTGAGCGCAAATAAAATTTAACATAAAAATATTATAAAGTGATCTTGACTTATCATACTGTACAATTGTAAATCATGCTGTATGATCAGCCAAAATTAAAATTCTTTAAATATCATCAAACTATACGATCATAGTCAGTAATATACAATAAAGTTTGATTTCAAATTTATAGGGTTTATTTTCGTTAAGATTATAGGATATGTTAATTAATATAAATTAATTCTAATATTGTACTATATGATAAGTCCTACTTTAAAAATATATATATCAACAAGATCAATTTATATTAATTAAATTTAAATTTTGAATTAATCGTACTATACGATGAACATCATGTTGTACGATCAATATAATCATTTCAATCAAATTAGTAGAATAATTAAGCATTAATTAGGTACTCAAAATTTAAGCTAATCATATTATATGATAATCATCATATGGTATGATTTGTTTCCTAAAATGAAATTTCATTAATCACATGTTTATTCAAACGACCAAGTACGATCTGGATTGAACTGATCATACTGATCAACTAGTAAACTGTTTTATTCTATTTATATAGTATTAGGGTTTTTACTAATTAAAGATTTGCTTAATATGAATACCCATACAAAGCCATAGATTGAAAATGTGGGAGCAGTGGGAGACTCATTAGCTGTCAGTCATAACATATATTTTTCTTGGGTTGATGAGAGGTTGAAAGGTGGCATCATAGGCAAGCTAAGTGGGTTCTCATGTATCTTAATAACAAACATAATCAAAGTATGATGACAAGATTAAGACTTCTTTGGATGGCCCATGGATTGGCATTCCTAGGTAACATTGGCATATACTAAAGCATGTTGCTTAAAACAATCTTGAATTTCATCATGCATTAAGTGATGATGGGTGGCACTATCATTGAAATCGTAAGTGGGCATCAAATATGGCTATTGCGGTAGTAGAACGACCAAGCTGGAGCAAGAAAAACAACATCTAATTTTCAAATGACAATGGACTACACTATCTTTGTTGTCATATATGTTGCATTTGATATGGTAATTATAATGATAGGATGGTCATTGGGGGAGCATGATGAGCATCGTCCAATTCTAACACCTAGACAAACAACACAATTGTTATTGTCGAACGCAATGCATCAGATAATCCCATCATGCTTGTAGGATAATTGTGTATGGTAAAGTGACAAGCAACACTTGATCTTCATATATGATTGCACCAAAATCCAAGGACTAGCAAAATAAATAGATGCTAAAAAGCAATGATTGATTCACAAATGATTAAGTAGCAATCATATATGATTAGACCAAAATCCAAGGCTCAAGAGCAATGTTTGATTCACAGATGCAAGCTTTTTCAATCAAAGAGGAAAACTTGTCAGGACCTATTTATAGAGTTCATAGTTATGTCCTTACTGAAATATACTTCGTAATTGTCTAAAATGAAAACTAGAGATTGCAGCTTCCTTTGGACAATTAATGGCAATCCTTAGGCTATCCCGACCACCTGCGTTAACCCTAACTGGAGTGGGCAGCCAACAGTAGTCTGGAAGTAGGGTATGGCAATGGTCGTACCAACATTGTCTATAATTAGTGATGTTAATATACCAAGCAATTGATTAAAAACTGTCCTTTATTAAAAGATGCAATATGCAAAATCTCTATTGATATTGGGATCTGATTAAATAAATCTGGGAAAACAAGAAGCAAATTTAGGTATTGGCTAGGTTTTAGTAGTTGCTTGATTGGATGTATTTAGCATTCAAGCATTGAAAATGTGGAGTATACTAAATGTTGTATATTTTAAACTCAAATGCTCCTTGTCTGTAAAATAAATACAATGAAAGAATTTTTCCTGATTGTCTGGGTGTGAAGTTAAGAATCCAACAAACCACTAAAATGTACTGGCAAAATTACCTCCACATTGCCTTTACAATAATATGAAATCTTTATGTGGGCTCTGAAAATTCGCGCCCCAACCTTCTCTTTTTCGGGAAGTTTTAACGGATTAAGTTCCAGGGTAAATTTTCAGAAGGCAGATTGGGTTTGTAGATAAGACACTAACCAAAGATTTCGCCCTCATTTTGCGAGGACTTTATGATTTGAGTTCTGATTTTCAATACGCGCAAGCCCCTATAGTTAATTACCCCTCCTGATAACGAGAGAGAGCTTTCAATTAAGGCTAGTCGTCAATCAGATACGTAGAGATACGCGTATCTAGCATATAGTAGCAGCATGGGTTGATATATTGGAGAATTTGATATTTAAAATTTGAAAATTTCACCATCTTGCACTTAAAGCGGATAGTGGGGGGAATGATGATGAGCCTGATAAAAATTCCATGGTTCCATCGTCCCAGGCCATCGTGATCCCTGGTCTACTTAGTCAGAGGAGGTAGTCGACCCAACCTGACAAAAAGATCCTTGACGGCAACCATGGGTTGCTTCGTCCAAGGGGTATCTTGTAGACCTGGGATGGATGTTTGTCTAAAGGGACAAATTTGAATCCACCTTAGCTAACAGAAGGCTTTGTGCCCTATTGATTATATCCTATTGATTCATATCTCAAGAATTTAATGCCAATGAGGAGCTTACGGGCTTTGGCCATAACCATGATTTAATGGTGCCATTTGGTAGCAAACCACCCGAGTCAGAGGGCCCCGATCATAATTATTTACCTGCGATGCCATTTAACGGCAAAACCGTCGGTTAGAGGACACGTGCCACATCTTTACTGGCAGGAGATGGGCTGAGAATGAATCCTAGTGCTATTCTCGACCAGACATTAGCTCTTTGTGAGCTGAAGTGATATTTAAATTTGTCCACTTCGGCAAGTTGTTGCGAAGGGTGGATGAGTTTTGTGCTTTAAATGTTTTGATGGTCAATTTCGATTTTAAATATTTCTGATTTTGGGATTTTTGGAGTTTTGTGTTTTAAATTTTAAGGGTATTTGAAATTTGGTAGTATTTTGAATATTTGAAATTAATCCTTTCGGTTGAGATTTTCTGTCAATGTGGCCATCATCGGGGTAATTATAAGTGATTTCACTTATTAATTGAACCTTGTCAACTCTGTCTAATTATTGATAGATGATCGGATTTCGTAGGTTTTATGCCTTTATTGGTGGATTTTCATTATTTATAGGCCTTGAAAGCCTAATATAAATGTATAAAATAAATATCCTGGTCGATACTGCGACCGTATATTTGTTTGATGGTTCGAGCTGTATCGACTCCTATCTACCCGCATAAAATGATCGGGCTCAAACTTGGGTTCCTCATTTGACCCGCGCAGCATCCCTAGGCATCATGTGTGTCAGTAACACACTCGCCGAGACCCATGTGGGCATACAATTGCACATGCATTTCTTCATATTATCTCTACATATTTGCATGCACACTTATGCTTTTATTTGCAGATTAGTGTGCTTGCATATGCTTTTTCGTATTTATGCATATATAAGTTGCAACACATGTATGGGGGCATTTTGGAATATATGACGGGTCTTCTATGACAGCTCGTAGAAGTATGTGTTTGCCGTAGGCCTTCTGTATTTGCCCATAGGTGACATATTGAGTGCATGATGGGTCTTCTACAGTGGCCCATAGGCGCTTGCATTTGTTATATATCTTTCATCTCTGCTTGCAGGTAGCTTGTAGATACTTACATTCATCATGAGTTTCTGTGCTAGCTTGTAGATGGTTTGTATTTGCTAAAATTCTCATGTATTTTCCAATGGGCAATATGTCATGCTTATGAAGGGTCTCCTATGGCAGCTCGTAGGAGCTTGTGTCTATCGCCGATTGAATACCTTTTGGCTTGCAAAGGAGTTGTGTGTTTGCATGCATGCTTGATTAACACTGATTGTAAGGGCGCCTTTGTAATCATTGCGTGTCAAATCCCTCTATTTGTTAGGGACAAGTGTATTGGATTAACATTGCATGGTTGTCGATGGTAGAGATGTTGTTGCATTCATCTACATATTTTTTCTATGCACATTGACTGGCAATCTATTGTGTTTGCTTGTGTATTGATTTTCAGTGTCTGTTGGAGGTTGTTATATTTGCTTTGATTATCGCTAACTGTAAGGACGTTACGGTATTTGTTGGCGGTCTTCTGTATACATTTGGAGATAGCAGCTTGTGTATATGACAGGTCTCCTACAATGGCTCGTAGGAGCTAGTATTTGTTATGGTTTTTCGGCATTTGCTATGATTTTCAGTCATTGCTTGCAAATCACGTGTTGCATGTTCATATTCACAGAGGACCCCTCGTCCTTGCAACGTATTCTTCATCATTGCTTGTTATGCAAATCAGTATGCTCATTTGTAACTTGACGTTGGCTGTCAGTTGAGCTACATTCATCGATTCATGCATTTTGATTTGCAAGTAATCACATGTTGCTCGTTGCCGCTTGTAGTCGGGTGAACATATTTATTTGTATATTGGTACTTGGCAATAGGGTTGAGTTACCCTCATCGTTAATTTCTCCATTCATGTTGGCTGATAAGCTTATTGTATCTACTTGCGTATCTTTCAATTCTTGTGGCAATTGCCGCTTGTATCTTCAAGACACCTGATACCGGTTGTAAGAAAATTATTGCTTTCGCGTCTCATCTACAATCTTTATTTACAAGTAGGCTGATGTGCTCACTACAAACTTCCGTTAGTACTTGCAAGTGGGTATAGTAGGGACTACTATCTTGTCCTGCATGACTGTCGTGAAGAATACCATGGACTCTATTCGGATGTCGATTGGAGAGCACTGCCACGTTCATCACACACTGATTTTCAATATTTGTAGGGGACTATAGATTTCATTTACTAACTAGCTAATGTTGGCTGAAAGAGTGTTTTGGTTTTCGAAGATCCTTGTAGTGGCTTGTGAATGTTTGCATTTGTTGCTTGTTGATATTTCAAATTCTTTGCACAAGTATGAACAATATGAGTATTGTATGTCCCTCATCATCATTCACAGATGACTTATAAAGGTTTTGTGCATTCACTTGTAGACAGATTATTCATTCTCTTCAACTTTACTGCTTGCAGCTGAATCATTGCACTTGCATTATGCCCCTTGTTATTGCTCGTAGACGATTCGATGTGTTCATTTGTGTATGAATATTGATTGTTGGATACGCTGCACCTACTGTCAATATCTTTATGCATGTTAGTTAGCAAATTGCCACATTCATTGAAATCCGTTGTCACTAATTGCAAGAGGATTAATGATTTGTGTTTGTAAGCTAATTGATATTAGTTGCAAGCAAGCAGGCTACATTCATCACAACTTCCTCTAATATGTTCTGTTGGTGAGCTTCTATCTTCTTTGCCTGCCAACCATCACTATTCATAGGGGATAATGCATTTATCCTGTGAATTAGCTGACACTAATTCACCTTGTTCACAGGCTGACTAGTAGGAGCATTGGCTAAGTTTTATTATTCATTATTTGTAAGTGGCCACCATACAACATATCCAATGTTAGCATACTCATCTGCACACCATCTACTGTCATCCACAAACACCCACAGGCTTTCTATTGCTGCTTTTAAGTGAACTGTTATATGCTCCATGAGTTCATATTCATGCTTTTAGGCTGATCATTTTGTTCACTTAAAACCTCCTTTATTAATGTTCGTAGGTGATCATTACCTGCTTGTGCTTGCACCTTAATCGACATAATCATTATGAATAAGCTGTAATATTGAGGAGGTTTTTGTATTGTGACTTTCAAGCAAGTCATATCATGAAGTTCCTTGTTCAATACAAGTTGCAAATTTGGTCACTTATGTTTAATTATTCATTACTTGATGAATTAAAAATTCATTTTACGCATTTATTCAAGTCCGGTTCACTGTCATTTGATTCAAGTTTTGTGGTCTTGTTTGTAGTCAATTCCCCTGCACTTAGTTCACACCAAGTTCAAGTTCAAGTTCAAATCCCTTGTATTTTGTTCAAGTTCAGGTCATCGGTTCACTGGAATTTTAGGCAACCTCCCGGCGCCTCCCCTACTTAGGGGAAACTACAGGAGTCCGGGCCATCCCACCATGCTACGAGACCATGTATAGTAGGTGTTGGGTGACACCGCGGCCGTATTTCTTCAACCCCGCCATGCTACAAGAACGTGTATGGATCTTCAAGGTACCTGTTTGAAAAATGCGCAATTATTTTCCCTGCCACGATACAAGAGCATGTACAGGGCCTACCCGTCTGCCGTGTGCGTTGCACCGGGTTTCCTCACACCGTGCTACAAGAGTGCGTATGGGGGGGGGGGGGGGGGGTTCCGGCTTGACGCGAATGATGAGGGCGGGTTTTAAGTTAGAGAATTATACATTTGCATGCCGATGGCGACGAAGACGACAAAATGAACAAAAACTCATACTTTTCCTCTTTTTTTTTTGAATTTTTCTTTTTTTAATATTTCCTTTTTTTTGTATATTTCTCTATTTTTGTATTTTCTTTTCTCCTTTTCTTCCTTTTTTTACTTTATATATATATATATATATATATATATATATATATATATATATATATCAACATCAATCACCATTAATCAACATAAGTGTATATATATATAAAATACTAAAAATTGCAACAATAAACTTAATTATTTTAAATAATAATAATATCAATATTAATGTTGTTAATCAATATTAATAATGATATTAACATTCATGAGAGGGAGAGGAATTATCCTAAGCTTGAGTGAGTGGGCTGAGTTGCTGTTTGGGCCTTGAGTGGGTTGTTGAGTGGCTTTGAAATGAAGTGGGCTAGGTTAAGTGGGCTATTTGATTGCTGTGGGCTTTGGGCTGAATTTAGATGGGTTGTTTGGATCACAACTCACAAGTCTAAGGGGGCTTTAAAAGTGATGGGCTGAAATGGTGTAGATGGGTTTTATTTGTAATGGAATGGACTTTGATCTTGTGATAAGGAGAAAGACTAGGAAGAAGGATGAGATCTCAGTTGGAGGCCTGTTGCTATATGGAGTTCGGGCAGTTCATCTGGGGCCTTGTGGCTACATGTAAGGGTCAAAACAGAGCTGGTTAGGAGCAGGGTCGGCGGCTTAAGGCCTTTTGGATCGGTACAGTGGAGGTCTCTATAATATCCAGTTTTGGCTGGGCCGGTTCAACCGAACCGGCCAGCCTTCTAATTAAAGACGCGACCCCAACAGGGGTCAGTACTGTTCAGTTTCACGAAACAGAGAAGGGCGGACGGCCGAAGGCTTCGTGCGAGAGCGAGGTGAGTCATTTTTTTTTTGCAATTTTAGTAAACGATTGCGTTGGAGGGTAAGATTAAACAACTCCTTTTCATTCCTACCGTTAAAGAAGTGATGAATTTGGAAGAAATTTCTGTGGACAAGAAGAACGATCGAGAAGAAGAGGGAAGAAGGTTTGTTAAATTCTTCCTTCCATTTTTCTTATAAATTTCGTCGATTACTTTATTTAAAAGAGAATAATATTTTCTTAAAGGAAAAAGAAGGGATTGAAAGCAAAGAGAAAGAATTGTGGGAGAGGAAGAAGGATTTAGGGATTTTGAGGAAAATTCTCATTTGTAAGTAAATTCTTGATTGTAACTTTATTTAAATTTTGTTAATTAATTACATTTCATGAAAGTTATATTGTATGGATTTCGAGATTTTAGAAAGGAAGATATCAAGTTGTAGAAGTTTGATTCTGCAAGGAATTCAACAAGAAAAAAATTTTGAGACTGAGGTAAGAATCAATTAGATAAATGTTATTGAGAGATTTGATGAAAGTTAACTTTATGTAAAATTTATTTATTGTGTATCTCTTTAGGTTGAGACAATGATCGAAGAATTGAAAGATCAAAGTGGGTAAATTATGTTGTTTCATGATTTTATTCATGCTTGCAATCTTCTAAATAATTGATTAATTGTGTATTACAAAATGTTGAAGATATAAACATCTTATGATTTTATAGTCTTCTGAACAAATTCATCCGCTATAAATGTTTGAAAGTTTTATGAAAGTGAAAGGTAATATTTATAAATGTACATGTAAGATATGCCATATGCAAATGTATCAATAAGGATGAAATGAAAAAGGAAAAATAGAAAAGAAAAAGAAAGCAAAAGTCATATATGTATGAAAATAAAATAGATGTAAATATAACAAGGAAAAGGTATTGAAAATTACAGGAGTTCACCCCCGTATGGTATTGGCTGGGGAAGCAATGTACCCGTGCACGTTAAAAAGGAAAAGGAAATGGAAATGATTGTACCTTAATTGGTACATTTACATGGTGCTCCTGTATAAATGGAAATGGGGAAATGGGTATTGAAAGGAATTAAATGTTAAATCTATTAAAAGAAATGTTAAAATTGATTAAATATTTAAAAAAAAAAAAGACTTGTGTAAGATTAATGTTTATAATGCATAAAAGATGTGTGTGTATTGACATTAAGAGAGAAAGTAGTATGTATTATATTGAAAAATCTATTTTATTGTTTGTAATTGAAAAATGATTATCCACTGAGTTTACTTAATAAATCAACCCATGAATTTAAATGTTTCAGGTAAGTCTTCAGAGATTTAGAAATGACAGAAAGGCAGGAGTTCGTTTATAGAAGACGACGCAACACTGAAAACAAATAATTTATAATATTTTCAAATGTTAAGTATTAGAGGAATTTTTATTAGTGACTCTTCTGATAAAAGGAGAAATTTGATGTCTTAAATGTTGTATTACTGATGAATTGAAATGATTTATTACTACTGTCCGACTTTAGTTCCCGCCTCATTAAATCGAGTATCCGGCCGGGTCGTGACAAAAGTGGTATCAGAGCCCAATTAAGCTATGAATTATACTGAAAAAGCCATTAGGATGAAGGATGACTATTGATGATTTAATGAAAAATGAACTATCTTACTGAAAACAGGAACCAAAATGATCCTAGAGAAGAGGAAGAAGTAGAGGAAATGGAAAGGCCAGTGTCTAATGTTAATGTTAACACTGATGCACTGACACAAATGATGACAGCTATGACTCAGTTGATTCAAGACTCAAGGAATCAGCCATCAAGAAGTAGAAGTGGTGGTGAAATGTCTATGGATAAGTATCTCAAACTGTTTCAAGATATGAGACCACCATTATTCAAGGGAGTTGAGGGACCAATTGAAACTGAAAATTGGTTGCTAAGAGTTGAAAAGATTTTAGGAGGAATGTTCTATTCAGAGGAGAGGTAGGTTTCCCTGGCAGTCTTTGCTCTTGATGGAGAAGCAGAAAGGTGGTGGAGAGGTCAACATAAAAACAAAACTGGAGGAATTCATGAGCAAATGAAGTGGGATGATTTTACACGCATGTTCAGAGATTGGTTCGTGCCTCCTTCTGCAAGGAGGCAGATGCAGGATAAATTTATGAGACTGGTGCAGGGAGATAAATCAGTTATACAATATTTATCCAGATATGCTCCTCAATTAATACATACTGCAGAGAAACAGTGCCACCGATTCTTATCTAGATTGAAGGATGCAATCAGACAGCCTCTTGTTCCACTTGGAATTGAAGATTACTCAATATTGGTGGAAAAGGCTAGGAGGGTAGAACTGGACCTGCAAAACACTCAAAGAAGACATGACTTTCAGAAGAGGAAAAGTTGTGAGATTATGAAAACTTCTCAGGATTTGCATAACAAACCCCTTTCACAAGCTGGGAAATTTAATTGGAAGAAGACTAAGTCCAGTAGCAGTGATAGTTCAAGTGTGAACAGTTGCAGCAAGTGTAGAAAGCAACATAAAAGAGAATGTTTATCTGGTACAAATACTTGCTTCTGGTGTCATCAACCAGGTCATATAGCCAAGAACTGTCTTACTTTGGGGCAAAAACCAGCAGGAGCGTCAAGGATAAACACTGAATCTCAAAAGAATGTTGGAAGACCAAGAATAGTAGAATCAACTGCTTCTACTCCAGGACCAAGTCAAGGCTAACAGAATACTCTGCCTAGAGTATATGTACTGACTCAAAAGGATGCTAAGGATTCACCTGAAGTGATTACAGATGTGATAACGATTCAAGGAAAGCCTATGCATATCCTTTTTGATACATGAGCTTCACACTCCTTCATTTCTGAGACATTTGTTAAAATAATGAATTTAAATGTTTATGGAATAAATGCAATTTTGAAAGTTTTGATGCCAAATGGGTCTGTTTGTGAATGTAAATAGTGTATGTCAAGTGACTTTCAAAAAAATGAAAGAGAGTTTGAAGCAACAGTAAATGTTTTATCATTGCAAGAGTTTGACATGATATTGAGAATGGATTGGTTATCAAAGAATTTTGTGATTATTGACTGCAATAGGAAAATTATAAAATTTAATTTTCATGGAGAAAGAGAGTTGAAATTCTATTGAGAGAGAGAAATTTCTTCAATGATAATCACTTATATGAAAGCATGCAAATTTATATCCAAAGGATGTCAGTGTTTTCTTGCTCAAGTAAAGGATACAAGTAAGGAAGTTAAAAAAAATAAAAATAAATAAAGAAAATAAAAATAAATAAATAAATAAATAATAAAAAAAGTAAGAAAGTTAAAGAATTGAAAGATATACCTGTAATCAAAGAATATCCAGAAGTATTTCTAGATGATTTGCTAGGATTACCACCAGAAAGAGAGAGATTTCACTATTGAACTGATACTAGGTTCAGAACCAGTGGCAATGGCACCTTACAGAATGACAGTCAAAAAATTGCAAAAGCTGAAAAGTCAATTACAGGAATTGCTAGATAAAGGGTTTATCAGGCCAAGTTCCTCACTATGGGGAGCTCCAATACTGATTGTAAAGAAGAAAGATGAGAGCTTCAGAATATGTATAGATTACAAAGAACTGAATAAGCTTACTGTTAAGAATAAATACCCTTTGCCCAGAATTGATGATCTTTTTGATCAATTGGAGGGAGCTACAATTTTCTCTAAAATTGATTTGAGATCTGGATATCATCAGCTACGCATTAAGAAGGAAGATATTGCAAAAACAGCTTTTAGAACCACATATGGTCACTATGAGTTTGCGGTAATGCCATTTGGAGTGACAAATGTATCAGCTGTATTTATGGATTTAATGAACAAAATTTTTAAGCCATTCATGGACATATTTGTAATTGTGTTTATTGATGATATCTTACTTTATTCAAGAAATAAAGAGTCATTCCAGACATCTGCAGGCAGTGTTGCAAACACTTAAGGAGAACAAGTTATATGTTCAATTTTTAAAGTGTGAATTTGGTTGAGCAGTGTAAATTTCCTTAGGCATGTGATTAGTGGTGAAGGAATTTCTGTAGATAAGAATAAAATTCAAGCCATTGTTGAATAATGGCCAAGGCCTACAACATTTTCAGAGGTGAGGAGTTTTCTGGGTCTTGCTGGTTATTATAGGAGGTTTGTTGAAGGATTTTCTCAGATTGCAATGTCGTTAGTCAGATTAACTCAGAAAACAGTAAAGTTTGAATGGAATAATCAGTGTGAAGGAGCTTTTCAGAAGCTAAAGAATTGTTTAATAACTGCCTCAATTTTAACAATTCCATCAGGTTCAGAAGGATTCCAAATTTTTTGTGATGCTTCCTTAAGGGGACTTGGATGTATTTTGATGTAGCATGGTAGAGTGGTGGCCTATGCTTCAAGACAATTAAAATTCCATGAAAGAAACTACCCCACTCAAGATTTAGAATTGGCAGCTGTAGTTTTTGCACTCAAAATATGAAGAAATTACCTATATGGGGTCAGATGTGAAGTGTTACCAATCATAAGAGTCTCAAATACATTTTCAATAAAAAAGAACTTAATTTGAGACAGAGAAGGTGGTTAGAGCTCATTAAAGATTATGACTTGGACATACAGTATCATCCTGGAAAGGCAAATGTAGTTGCAGATGTATTTAGCAGAAAAGCTCTTGGAAAAGCAAATTGGTTAATCACCCAGCATGAACAGATAATCAGAGACATGAAAAAATTAGAGATTTTAGTGGTCAATCAAAAAGATACTAAAGATATGCTATTAAATCAACTGGTAATTCAATCTACTTTGAAGGATAGGGTGCTCAATTCATTGTCTCAAGATGAAAAATTTCAAGACATCATAAGGAAAGTGCAAGCAGGACAATTAGAGAACTTTGTAATTGATGGAAAAGGACTACTAAGGTATAAAGGCAGGATTTGTGTTCCAAATATTGAAAATTTAAGAGAAGAGATATTGAAGGAAGCTCATCTCTCAAATTATGAAATTTACCCAAGCAGTACAAAGATGTATCAGGACCTGAGAGAGTTGTTTTGATGGCTAGGATTAAAGAGAAATATTGCAGAATTTGTGGTAAAATGTATTCCTTGTCAGATGATTAAAGCAAAACATCAAAAGCCAAGTAGTCATCTACAACCCTTTCCTATACCTGAGTGGAAATGGGAAGACATTGCAATGGACTTTGTAATTGGATTACCCAAGTCAAGGCAGAGTTGTAATGCAATATGGGTTGTTATAGACAAATTAACAAAGTCAGCTCATTTCTTACCAATCAAGCAGACAGATTCAGTGGAAAAGTTGGCAAAGATATATGTGGATGAAATTGTGAGATTGCATGGAATTTCAAAATCAATAATTTCTGATAGAGATGCGCGATTCACTTTTAAATTGTGGAAGAAAATTTAGGAAGCTATGGGCGCTCGATTGACTTTCAGTACAGCATTTCATCCTCAAACAGATGGGCAATCAGAAAGGACAATTCAGAATTTGGAGGATTTACTGCGGTTGTGTGTATTAGATTTTAGAGAAAATAGGGAGACTCACATACCATTGATTGAATTTGCATACAACAACAGCTTCCAATCTAGTATTGGAATGGCACTGTACGAGAATCTTTATGAGAGAAAGTGCAGAATACCCTTGTGTTGGGTAGAAACAGGTGAAAGAAAAATAATTGGAACTGAACTGGTAGATAAGGCTACTAGAAAAATCAGATTAATCAGAGATAGACTAAAAGCAGTTCAAGATAGGCAGCGAAAGTATTATGATGCAAAGCACAGACTAGTTGAGTCTGAAGTGGGAGAATTTATTTTCTTAAAAATCAGCCCAATGAAATGTGTGCAAAGGTTTGAAAAGACAGGAAAATTGAGTCCAAGATTCATAGATCCTTTTGAAATCATAGAGAGGATTGGAAATATGGCTTACAGATTGGACCTGCCAGTGCATATGCAAGAAATTCATAATATGTTTCATATATCAGTGCTTCGAAAGTATGTGTCAGATGAATCAAAGAGAATTCAGTTCAAATCAATTGACATACAAACCGATTTGAGATATATTGAGGAACCTGAAAGAATACTTGATTATGATGTGAAATAATTGAGAAATAGAGCAATACCTTTTGTGAAAATTCTATGGAAACATGGAACATATAAAGATGCCACTTGGGAGAAAGAGGCAGAGATGAAAAGTCAATACCCTCACCTCTTTAATTAAGGGTATGTTTTCTTTTACTTGATTTAATATCAGGGATGAAATTTTTATAAGGGAGGGAGATTGTAATATCCGGTTTTGGCTGGGCCGGTTCAACCGAACCGATTAGCCTTCTAATTAAAGACAAGACCCCAACGAGGGCCGGTAGTGTTCAGTTTCGCAAAACAGAGAAGGGCGGACGGCTGAAGGCTTCGTGCGAGAGCGAGGTGAGTCATTTTTTTTTCAATTTTAGCAAACGATTGCGTTGGAGGGTAAGATTAAACAACTCCTTTTCATTCCTACCGTTAAAAGAGTGATAAATTTGGAAGAAATTTCTATGGACGAGAAGAACGATCGAGAAGAAGAGGGAAGAAGGTTTGTTGAATTCTTCCTTCCATTTTTCTTATAAATTTCGTCGATTACTTCATTTAAAAGAGAATAATATTTTCTTAAAGGAAAAAGAAGGGATTGAAAGAAAAGAGAGAATTGTGGGAGAGGAAGAAGGATTTAGGGATTTTGAGGAAATTCTTATTTGTAAGTAAATTCTTTATTGTAACTTTATTTAAATTTTGTTAATTAATTATATTTTATGAAAGTTATATTGTATGGATTTCGGGATTTTAAAAAAGAAGAGATCAAGTTGTAAAAGTTGGGTTCTTCAAGGAATTCGACAAGAACAAAATTTTGAGACTGAGATAAGAATCAATTAGATAAATGTTATTGAGAGATTTGATGAAAGTTAACTTTATGTAAAATTTCTTTATTATGTATCTCTTTAGGTTGAGACAATGATCGAAAAATTGAAAAATCAAAATGGGTAAATTATGTTGTTTCATGATTTTATTCATGCTTGCAATCTTCTAAATAATTGATTGATTTTGTATTACAAAATGTTGAAAATATAAACATCTTATGATTTTATAGTCTTCTGAACAAATTCATCCGCTATAAATATTTGAAAGTTTTATAGAAGTGAAAGGTAATATTTATAGATGTACATGTAAGATATGCCATATGCAAATGTATCAATAAGGATGAAATGGAAAAGGAAAAATAGAAAAGAAAAAGGAAGCAAAAGTCATATATGTATGAAAACAAAACAGATGTAAATATAATAAGGAAAATGTATTGAAAATTACAGGAGTTCACCCCCATATGGTACTGGCTGGGGAAGCAATGTACTCGTGCACGTTAAAAAGGAAAATGAAAAGGAAATGAAAATGGTTGTACCTTAATTGGTACATTTAGATGGTGCTCCTGTATAAATGGAAATGGGAAAATGGGTATTGAAAGGAATTAAATGTTAAATCTATTAAAAGAAATGTTAAAATTGATTAAATATTTAAAAAAAGGACTTGTGTAAGACTAATGTTTATAATGCATGAAAGATGTGTGTGTATTGACATTAAGAGGGAAAGTAGTATGTATTATATTGAAACATCTATTTTTTTGTTTGTAATTGAAAAATGATTACCCTCTGAGTTTACTTAGTAAATCAACCCACGAATTTAAATGTTTCAGGTAAGTCTTCAGAGATTTAGAAATGGCAGAAAGGGAGGAGTTCGTTTATATAAGACGATGCAACACTGAAAACAAGTAATTTATAATCTTTTCAAATGTTGAGTATTAGAGGAATTTTTGTTAGTGACTCTTCAGATAAAAGGAGAAATTTGATGTCTTAAATGTTGTATTACTGATGAATTGAAATGATTTATTACTACCATCCGACTTTAGTTCCCGCCTCATTAAATTGAGTATCCGAGCCGGGTCGTGACAGTCTCGGCTAGGGCTTGTCGAATGGAGCGTATGAGTGGAGTTCGGATGGTTTGCGACTTATGAGCTATAGAGATTGAAGGTAGGTAACGTGAAGTCGTCGAGCAAGCATCCGAAGGTATTTGGCAGGTTGAGATCTACAGGCCTACGGATTTGGTTCGCAGGATTTGACTAGGTCGGAGGTCAGAGAGGTCGAAGTAGGAGATCGGTTAGAGGCAAGAGCTCGGCAGCAATAGGTGAGGAGGAACTGCGGCTTTGTTTGGGGGCGGATCAAAATAGGAGACGGCATGAAGTGTCGAGAGATCCGATTGCTACTGCTATCATGGAAGTCTCGGCTTGCAAAGTAGAAGAGGAGGAAAGAGAAGTGAAGAGATTGCGGATCTGAGGAATCGAAGGAGGTCGCTTGTGTGCGTGAAAGAACAGAAACGAACGGTTTCGTTTCTTTCTCATTTTAACGATTCGAGTTGGAGGCGATCGAGACGAGCGTGGGATGACTGCAAGCGGCGTCACATGAATAGTAATTCGGCGGGATTTATGCACGAGTCCGGCGGGATTTCAGGTATGAATTCTATTTTTTTTTATGCGTAGGTCAACACTATAACTTCGCAACTATCGGATGATAATTTTCTTGCAAAATGAAGAATAATAAGAGTTTGGTATTCATAAATGTTGGAGCTCTATGGAAGATCATACGATCTCTAATGTTGGAGTGATAAGGCATGTAAGAAGTTTCGTGTGATGAACAAAAACGAATGGTGGACTTGTAAGGGCTGGGGCTCACGACAGGAGCAAATGCAATGGCAATGAAATTCACTCATTATTGGCAAGTTTTGTTCGGAAGCAAAAAGCACCTTATGAGGTATATTAACATCATAAGAATTTTATTTTGTATCTACTAACACCAAAAAATAATAATAAATGCAAATCTTTTACTTTATACTCCTAATACCAGACACCAAACAGAACCTTAATAAAAACATAAAGATCTTTCTTCTGTCTAGATGGTAACAACTTCAGTCCCTACATAAACTAGTAGTTGTAAAGAGCCAACGAAGCAGAAAGGTCCAAATCAAAGGTGCCATTATTTCAGGACAGTGAAACAAAACATTATATACATCTAGTTCTAGTGCTAATAATAAAGGTTTGAACAAAAATAATTCTAGGAATATTTGGCGAAGAAAAAGTCAAGCATTGCAGGAGAAATCACATGTTTCAAATCACTGACCATCACACCATGAGGACCAATCCGATTGCGAGATATAAAATTGAAAATGATTGAAGCAAATTCTTCTGGTACATCCTCCTGCAAAATTTAATTCAGTGAATTTAAGTCAATAACTGTGGGAAGCAATAAATAAACCACACAGATGCTTGCTATAGTTCTAGGGTTTCTCATCAAAAGAACCTTGGCCTGATTCTGATTCCAAATAATCTGTCAAGGAAAACAATCTAACCGTACATGTACAAAAGCATAACCTCGGCAAAGACGAGGATAAGCAAGCAAAGATCAGAAGGACGAAACATTTCATTATGGAGCACAAATTCTACTATCTATTGCAGAAAATTTTAGTGTACCTTCTTTTCCATTTCATGAGAAAAGGATATAATTTAAGAATATGCCAGGCAATCAACATAAAACTTGATTTACAAGTTTCCCTTTTCAATGATTAAAGGACACTGACAAGAGAGGATTAATGATAAGTAAAGCACCCTGCAACTCATCATCAACAGCATTATCCCAACTACGCAAAGCAGGTGTCAACTAAAGTAATAAAAAGATGTGTTTGATCGCAGCTTCCTAACCGTGGTATTTAATGAATTATTGTTTTCTAGTTTTCTAAACATGCTATCAGTGGGTAGAAAAGCCTGAAGATCTACTCTAACAAATTTTTCTCCAAAGCAGAATAAGCCCTCCTTTCATCAGCCTTTAACCGACATTTCTGTTGGCTTCTCAGAATTGGCCTACTTGATTAAGAAACCTCAATAAATGCATCGATTTCCTAATTATTCACATAAATGGTACTTATTTTCTTAATGGTCAATTCCCAACAAGGCTTTGAAAATTTGTTACAGACTTACAGACCTGGTTTCAAACAATTCCCAAGTGGGATACATCTTTAGATTTAATAATTTTAAGCTTTTTTAATTTTTAACCATATCATAAACAAACTAAGGTTAGTCAGGGAAAAGAAAAAAAAATTCACGAAATACTAATCCCCAGTGTTGCAATTGAATTTAACTTGGCAAAGGGCGGTAATGAAAAGATAATTTCTTTAAAAATAGATTAAAAAGGGAAAGACAGAAGTAAGCCCTTGCTTTAGATGGATAAAATAATTTGGTCATATGATTCATGGTCAAATCCCCTCTCCATGTGACGGGAGACTCATCAAACTTACATCCAAACACTCCCTACCCCATCCCACATCACGTCTCTTTCTTCTCTCGCAACTAGGACGATATCCACTGAGGAATTAGCCTTCCTGCCAATATTTCTCTCTTCCCAAAAAATATGCATACAAAATTCAGCAATACACTAGTTACAATGTTATGGGGTCGATGCGCTGATAAGAAATCGGATGACCTTATCACTTCCTACAGCAGCCCAACATTACCCTTCCTACATGGTAATTCTGGATGCAGCAAACACCTCCATGTAGGCTCCAAAAATTCGAGCCCCCGCCTTTCCACAACCCTTTCATTTTTCTATCGGCAAGGAGAGTTTTAACAAGTTTAAATTCCAAGATAAATCTTCAGAAGACAGATTGGGTTTTTAGATAAGATATTACCCAGAAATTTTTCCTTTATTTTATAAGGACTTTATGATCTGAGTTCTGGTTTCCTATAGGCGCAAGCCCCTATAGTTAATTACCTCTTACCTCTCCCAATAATGAGAGAGAACTTTTGATTAAGACTAGTTGTTGAATAGATACAAAGTATCTAGCGTATAGTAGCAGCAAAATTAGATATTAAAAATTTATCACCATGCACTTAAAACGAATGGTGGGGGTAATGATGATGAACCCAATCAAGATCTCATGGTTCAATCAAGATATCATGGTTTGATCAAGATCTCATGGTTCAATCATCCCAGATCATCATGGTTCCTAGACCACATAGTCTGAACAGGTAGTTGACTCAATTTAATTGAAGGATCCTTGTCAGCAAAAATGGGTTGCTTCATATAAAGTTACCTTGCAGACTTAGGGTGAATGTTTGACTGATGAGACAAATTTGAATCCACCTTAGTAAACAAAGGGCTTTGTGTACTATCAATTATACCTTATTGATTCATTACTCAAGGATTTAGAACCGTTGGAGAACATACAGGCTCTGGCCATGACCGTAATCTAGTAGTAATATTTGGCTGCAAAATCACCCGGTCAGAGGGCTCCGGTCAAAACCGTTTACTATAGTATCATTTGGAAGTGAAACCACTGATTAGAGACATGTGTCATGTCCCTATATTAGACTTGTCCATCCGGTCCAGGAGGGACCAGCTTCGCTTCTATTGGGGGTGGAACGCCTATTCCGCACGAACAGAGCTTGCTTCTCTGCGTGGGGTCCAACATGCGTCAATTAGGAAGGTTTTTAGGTGTTTTAGGAGAGAAAATTCAAAGGAGGGGTTGTTTAGAGAATTCCTTTATAATTGTATGCTTTAAGTAGGATGTTTTCTTAGGTTAGGTGATCCTTTCTTTTGCTGAAATTTGGAGTCTTCTTAGGTTTTAATTGGGCTCTAGCGGCGTCTAGAGATTGGGAGAGCTAGATCCTTCTCCCCAATTGAGAATCAATTATATCTTGTTGTTTTCTTCCACTATTATCAAGAGTTTCTATTTTGTTATTCCATCTACTCTTAATTTCTGCTTTTGCAAACTACTGAATTTCAAATTTAGCTAAGGTTCTTTCTTTTTCTACAAATGTTTCCTATCAAATTGGTATCAAAGCTGTTCGATTCAGGTGTCGATGGCTCGAAGGAAGGTCTAAGTTTTGGAAGGGGATATCAAACAAATAAAATATGAAATTTCAGATCTTCAAACTCAAGTTTCAGATTTAAAATTAAAATTTCAGTCGTCTATGAAAAGATCGATTTGAAATTTTCCATCTTGAAGGAGATGTTGAATAAGGTGCTCGATGGCCAACCCAAAACAACATCATCGGAGGTGAGGGAAGCCTACAGCAATTAAAAGAGAGTGGGGAAAACCCTAATCCGATAAGGTGAGGGAAGAGTAGGAAGGGGAGATTATAGAGGGAGAGGTGAGAATGCCTCCTCTGGAGCTTATTCCTAGGGAGGAGTTGGGCAAAGGGTATGGCAAGGGGCGTGAGGAGATCAGGCATGAACGAAGGATTGTTGAATTTGAGAGGAGACATGTAGAATTTGGAAGGGGAAGGGCTAGTTATGATCGAAGGGGTGCCGAATTTAAAAGTGAAGGGGCTGAATTTGAAAGTGGAGGGGTTGATTATGATCCGAAGGGTGTTGAATTTAAAAGGAGAACATGAAAATTTCATGAAAGGGTTGGCTATGAACATAGAAGGGATGATTGAGACACTTGGGGGGAACCGCCCCCTTAGGGAATGAAAAATTATGGAGGAAACAGAGGGAATGGAGGCAATCCGTGGGTGAGGAAGTTGAATGTGCTTATTTTTGAGGGAGATGATGCCCATGAGTGGATCTACAAGGTGGAAAAGTACTTTACCGTCAATAGGTTGATGGAGGAGGAAAGACTTACGGCAGCCGGGATGTGCTTGGAGGGACAAGCTTTAGAATGGTACTAGTGGAGAGATACGAGGCAATCTATACGGACTTGAAGGGAGTTTAAGGATTGTTTGTTGGAACATTTCCAAATCAGCAGGGGAGGGAACTTCTATGAGCAATTCTTCGCCGTGACGCAGGAGGGGACAGTTGTGGAGTACTGTGAACAGTTTGAGCACTTGGCCAGCCGGCTTGACCGGCTTCCAGAGATTGTACTAGATGGGAGCTTTATGAAAGGGCTCAAACCAGAGATTCGAGCGGCAGTTAGAGTGAAGAGGCCTCGTGATTTGGGAGAGGCTATAGAGCTAGCCCAATTAGTGGAGGATTAGAGGCACCTGGAGGAAGGGATGGAGGCAGCAATCAGGAGGTTCGTACAGGATGATCACCATCTTTTTGGCATCAAAAGAGCCAATACTGGGTACTCTTAAGGAGATCCTAAAAAAGAAGACTGTAGGATGAAAACCAGGGGAAAGCTTCAAGAAGCTCACAGAGACAAAGCTACAGGGGAAGAGGGCGAAGGGGCTGTGTTTTAGATGTGAGGAGAGGCGTACACCAAGGGACAGGCGTAAGGATCAAACCCTTCAAGTTCTCACTATTTGTGATGACGAGAGAATGGAGTAGGGTGTCGTCTTTCAACCTTGCGGACAAGATGGATCTTTGGGAGGGGAGTATTGTTAGGCCAGTCTAGCCGGTTAGACCAGCTCTGCTTCTATCGAGGGCGGAACGCCTGTTCCGCTTGAAGAGAGCTCGCCTCTCTGCGTGGGGTCCAACATGTGTCAATTAGGAAGGTTTTTAGGTGATTTATGAGGAAAAATTCAAAGGAGGGGCTGTTTAGAGAATTTATTTATGATTGTATGCTTTAAGTAGGATGTTTTTCTAAGGTTAGGTGGTCTTGTCTTCTGCTGAAATTTGGAGTCTTCTTAGATTTTAATTGGGCTCTAATGACATCTAGAAATTGGGAGAGCTAGATCCTCCTCTTCAATTGAGGAAAATTTTATCTTGTTGTTTTCTTCCACTATTATCAATTAAAAGAATTTCTATTTTGTTATTCTACCATCTACTCTTAATTTTTGCTTTTGCAAACTGCTGAATTTCAAATTTAGGCAAGGTTCTTTCTTTTTCTACAAGCATTGTCTATCACCTTACTAGCAAGAGATGGTTTAAGAATGAATCCTACTGATATTCTTGACTGAACATTAATTATTTGTGAGCTGAAGTGATTTTCGAATTTATCTACCTTGACAAACTATTGTGGAGGGAATTGAGAATGGGGTGTTGTAGTGTTGTTGTAGTGGTTTTGGTTGGGTTGGGTGAGGACTGCTAGTTTAGGAAAATGGATGACAGGGAAATTTAAGGTGTTGTGCAGGGAGTTATAGGTGGGCTGTTAGGGCTTAATAGGGCTGTTTGGGCCGAACTGGTAAGAGGAATGGGGGAAGTGCTTGGCTAAGTGGGTTGAGGGAGGAAGTGTGTAGTGGGCTGCTGTAGAGTGTGGCTTGGGTTGTTTCTTTGGATGTTGGGTTGTTGTGGGGTTGCTGGAATTTTTTTTGTTTGTTGGTGTTTGCCTTGGAGTGTAGAAGCAGGTAGATGGGCTGCTGGTTTGCGGTTATGTAAGGAGGCAGGTAAGTGGGCTGGACTGTGAGGTAGGGCAGGTGTGAGGGATGCTTGAGTGGGTGTGAGTGGAGTTTGCGGGAATGGAGCTGGACAACTGGCTGAAGGGGGAGGTGAAGTGGTTGCTGTTTGTAGTGGGATGAGGCTTCACGGCAGCAGGGAAAAAGAGTTAGGGGACAGGTTGTTGTGTAGTGCGAACCAGAGAGGTAACGAGAGATCAGCTGGAGGTGTCGAGCAGTGCAGCTGTAGCAGGGAGTCTTCACGTGCTGTGAGGTTCGGCTGAAGGTGAGGTTTTGCGTGAATGAAGAGCGACAGTTGAGTTCGGTGGAAGGCTAGGAAGGTGCGGCTGTGGAGAAGTGTAGCTGGAGGGAACTTTGTGCGAGATAGGAAGCTCGGGTCTTGTCTCTGGAACGAGAGAGCGGGAGAGGTGAGCAGCTGGGGTGAAGGAGATGGGAAAACGAGTAAGGGAGCCGAACAGGGGGGTCACATGAGGGAGTAGACGGGAGTGAGTAGAGAGGAAGTGAGCGGGGGCTTGTGTGTAATCGAGAGATAGAGGGAGTTGTGCAAGCGGGAAATAGGAGATCGCGTGCAGGGATAATGGCGAGTCAGAAACAACGCCGAACTACAAGGGATGGGGTGACCGAACTGTAGTGATTTCAGCAGGAATAGAATATTTAGATAGAATTTTCTTGACCTTTTTTTAATATATATATATATTAAAATTATAAAATATTGTTGAAAATAAACAAGAGTGTGAATCGATCCTCATGCATTTCCTCGATTCTCATGCATCTCAGTTTACGTGCATAGCCTCAAAGCTCGTGCCAACATTGCATTTTTGCTTGTGCAAAGACCCATGCAATATTACTGTCATTTGAAGATATTTTTTACGTTTTGGACACAACCGTGAAGTCTGTTTCACGAACGAATGACATTCAGGCACCATCAAGCAACATTCTGTCATTTGAGCAGTTTCATGCATTATCACCTTGAAATTCGTGCCAATTACGATGACCTGGATAATATTACAGCCTTTTTTATATGATTTCGACATTCTGGACACAACGGCAAAGTCCGTTTTGCGAACGAGCAATTTTCAGACAACAATGCGCAATGTTTTGTTTGTAGTCTGATTTTGATAGACTTCGCTCAAATCAATTGTGAGGAGCCCCTCTTATATAAATTCGATGCTCTGATCACATCGATGCAGTCTGTTTGGCGATAAGAAGCCATTCGAGCAATTTAATGAAGCATCGCGCCTATCAATGTTGCTGTCATCGTTGATTTTGGACCGAGTCGCACATGAGTGGCTCTTCTTAGATAAATTCGGTGTCCTGAATGCACTGATGCGATCCATTTTGTAGTTGGGCAAACTGATTTTGATAGCGGTCATCGATCATAATTGTCTTTATTTGCATTAGTAGTGACACTTATATGGAGGTCAACACTCCAACCCACAAAAGGGCTCACCAGCTTATCATCACAGCCACCTACTTGCAACAAAAATCTGGCAATAATTAGTTTATTAACCAGAGCAGGTCGAAATCACTCTAAAATTCTCAAAACAGATTGGCATCAGCTAAACTATAAATCGACGGAGTCAATCATCCTGTGAAGCAGTCTGGACTGAATTGATTGAACAGTTGACTGCAAGTATGACATACTGATGAGGCTTATGGTCAATTTCATGTGCATGTGCTAGATAATTATCTGCACAAACCTGATAAAAAGATACAGGACAATAGGAATTGAAGGCATAGAACCTGTATAGCATGTCCAGTGTGACGAACAACCAGCATTTGGAACTTCCCTTGCATTTGACCGATGGTTAAAGCCCTGCACAGCAATAGTTATTCAGCAGAATGACAAAAAGGAATCGCAAGAAAATTTGCTTATAATGCATTTATATGCAAAACTTTCACAACTTTGCCACGAGGAAGCACAAACAACTGCAACCAGCTCCAAAGAAACAAGAGAATTGGAAGAAAAAAAAAACTCCTCTTTGATTTTTCTTTTGTTGAACAGCTGAAAGAAATGGTAATAAGCAGGGAATTTCACCTACCCTCTCATCACAAATCACAAGTCATCCAATGTCTAGGTTCTAAACCCATAATTCATATTAGGGCTACTAGCTAGAAAGCAACGCAATATGTTCTGGGTAAAAAGAAAAAGAGAGAGAAGAGGGTAAAGAACGAAGAGAAATTTTGTTACCAATTTTTATTATCTTCTTTATATGTTAATGCTAAGTCATTGGAGTTCAGATATACACAATCTTGTTTCTTAAAAAAAAGATCAGCACATGGCCATGGTCACTAATATGAACAATTAACCTATAGCTGGCTAGTCTTGAGCTAGACTGGATTTGTTAGACACCATCAGAGCTCACAACGATGATGCATATGCATGATGCAGAACATAGCGACATAATAATACAACATAACAACAAAGAATATCTAGCAAAAATAAGATATTGTTGGCTCAAGAAAAATGGCGTGAATGCATGAATCCTGTTTTGTAGACATAGGATTCCATCTTCCTTGGTTCAGATTGTAATTAACCAGATTTCTCCTGAGGATAGTGTCAGAGTTTAGTTAGATCTGGGTCCTTACTTCTCATGAGCGCAAGCTTCATAATTAATTACCACCCTTAACATGTCAGAGAGAACTCTTGATTAGTGATGAATAAAATTTAGGTGTTTTAGTCTCAATTGTAGGAAAAATGGAGGTAAATCCTATGAAGATCACATGGTTCTGTCGTCCCGAGTATATAAAAGGTTTTGAGTTTACCAACACTAACAATCATTGATCGTAGTGTCCAGGAAATCTGATTAACAGTCATAGGTTGCCTCTTCTCAGAGAGCTCAAGTAAACTGAGATGGTTAGATATAAATTTTAGTTTTATTGAGATTTTGAAGTTTACATCTATTAGAATACCCAGAAGTTAATTTGGTTTTGGGTTTATAACTTCATTTAGAAGTTACCCAGAAGTTTAAATTGAAATTGGTCTTAAATCTTCTATTGGAATAGCTCGGGTGTTTGAAGTTTGGTCAGGACTTACGATTTTCATTGAAAGTAGCTCGTAAGGCAGGTCTTATAGCTTCAATTAGAAGTATCCCATTAGTGGGTCATACAATCTAGCCTTATAGGCTAAGCAGACCGTTAATTTTAAATTTGGTTGACAGGTCTTATGACTCCCTTAGAAGCTGTCTATAAGTTTAATTTGGAGTGGGACTTACAGTCTCTATTTATGAGTTGCCCAAAGATGGATTTTATAACCTAGCTCTACAGCAAGACTGCCTATCGATTTAATTATTTGGGTATGTCTTACAGCTTCCCTTTGGAAGTTATCCAAAAGTGGGTCTTACAACGTAATTATTTAGATTAAGATGTCCGTTAATTTGAATTTAATCATTTGAGGGTCTAATATTTTCATTTAGAAAATTTTCAAATAATAGGTTTCACAACTCCCATTAGACGTTGCCTAGTTATTGGGTAGAACGGGTTTTACTGCTTCCCTTTGAAAGTAGCCCATTGGTGGGTCTTACAATTTATCCCTATAGGCTAAACTGCCCGTTGTTTTGAATTTGGTTGAGATTTTAGGGATATTGCATTTTATTTAGAGATTCCCTAAAATATGAGTCTTATTACTTCACTTAGTGGCCCAATAGTGGGTCTTACAACCTAGTCCTATAGACTAGGATGCCCAAAGGTTCAAATTTAATTTGAGAGGAGTTTCTCTCAAATAACAGGTCTTAAACTTCTTTTGGAAGATGCATGAAAGTGGGTCAACTTACAAACTAATATTTTAGACTAAGATGCCCAAATATTTAATTATTTGTTTGTTTGAGTAGACAATAATTGTTTGTTAGCTTGACACTAGACTGTGATTTTCAGTTGTTTATTAACTTGACATTTACTAGCCAGCAGTTGTTGTGTGACACTAGTGTTTCTGCTACAATTTTTTTTGTTTTAATAGTTCAACACTTTACCCAGCTCTTTTTCCTGTGCGCACTGTTCTACTTTCAGTAGCCAGTTTTATTTTCTGTCTATAGCTTAGTGTAGCACTTATTCTTTTTCCTACTTCAACATTTTAATTTCGATGCTAATGAATTTTATTTACATGTTTGCAGGAGTTCATGTTGTTTTGGAGTTTTCACAGGAGAGGAGAGTTTGTAGGGTTTGGAAAGCAGAATGTTTGTGGAGAGCAGAGTTTTATACAGGGTTTGGAGAGTTTGTAGAGTTTGTGTTGGAGCTGTGTTTGAGTTGTGAGTTGGTTGAGTGTGAGAGTTTTGGAGAGCTGTTGTTTGAGAGTTTGAGAGTTTTGTTGAGGGGTTTGTGAGTTAGAGAGCTTTGTTTGGAGTTTGTAGTGTTTGGAGAGTTTAGAGAACAGTTGGTGTGAATTGTGTATGTTATTTAGGGAAAACACACATTTTTACTGCATTTTATTTTATTATTTGCTTAATTAATTAATTAATCAAATTAAATTTCAATGCTCTCGAATTTTAAAACTCTCGGATTTAAAATGCTCTCAGATTTCAATAAATTAACTGCTCTCAAGTTTTTTAATTAATTAATTGAGTTCAATTAATCAATTATTTTTAATTAAAAAAATATTTTTCAATTAATTAATTTGATTATTTACTTTCAACTAATTAATTTTAATTAATTAATCATTTTAATTAGTTAATTACAATTATCAATTATTTTAATTAACTAATTTTAATTAATTAATTTCAACTAAATCATTATATCAATTAATTAATTTTCAATTAATTATTTAATTGAAGTAATCAATTAAATTCAAATTAATGATTATTACATTAATTAATTGAATTAATCAATTAAAACTCCAATAGTTCTCCAATGATTTTCTAGAACGATTTCGCCAACCTCCCAGCGTCCCCTCCCCTCGCGGGAGGTCGGGACGGCACTTGTCGTTGTTTCTTGTAGCCGGAACCTAAGGTCAACAGCACGAGGTCTTCGCTTTTAAAGCATCCTGATCGGACCTAAAGTCGACGACGTGATGTCTTGATTTGAAACCATCCCGATCAGACTTAAAATCAACAATACGAGGTCTTCACTTGAACTTCAACATTTCTGGTCAGTTCTAAGATCGACGACACAGATCTTCACTTTGTAGACCTGCTTGTTTTTACATAATAATTATAATTTTTAATTATTTAGACTGTTAATTAGAGTCATTAATTTGTGCAAATCAATATAATTATAAACAGTTCCCTATTTTCGATTCAGAGCCCGGTCAAACAAAACCAACTCCTTCATGTACAATACTCACGGCAAAGAAGGCAAGGATCAATCGTGAGTAAAGCACGCAGGAGACGGAGGCGTCTGGCACGAGATTGAATAGCGCTAGGTCATTTGGCCAGAGACTTGTTCACATACAGGAACATTACCTGTACAAGCAGAGGCGGAAGTCACCGTTCATAAGAGAAGGGTGTGAGGTGTGACGTGCAGAACCTAAGAGGTGGTCGGCACGGGCTAAGTAGGTTCGGTGCGAGTGGAACAAGATCAACGTGAGGGGGGTTTGCGGACGGGGCTGGTTCACAGTCAGATTTGGCGGAAGTGTGGGAGAAGGATTGCTCGCGTGAGGGTATCGGACATAGACGGCGGGTCCGACGTTTCGTGAGGATTCAGTCAGAGGGTTGTTGTGCGAACGAACAGAGAGAGATGAGCCAAGGTTCGAATGAAGAGGAGAGCGGGCTCGAGGAAGTTTTGTGCCATGTGAGGAAATTACAAAAGCAAAGAGTTGTATGTTTGGGAAGATCGCGAGGTCGACCAGGATATTTATTTTATTTTATACATTCATATTAGCCTTCAACAAAGAAAATTCATTAACAAAACATAAACCCTACGACAAACCCAATCCTTCGTCAGCAAACTGACAAAGTTGACAAGGTTCAATCCACAAATGTAAATAACCCAAAACACCCCGATGATGGCCGCGTTGAACGAAAATCTTAACCGGAGGCGTTAATTCCAAATATTCAAAATGTCCTCAAACGCTCATAAAATTCAAAACTCTAAAAATCCCAAAATTCAAAATATTTAAAATGGGAATCCAATCATTAACCACTTAAAGCAAAATCCACCCACCCTCCGCAATAGTTTGTCGAGGTGGACAAATTAAAATTTACTTTAGCTCACAAAGGATATATCGATAGGGCACAAAGCCCTCTGTTAGCTAAGGTGGATTCAAATTTGTCCCCTTAGACAAACATTCACCCCAAGTCTACAAGGTACCCTTGGACGAAGCAACCCATGGCTACCGACAAGGATTCTTCTGTCAGGTTGGGTCGACTACTTCCTCTGACTAACTAGACCAGGGGCCATGATGGCCCGGGACGACGGAACCATGGGATCTTGATCGGGTCCATCATCCATTCCCCCACCATCCGCTTTAAGTGCAAGATGGTGAAATTTCTATTTTAAATATCAAATTTCCACAACCTAAACCCATGCTGCTACTATGTGCCGGATCCACGTATCTCTATGTATATGATCGACGACTAGCCTTAATCGAAAGTTCTCTCTCATTATCGGGAGGGGAATTAACTATAGGGGCTTGCGCTTATAGGAAACCAGAACTCAGATCATAAAGTCCTCGCAAAATGAGGGCGAAATCTCTGGGTAGTGTTTTATCTACAAACTCATCTGCCTTTCAAAATTTACCCCGGAACTTAATTCTGTTAAAACTCCCCAAAAAAAGCACCGGGGGAGGCCGAGGCCGAATTTTCGGAGCTCACACAAACTTTTATAGACATTTGAATTGTTTGGCATTCAAACCATAATAAAATGTGAATTTCAAAGCTTATGCTCTTCAAAAACCGCAAAATATTGTTTGATACAGAAATCAGATTTAAATTTGAACTTTTGCAAATTAAATTTTAAATTTTAATTTTGTATCTTGAATTTTAGTTCATGCAGTAGGTGTTTGCATTTAAATGCCTAAGATGGAATCCTATTCCTAAGAATGTAAGTGGGAATTTTAGTTGCTATATTCCTGATTCTGCTTGTATCCAGCGATTCCTTCGATTCTCTATCCAGCGAGTCATGTGGTCCTTTCACAGGCCCGTAGCACGAACAACATGTGGCTTACTTCAAGTGATTTTTGTAAGAGTTTACTTGTGGCTTCTTGGCAGTGCTTTCTATTGGCAACTTCTTCTAGCTTCCTTTTGTAGGAGATTACTTGTGACTTCCATGCAGCACTTGCAGCTTCAATTGGTGTTCCCACTGTTGGCAGATTCCACATGGGCTTTTTGTTTGCCATGTTGCTCTATTACAGCCCCTTCCTGGAACTTCTTATTTTGTTGATGAATTCGGCAGGTTGGTTGCAGTTTGAGAGGTGTACTATGATTTTATTTTGTGATTATAAGTAGCGGTCTTCAGGCATATTAAAAAGCCATCATATGTTTACTGAAATTTCACTTTAGATGTAGAAACCTTCTATTTCCAGGATCCAAACAGCGATCATGTGTAAGCCTTAAAATATTGGAAGAGTCATCTCTTTATACAAGCATGAAGATTGCTTCTTCAGTGATTTTTTTCCCATTTCTTTCTGCATCTCCAATTTTTTCATATTTTTTGTTATTGGTTGAAAGTGAGATTGTGTTAAGTCAGATTTGGTACTACCAAGATTTCTTTTAGCTACATGAAATTTCAATGTGCATAGATGTTATGATTCTTAGTTTTTTGTTGCAAACTTGCAATTTCTAGCAAAAGGGCATAAACTTTTGTCTCAATTGGATTCTATCATTGTTTCGGTTTTCATTGAAGTTGGTATGGTTGTTTCGGGATAATAGCTAGTGTCATACAAATTTTGGATATTTGTCGTGTTAAATCCTAATCGTCCCTTGGCCTTTGATCCCATGCCTAGCATGAGGATATATGGGAGACTCACCTGGATCACGCTAATCTCCTTCCCTATTTGGGTGGCTGATTTAGGAATGATTATATTAGTACAATTATGCATTATTCTCTAATTATTTATTTCTTTATTAAGATATCTTGTATGGATCTATGAATAGGAATAGTTTTGTGTAATAAAACTAAGTCCTTTTCTTCTCCAAATCTTTGAATTCAACCTGGTATCAAAGCCTTAAATCAAAGGAAGCGAATAGGAGCAACCGACCTTCATTGCCGGAAATATGAGTAATACAGGTTCCCACCACCAACCTTCATTACCGGAATTCTAAGAAATATAAGTTCCCACCACCGGCCTTCATTGCCAGAATTTGAGGAATACTAGGCCTTCAACCGGCCTTCATTGCATGAATTTTGAGGAATATTGGTCCTTCCACTGGCCTTCATTGACGGAATCACTAGGATATACGAATCGAGGAAGCAGGGAAGAGCAAGCGGCCTTCATTGCCATTGGCGATCGAACAAGAGTAGAGCATTCCAAACCGTTCATGCCCTCTATTTCATGCCTGCAGCCAGACTCTCTCGTACAGGCCTGGGGGCCAAACCGAGTGAAGAAGAGGACCGAGCGAGGGAGCAAGAAGGATCAAGCGACTCTCTGTGAACGTGAAGCCGAGCGAACCAAGCAGTTCATGTGACCTGGTAGCCGATCGAACAGAACGATCATGCAAGGGATCTGCGCCGGCGACTTATGCGTTTGCTAGTGTCGAGCCGAGCAGTCCGTTCTCTGCGTGCGACCAGAAGCTTCGTCTTCACTTCCCGGGGCCAATCGAACAGGAGTCTGTTCGGGTGGAGTCGTACGACTGATTTGCATTAGGCCAAAGGCTAGCTCGATCAGACGGGAGAAGATCTGCGTGCCGAGTGTTCAACCACTTGAGACATTTTTTTTTCTACTGCTGCCCTTGAAGCTTATCACAACCCTAAAAATATTTTTTTTTTCTTTATACCATCATGCCTTCATTGTCGACCTTCCCTTGAGAACTAAGAAGGAAACAAAACCGAAGGATAATTAATCCACCTACCCTGTTGTCCCACCACTGGCCTTTATTGCCATTTCCGATATCTTGAGAGCTACTGTTCAACACAGCCTTCATTGCTGTTCTGCACCTTGCAGGCTTGATTGATATAGCCTTCATCACTATCCATTGCCACCATAATGTCTGAAGCTAATTCCTCCCAAAGCTTTGACTAAATGGAGGACTCTATGGTTCACCAAGGGACTTGATAAATCTACTTTTTTTTGGACTAATTACCAAGCTGGGAATGACATATCTATATTCCCCAGCTTGAGGGGCAGTGTTAAAATCTCAATCGTCCCTTGGCCCTTGATCTCACGGCCAGCATGAGGATTTGTGGGAGGCCACGTTGTTACATCTTAGCTGTCCCTTAGCCCTTGATCCCACGGCCAATATGAGGATCCGTGGGAGGCTCAACTGGATCACGCTGATCTCCTTCCCTATTTGGGTGGCTGATTTAGGAAGGATTATATTAGTATAATTTTACATTATTCTCTAATTATTTATTTCCTTATTAAGATATCTTATATAGATCTATAAATAGGAATAGTTTTGTGTAACAAAACTAAGTCATTCTCTTCTCCAAATCTCTGAATTCAACATGTCACATTATTTTCTATATTGCATATTAGATCTATATTTGAAATTGTAGACCCTAAGACATTCAACATCAAAATAATGTAATTATCCCATTTTCATCCACAGGACAGCAGATGAGTATATCTAATTTTCAATCATTTCAAAGTTGCTTTATTATGTTGCAATCCATGAATTATATACACTGACCAAAGTGAGCACACCTACTTTGGTGGAGAGATTTGAAGCACTATCAGATTTGGGACAATTGAATGGAAAACTTGGCAATAAATTATTTAATTTAAATTCCTAACAATTTAGGGAAAAAAACAAAGATGACACTTAAGTTTCTATAGATAACCTGTCTAATCTGTCTGTCCCTGCTAATAGTAACAGCTTTGGCATTGGGCATGATAAAAACTTCTCAGAAAGGCCTTCATACCTGACAGAAAATATCCATAACTTTATGCATAATGTTTAGATAAAGCTGCATATATTGAATGATAATCATGGAAGAAAGAAATACAAACAGATGCAGGAAGTAAATAGTCAAAAGATCTGTCAGGAATCCCACATGTAATCAAAATCAGTCATTATATTAGCTAGAACTCAGCTTTTGTGCATTAATAGTATCTTCTTCCTAAGAAAAGCCAGCGGGTGATATTGCAGAAATATGTGTAATTGGATGATTGCGATTCAGCTGTCACAACCAAAGTCCATCTCAACACCAACCCCCTACCCTACTTGCAACGCAGTAACCCAAAAGACCAAAGGAATTGAATGATCAATAGCCGAGGGGTGGGAGTCAAACATAGATAAAATTAATCAAAGGAAAGGCGATTAATATAATCACTATAAACAAATTTTCATCTTTCATTTGGATTCTCTCTTTGCTACACAATCCACATCAAAGATGACTCCTCCAACATTTTCTCTATGTTATCTTCTTTCATTGATCACCACTAGATTGTATTCAATACTTGCATGCCAAAAGCTTTTACATTTCTTTAGTTAGTAGTCAGCATTGGTTTGAGAAAGCATATGATAAAGTAACACAAGAATTGATTTTTTACTTTAAATGAGTAAATTTTATTCAATCATAGTATACCTAAAGTTTTTACATCTCTTTAACAAGTAGAAAGATTTAGTTTGAGAAAACGTATGATTCACTAACACAAGAATTGATTTTGAGTGCTTTAAGGGGAACAGGTGCATGCAAAAATGGATTAAGTTATCAAAGATACATATGATAGAGCATTAAGTAACATTGAATACAATCATAGAGTGATCAAAAGAATTCTCTATCATAATAGAATTACATCATTGTCTATAAAATGCACTTTAAACAGCAAAAAAAGTGTTTCAAAGCACGGGGTTCATGAAACACTAAACCATGACCAGTAAAGGCTGGACGGAAGAATCGTTAGCCTCATGATGGAAAGAATACAACTCAGCTTTCCCAAAATCCTGAAAACCTGTCCTGTTTTTAAGCACTTTAAAATGAATGGGAGGAAAATAGAAAGAGTTAAATAGTTGTGGACCTCTATAATTGTTTCATAAGTCGACTTAGGGGATACGATGAAAATAACAGATGCAACATCGCACAATTCCAGTTCAAAATGTAATGCTAGCATTAGAATATTTATATTTCAACCGTTTCATGAAAATGACGGTGCTGTGTCTGTTGTGTCTGTAGCATCAAGGTTACCAGGAAAAACCCCTGCAATAAAGTTGATCATGAACGCGGAAAATGACAATTAGCAGATAAAATGTCGTGCAAAATCTACCTCAAGATGCGTCAACTACAATGACAGTCACTCAAGCATCGCCTGTTTCTCAAAATAGACCATATTGATGTGTTTGAAATATTACAATTATCAAGAAAGGACTCCCACAATCAATTTGATCAAACACAAAAAAAAATGAAGGACAAAAAACATGATGCCATAAAAATTGAGTTTGAAATGCCTCGATCACCATCAAACTTGCTTGTATATCGCATGTTTCATTATAAAAAACTACATGAAGCAATTAGAATGTTGAAAAAAAGAAATAACTCATATTACTAGGGCCGCTATATAAGAAAATTTTTTGAGAGCTCACCCACGTGTTGAAACTTAATAGAACAAAAAACCCTCCATTAGCTAAGATTGATTTAAATTCGTCCATTAGATAAGCACTCATCTCAGGCCTTCAAAGTCACCTTAAATAAAGCAACTCATGGTTGCCGACAAAGATTCTTCAATCAAGTTAGATTGACTATCTTAGCCGACTAAGTAGACTAGGGTCCATGAAATCTAAGATGACAGAATCCTAAGATCTTAATCGAATTTGTTATTGTCTTAAGTTCACGGTGCTAAACTTGTCAATCTTGAATCAAATTCTTGCTACTACAAGCTAAACATTAGCTTTTAATTACTAACCTTAATTGAAAGTCATCTCTCTTCACCAGGAGGGATAATTAAACATAGAAGCTTGTGCCCATAAAAAATTTTAGAACCAGATTATAAAAACGTCACAAAATAAAGGTGAAAAATCTATGAATTGTGTCTTATCTACAACTAAATCTTCCTTCTAAATTTAACCTACAATCGCATAAACTCTCTTAGTAGAGCTGGGGGGTGAATTTTTGGAGCCCACATCTATAGATGCAATTTTAGCTCATTTTAAATTTGCTCTAAGATGCTTTTTTATTGTAATAATAATATAGATTATGCTTTTAACTTCAAACAAAGGTAATTTTATGTGGATGTCAAACAAGAAGAATGATTTTTCTTATGAGTATGCTCATTTTGTTAATGGTAAGAGGAGTCAATATTGTTAGTGCAAATTTTGTAATTAGCATATCACTAGAGGAATATATCATTTGAGGTATCATCTTGCTTGCGATCGCAAAGTAGCAAAGCCTTGCACTGCTTGCGTCACAAATGTTAAAAATGAAATGTAAGTGTTAACCTCCATATATATTTCGTAATCGATTCGAGCAAATACAACATAATGACAATTAATTGACATGACATTGTGTGCATCGAGTTCAATACGCCTCATTCACGGCTGAAACCACTCAAACTTTAGTCATTAATGAAATGAACTACGACGACGCATTCAAGATGTCACAATTACAAAAGAAGAACCACCCGCATGCAACTCGATCAAACAACGATGAGAACGGAGGTCTGCGGACACGACGTTGTGCAAATGGCTCAAATATCATCCATTTTTTAAACAAATCCCGTCGTTGCATTCGAAATATCAAAATTACCAAGAAATTATCCAAAACGACAAACAACAAGTGCGATGGTACTCAAAGTCATCCAAAAGTCCTCTATTTGCAAAACGGACATTATCAATGCATTTGGAACTTCAAAATTATATAGAAATGACATATTGCATGGGTTGTCGCGCAAGTCAAAACGCAAAATTTGCATGCGTGCAAAGCGATGACACAAATTGAGATGTGCGAGAAACGAGAAATACACAATGAGGCTATTCACATCTCTGTCGTTTTGTTTATTGTTTTGTTTTTATTAGATTAAAAAAAAGTCAATTATATATATATATATATATATATATATATATATATATATATATATATATATATATATATATATATATATCTATGCTTATATCCTATATGATATCTCAAAATTCAACTTTGTCATAGCACCTATCCCATCCGTGCAATGGTGTTAAAAAGGAAACCTTAGCTAAATCATTTCTCCCATTTTCCCTCATTTGCACTCTCCCATTCTCACATTCCCCTCGCTCATTCTCAGCCTCATGCGACCCTCTCTCCTCCTCATTCTCTCTCCCGAGCACGACCGACTACCAACGGCCAATCCCGCTTGTACCCAGCCTCCACATGACCCCAGCACACACTCCTCTCTGTCACGCACCCCACCAGCGTCATCTCTAGTCATCCCACATCTCTCTCATCATCCCTCTTATCTCCCTTTCTTCCATTCTCTGCCCCGCACACACCAGCCAACAAGACCACACCCATCAACCGCCTCTAGCCAACACTGTTGTTGCCCTCGCCCAATCCCTAGCCCACTTGAGTTCCTCACCCCTCTTACTCTGCTCCTACACATCGTCGTGTAACATTGCTGTCACTTGCCTCTACCTGCCCAAGTCCGCCTACACCCAAGCCAACCATCGTCGCCACCTTCTCCCAACGTTGCCGACCACCTCACTTTCTTTCTTCTCCCTCTTTCTCTCTATTTCTCTCTATAACAATCACTCAATCCCCTACCATCATTCTCTTGCTTCTCTCTCTGCACACCCATTCTCCCTCTAAATTTCTCCCTCTTCCTCTCTCCCTTCTCCTCTCTCTCTCCTACCCTCTCCAATTTCTCTCTTTATAATCTCTCCCTCTCTCTCTCTATTTCTCCCTTTCTCTCTATTTCTCTACACACTTCTCTTTGTCTCTCCAATTCTCTCCTCTCTTCTCTCTTCACCTTTCTCTCTTTAAAAAGACAGAGTAAAACAAAAAAGCAAAAATAGAAAAAAACACAAAAGGAAAATAAAAAATAGAAAAACCACAAGAGAAAAAAAATTCAAAAATAAAATTATGTTTTTTCCCTCATCGCAATCGCGTTGCATCGTCGTCGCCCACCTTGTGTGAAAAGCTATAAACTCACAAACAAAAAATCTCTAAAATCCTGAAAGCAACGCATTTGGTGTGATAAGCAAAACTTGTGCCAACTTTCCATAGCGCTGTAGGGGAAAACTCATAGGCAACATTCATGACATGGTAGGCATAGTGAGGATATTTTAAGTGCATGTACACATCTTTCTTAAAGGGACAGGGAAAAAATTATGAGCTACAAACAGGTACATGGACACTCATACACATATTTCTTGACATAATGAGATAGAAGATCCCGACCACGGTATCTTCCGACACCGTCCATAAAAGGCCCATCACTCCTATATGAGGAAGATATTAGGAGGCTATAAAAATTCATACTGACAAGATCCATATACACTTTTCTTGGCATTATGAGTTAGAAAACTCTGGTCGCGATGTCTCGCCACACTGACCATACATATCTTTCTTAATATGGCGGACAGGCCTAACACTCCCTATGATGCTCACTTATGTGCGAAAGACTCTGAAAAGCTATCAAATTCTATTTGAGCACTACTTCAAAATGAGCTATTAAAATGATTCGTCGAACTAAAATGAAAAGAAATGAAAATTTTAAAAGCACGCCCAGTACAATATTAGAAATACTAAAATACAATATTTGTCGCTTTGAACGAACAAATTGAACACAAACGGGAGGACATGTAATGAACACGATAGCTCGCCTATGGGAAACAACAAGACTTTCTGACTCCAACTAAACACAAATTCTACAACTACATAAAACTAAAATTTTTGCAAGGTGAAAAATATGAAAATGATTTCCAGTCTCCTTCAATGCCACTGAATCCGCAATATATACTTGCAAGCTGACAAAATGTGTGGTTCAAAATGCCAAACAAAATGATTTTTTTGCACGAATAAATGACCAAAATTCGAACATTTAAAATATTACGCACCTTTTAATGATAAATACCCGTGCAAGCGATCAAATGTGAATATTTTTAAAATCTCGCATGCATCAAAATGCCATTTTCAAATTCAAGCATGCCACCTTAAAAAGCATGCTGCTACCACAAAAAGTATGTCATAGCCTTAGGAAGCATCACTGCCCTGAGAAGCGTGTTATTGCCCAAAAAGAATATTATCACCTCAAGAAGCATCCTATCAATTCAAGAAATAGGATATTGCCTTGAAAAATATGCTACCACCTCAACAAACGTGCAACAACCTTGAGAAACATGCAGTAGACTTGGGAAGCACACTACCATCACAAAAAGCGTGTCGCCGCCTCCAAAAGCATGATATTATCTCGAGAAGCATATCACTATCACGGAAGTGCATTATTACCTCAAGAAGTGTGACATTGTCTCGAGGAGTACATCATTGCCTTAAAGAGCGCACCACCCTTAAAAAAGTGCCACTACCTTGGGAAACAGGCTACCAACCCGAAAAGTGTGCCATTAAATTGAGAAGTGCGTGATATCTTCAAAAAGGGTGCAACTACCCCAAAAAGTATGCTATTATTTAAAAAAATTGATAAAGAATATAAATTGAAAGACATGTGAACATGCTATGCAGATGCACTAAAATGCATGAAGTGCAGCACATAGGCCAATTGAAATGCAAGCAAAGAAATTGAAAAGCATGCTAATGCACAGTACAAGTGTATCGTGTAAACGCATTAAAAAAAGAGGCACACCATTTAAAAAGAAAGTTAGAATCCCAGCACGTGCTCTGAAAAATGTACTAAACGCTCAAATACAAAGTCCAAGAATGTTGCATAAGGCTAAAAGCAAGAAAGATATGTATCTGACATCCGATCTGTTCAATTTGTTCGTCGAAAAGCTACCAAATTTTATTTGAGCACTACTTCAAAATGAGCTATTAAAATGATTTGTAAAACTGAAATACAAAGAAATGAAAATTTTAAAAGCACCCCCAATACAAAATTAGAAATACTAAAATACAATATTCGTTGCTTTGAACGAACAAATTGAACACAAACAGGAGGACATGTAATGAACACGATAGCTCGCCTACGGGAAACAATAGCACGTGCTCTAACAAATTGAACACAAACAGAAGTGGTTAATAGAAGCCTAAGAAATTTATTAATGTCCTTAGTAGGTGAACACATGAAGGATTGGAATTCCAAACTCCCCACGGCTGAATTTGCCTACAATAATTCTGTGAATCACACCACTGGTTTAAGTCCTGCTAAAATTGTGTATAGGTACAAACCTAGACAACCTTTAGATCTCATACTCATGTGTCCTAAGTATAGGATTGCTGAGTCTGCATCCTCATTTGCATCACATTTGCATGAATTGCATAAAGAAATTGCACGTCGAATTGAACAGAGCAACATTAATTATAAGCTTCATGCTGATCTTAAACGAAGATTTAAAACATTTGAGATTGGTGATTCAGTGATGGTGTGGATTCGTCCGGAACGGTTTCCGCAAGGAGCCGTTAAGAAATTACATGCTAAAAGTGCAGGACCATTCAAAATAATCAAAAAAATTAATGACAATGCTTACGTTGTCGATCTGCCTGTAGAATTCAATATTAATCCCTCTTTTAACATTGAAGATTTAGTAGCCTATGAGAGTCCAGAGTTTAACCCAACAAATCCACTACAAACTGAACCTTGTGTGAACCCACCTCGTGAGAACCCAAGCCTTCCTCCACTTCCAAATATTCCCAAAACACCCATAATGGAGAAATTTGACATGATTTTAAGTGATGATATCATTTCCACAAAAGAGGGTGGACGAAGAAGGTATTTGGTAAGGTGGAGAGGTAAGCCAGAGTTAGAGAACACTTGGCTAGAGCGCGAGGAGCTTCAGCAGATTGATCCAGATGCACTAGAGATTTATGAGAGCAGTCGGGATCCGTACTCGACGGAGTTGAGCTCTCTTTCACCTCGGGAGAATGATGAGAACATCCGACAGTGGAGGGTTTATCAAAGACAGGGCTGGAGATCGACGGCTATGATTGCATCCCTTTATTTATGAGTTATTATTTATATTTTTATTTATTATTATATTGCGTCCGATTTTACCCTCTCACTTGAGGGAGTAGGTTCTTGTGACCCTTGAGGGGCACTTTTGCCTTTTGATGTTTACTATTGTACTTGGCTATTTATACCCCTTTTCCTCTTTTTGAGAGGAGATGATGTTTATTATGAGATTTCTTTTTCCACTTGTGTTCTTGGAGAGCTTGTGAGCTTATGTGAGAGTTGAATTCCCTAGGTGAGGGCAACGGAATACCCACCAACTACAAGAAGCGTCCGGGCTCGTGGTTTTCTTCCTCCACCATCTTCTTCCTCCTCTTCTCTAACCGGCCCTCCCCTTCCTCCTCTAAGCCGCCAACCTCACCCCAACTCCACCCAAAATCAGCCCCACCACCATACCTGAGCACCTCCCCCACCCATCCTATCCCATAACCGTTGGCCTCTTCCTCCCTACACTAGCCGCCGGCCTCCACCTCTAAACCCTAGCCGCCGACCACCATTTCCCTCATCCCGAGATCCCACAGTTATCCAAATTTACTACTTTCCTAATTTATCACGATATTAATTTTGAAGGTCTTTAATTCACATTCAAATGAATTTGAATTTCAAACCCTTCCTAATTGATATAAACCTATTTTAGGAAAGCCCCAATTCTTGCAAATCTGAAATTAATTAGGATTTGATTTTAAATCCACATTCATCGTATGTGGACACATTCAACGTATGTGGACACCTTCCCTTTTCCTCCCTTTTTGGGCCACCCCCCCCCCCCCTCTCTCTCTCTCTTTAATTGTTTTCTTCCCAATTGGGAGCTCCAATTAAGGAGACAATTGGCCGCCCCCCTTCCCCTTATTCCCTCGTTCTCTCTTTTATTTTAGAGAAATTAAAATCAAGTTCCCTAATTATCACCTCCCTTAAATCTGAATTTAATTTCAAATTTTTTCCTCCTTGATTAAAATACAAGTTCTACAACTCAATCCTCCCTTTCCCTCCTCTATGGTCGGCCCCTACCCCCACCTCTCCACTTTGAATTAGCCTCCCTAACCTCCCTCCCACATGTACATCGATTATTATAGGTTTTCTCCTTCACCAAGACTGCTGTCCTGCATTCGGAAATCATCCTAGTTGCTGTCTAGAATTTCCTGCACGCAATAGTTTGCTGCCTTGCTGTCTAGGACCTCCTAGTTCGCTGTACAGAGCTTCCAACACATGACAGCTTGTTGTCCCGCCATCCAGAGCTTGTCTAGTTCACTGTCCCGACTTACGGGGGCTGTTCGATCATCATCCAAACATCTAGAATTGCTGTACTACTGCCTAAAGCATATGGTGTGTAGCCATTTCTCTGCATAAGCAACCAAACGACTTCACCAGAGCTTCGAATCTTCTTCCTTGTTGGTAAACTCTTTCCCTTCCTTGTACCTTTTAAATCCCCTTCAATTGTGGCATCAAAAAAATTGTGTAAACTTTCTCCGCAAGCCAATTTATTAAAAGTGTGAGTGAGTTGACCCAACCAGTGACCAGTCTAAATGTTAATTTAGGGATTTTCTTTGAAAATCGCCCATGTTATGCTAAGCTTGATTGAATTGGTTAATGTTATGATCCTAAACGAGTATCGTGTAATTTGGCCTAAGCTACATCATTCCTCTTATTGTATTTAATCTCTGTTTAATTCGCTATAAGTTAGAATAATTATTATTTCTCTAATCTAAGGCGTTGAATTTCAACATTGGATATTTACATACGCATCTAGTTCTACATCAACAAGTATCCTCAAACTTGATGGTTTTAACATCAAATGGCATTATAGGTAAATAATTATAATCAAAGCTCTCTGACCAAGCAGCTTTGTCGTCGAAAGACACCATTAAATTACAATCAGGTCAAAGCATGTATACTCTCAAATGGATAAAAACTCTTCAATAATGAATAATAAAGTATGCTGGATTAGATGAATGTCCTTTTATTAGTTAAGGTTGACTCAAATTTGTCCCCTCAAATAAATATCCACCTCATATCTATAAGGTACTCTTGGACGAAGTAACTCATAGCTACCGATAATGATCCTTCAGTCAGGTTGGGACGACTACCTCCTCTAACTAAGTAGATTAAGGATCATGACAACCTGGGACAATGAAACTATGAGAACTTAATCAGGTTCATCATCATTCACCTCATCATCCACTTTAAGTGTAAGGTGATAAATTTCAAATTCTATATTAAATTTGTTACTACTATATATTCAGCACCTATTACCCGTCTAATGACTACTCTCGATTAAAAAATTCTCTATTCATCAGGAGGCATAATTAGCCATAGGTGTTTGCGCCAATGAAAAACCTAGAACCAAGTCATAAAGTCCTTTCAAAATGAGAGTAAAATTTCTAGGTAGTATTTGTCTTCTGAAAATTTAACCAGGAACATTCTGTTAAAATTCTCCCAACGGAGAGGTCAAGGCGCAAATTTTTTTTAGCCCATCGTGAGAAAGCATTATTCTAATAAATAAGATTTAATGAGAGAATCACTTTCATGTATTAGAGGGTGGCAAAGACAAATTTGCAAAAAAATTTGAAGGCATCAATGGTGGAAGTTCACCAGATTGGTCAAATGCATCAAATTATCTTTATTGAAGCAAAACAAACAACTACTGAGAATAGATATAAAAAAAGAGAGAGAATAGTAAAGTAGAAAAGCTGATCTACGCATTTATGCAAATGGGCTAATTTTTAATTTGGTGACTAACCCATTTTTAATAGTAGCTATGGATATTGCAGGAAATTATGGAAGAGAGCTAATGAAAATCTTTCACAATTGCAACCTCAGGGTTTGTTGTCTCATGTGGATGATGGATCAAGGAAGTTGCAAGATCAAACAAGGTACAAAGTTTGAATGCCTCCTTACCCGTCTCACCAAGTTCAATATTTATTTTCTTTGGAGGTGGGTGTGTTTGTAATAATGATTCCATATATACCATCTTCAAAAGAACTTTCCTTTCTTGCATTTCTTAAAAAGAACAGAGATAGGGTCTCGATTTAAGCTATTGCTGAGTATGAATTGTCAAAGCATTTCATCTCGGCCAAAGAAGAAAGAAAGTTGCAGGGCAATGTAAAGAAGAATATGAATTACAAGAAAAAGAACATTCATATGAGCCCCTTTGGGTCAACATTTATAGGCCCTCTGACAATGTTGATGTGTGTATGGAAAAAAGATGGTCAAGTTCAAGTAATTGATCATCATCAATATGTCAACTCAGTATAGATTGAATTCAGTTTTTTATTCTCTTATTATTTTTTAGATTTATTCAATGAGAAGAGAATCAGATAAATGAGGTACACCTACTGTTGACTGATCCAAGTAAATTAAGTCTTATTGTTACTATAAATCAAGTTCAATAAGTCGCCAAGTAATTGAATCAACTCGCCACAAAGTTGAAGTCACTGATCTTGCTAACAAACTCATTAGTTCAAGTCGTCAAGGCTACTCGATATGTCTATTTGATAGTCAGTCATTATATTCATCGTTTGAGCTCGGCTAAACTTCTATTCAACCCTCAGATTACTTGAACCCACCTATAAATTCAGCTATCGAAGTTGCTTACACATCCAAAGCTACTCATCAATTCACAGTGGAGTCACCAGAGGCTTACCAAGAAGCATTATTTTCAAGAATCCCATTCTTCACAAATATGTCATATAAATATATGCATTTAATTAGATAGCTATAAGTTATCATGCTTTATTCTTTTTAAAGCAAGCACTTGTTAAGTCTTATTTTATAATTTTGCTTGTATTACTTGAATACAGACTATAGTTTTGAATCTACCAAGCCTATAAATAGAGGTCAGAAGATGAGTCTGACACATTTTGATTGATTCAAGTCACATAAATATGTGATTTCTAACAAAGATATAATATCACAAAGCTTATTTTTTTAGTTCTCTTTTTGTTCTTTTGTGAGACTTGTTATAAACTTGTTACTAAGGTCTTAGCATCGCCCAAGAACATATTTGAATCCAATAATTAGTATTATAAGTGCATAAAAATGGCATATTCAATGCATGGGGCTTCATCCCATGCAAGATTTCATGGGGATCATGTTTGCATGTTTGTATGTATTTATACTAAAATTTTAACCTAAAAATATGACAAACATCTTTAGATTTAAATAATTAATAATTTCTCATTTTTATTCTAAAAGATACATAGTATATAAATAGAATATCAAGTACTATTACAGGTATTGGAAAAGTACAGCCCAAAACAATAAAGTGAAAAAAAGACTCAAACTACTTAATTTCCAAAACTATACCCAAATGAGAAGCATGAACCAAACAAAGTTTGAAAACCTGGTATAAGGTATAAACTGCACACATATGTTAGGCGTTAGAAAAATAACCAATAAACATTAATAAAAAAAAAATTAACCTTTAGCACAAATTTATATCACTAAAACACATCTACGATCGCATCTTTTTTCAATTGGGTCCAATCCTTCAACTAGTAATAAACTGAACTAGATTAATATTCAAAACACCAAAACTTTGTTCTCTGTTTTTGGTGCTAAAACCATGAATGATGCTGTATGAGTCAGTAAGCTCCACGCCATTGACCAAACCATGTTTCTATCAAACGCCTGATGACTTAACAGAATTTTCATCTTGGTAAAATAACCAAAATATATATAATTACTCCAAAGTAAGTTCCATAAGATATCAAATCAGTAGAATGGACTGTCAACTATCAGCCTTCCATATACTAATAACATAAATTTATAAATTATATCTAACCCGAATAATTGTCACACCTCCCTTATAAACACTCTATTCAAAGATTCTCATGCAAAAGTTACTCTTTCATGTTTTCATAAAGAAAATAATCCAATGCTAGGTTGAACCAGCCAAGCAGTTGCTAATAGGGCGTGTGTAACAGTAAATTTATATAAAATTTTCCAACTAGTTCAGTCCATTGCCAAATCGTACAACCACGCTTCAATTTTTAAGAATGATGCAAATTCATGGATAATGGGCTCTAATCTTCTAGAATAGGATGTAAACGGTCCTAAAGCATTAAGAAAAGGGCATAAGAGGCATGACACCGCTAGGAAGGAAGAACAACATAGACCCTGCAACAAGTGATAAGATATTATTGTAAAAAGTGTTTCTACAAAAGAAAGATAAACAAAATCAGTAAAAAATTTGCCAAAAGAAAGAATCATCATATTAGAGTAAATAGTCTAGAAGGTATAAGAATATTTTGAAGAGAACTTTGGACTTACCATCCTTTCCAGTAGCTTTCAGTTTCTTGAAGAGGAGTTCTATAAGTATAACTGCCACAGGTCACCAAAATCAGAGACAAACCACTTATAAAGTGTCAATTTGAAGATTTTCTAAGTAAGAAAACCTCATAAATAAACCCGTTAAAAAATAACTAAAGAGATTATTAAACAATGAAATGACGTAATTTACAATTTCATTCATTACCATTTTTTTGATTCATCAAACTTCAATGTTGATGGAACTGATATACGAGCAGATTCCACATTTCTTAACGACCCACCTCTGACACTCCATTCTATCTGTAAAAATTTTCCACGTCAGAGCTCATAGAGATGTTTCCGTATAAAATTTGATATTAAGTCAAAGATCAAGCAGTTCAAATGTAGTGCACGATGAATTTATGACATAGATCCTCATGGATTTTAAGTGGGTTTCATATAGCCAGAGATTTCCCAAGCGTGCTTTTAAATGGATCAAACCTTTCCCTTAAAAAAATGAGCCAATTTGATGGGAATTTGAGGAAGTTTATTTACTTTATTTATTTAATAGTTTTATTTTATTATGAAATTTACTTTCAAAGGATATTTGATAGGATGAAAAAGGAATGCAAAATAAAAAAGAAATACAGTGCAAAAGGAATGTAATGTATTTGAAATGTTTAGAGTTGTTTGGATGAGTGTAAAATAAATGCAGCTAATTATTTTTTTTTTTCTTGAAGTAAAATGAATGCAGTGTAAAGCCCAACAATGATGTTGGTCGGTGGTCAGCAGGTAGTGGCGGCAATGAGATGTGGCAATGACAGGCAGATGGTTAACAACAACGGCGGCAGTGTAGAGCGGCAGGAAGTAGCGGTTTGGGCCAACGACGGTGACTAATGGTCAGCAGCACGTGGGAAGTGGATTTTGGTGTGTGGGCTCCGAAAATTTGGCCCCGGCCTCCGCCCGCTCTTTTGTTTTCTTCGGGGGGAGTTTTAACAGATTTAGTTCCGGGGTAAATTTTGGAAGGCAGATGGGTTTGTAGATAAGAAACTACTCAGAGATTTCGCCCTCATTTTGTGAGGACTTTATGATCTGAGTTCTGGTTTCCTATAGGTGCAAGCCCCTATAGTTAATTATCCCTCCCGGTAATGAGAGAGAACTTTCGATTAAGGCTAGTCGTCAATCAGATACGTAAAGATACGTGAGTCTGGCATATAGTAGCAACATAGGTTTGAAGTTTAAAAATGTTGGAAGGTTTGATATTCAAAATTGAAAATTTCACCATCTTACACTTAAAGCGGATGGTAGGGGAATGGATGATGGACCCGATCAAGATCCCATGGTTCCGTCATCCCGGGCCATCGTGGTCCCTGGTCTACTTAGTCAGAGGAGGTAGTCGACCCAACCTGACAGAAGGATCCCTGTCAGCAGCCATGGGTTGCTTCGTCCAAGGGTACCTTATAGACCTAGGGGGAATATTTGCCTAAGGGGACAAATTTAAATCCACCTTAGCTAACAGAGGGCTTTGTGCCCTATCGATCATATCCTATTGATTCATATCTCAAGGATTTGATGCCATTGGGGAGCATACGGGCTCTGGCCATAACCATAATATAATGGTGCCATTTGGCGGCGACTACCTGGTTCAGAGGGCCCCGAGTCATAACCGTTTATCCTGCAGTGCCATTTGGCGGCGAAACTGCCGGTTAGAAGACTCGTACCACATCCTTGCTGGCAGAAGATTGTTTGAGAATAGATCTTAGTGATATTTTCGATCAGGCATTAGCTCTATGTGAGCTGAAGTAAATTTTAATTTGTCCACCTCGGCAAACCGTTGTGGAGGGTGGATGGATTTGCATTAAGCGATTTGATGGTTGGATTTCAATTTTAAATGTCTTGGAATTCTAGATTTTTTTGGATTTTTGATGATTTTGTGGGAATTTGAGTGGCGTTTTGGAGTTTTGAGTATTTGTGGGATTTTGGGAAGTATTATGAAAATACTTGAAATCCACCCCTCTGGTTGAGATCTGTGTTCAACACGGCCATCATCGGGGTGCATTAGCTCATTTATATTTTATTGATTGGACCCTGTCGACTTTATCTACTGGTCGATAGAGGATCGGGTCTCATAGACCTTGGACCTTTATTAGTGAATTCTCTTGATTATAGGCTTTGAAAGCCTAATATGAACTATAAAATAAATATCCCGGTCAATCTCGTGACCGCATATTTATTTAATGGTTCGTGCCGTGTCGACTTCTATCTGCCCGTATAGGAGGATCGGGCTCGAACTGGAATTCACTTATTGACCCGCGCAGCATCCCTAGACGTCACGTGTGTACCAATAACACGCTCGTCGGGGCCCATGCGGGTTATGATCTTATTTACCCCTTTTGTGTTCCTATGTGTATACAAATTAAGGTGCACATGTACGGAGATATTTTTAGAATATTTGTGAACGCCTTTTGTCCTCTTGCATGAATGTTGCGGATCCGGTGGCGTTGAGTTACAGCTTGTGGACGCCTTCTGTCTGCTTGTACGAAGGTTGCAGATCCAGTGGCGTTTTGCTGCAGCTTGGGGATCGAGCTGTTTGCTGCTTTGTACAGGCAGACTGTCGTGCACTACTTGCATGATTTACGCAGGTAGATTGTAGTACACTAACGAATCTCCTGCTTTGATTGTAGATGTTGCTATCTACTGTAGTCCTTTTGCATCCTTCTTGTAGACAGCATGTTAAGTATATAGCTGATTTCCTACAAAAGCTCGTAGGTACTTACATTCGTCGCCTCCCACCTGCCTTTACTTGCTGGGGATCGGTGTATTCGACTGATGTTGGATAATCTCTCCACATTCATTTGTGGGCAAGTTGTAGTATCTTCAGGCATTTATAACCCTTTCATCAATATTCTCATATGAATGCAATAGGAACTATTTCATCTTCTTGCATGACTGTTACGAAGAATGTCATCAACTCTGACTTTGCTGCTTTTGGGATGTATCCACTTGTGCTTTGAAGCCAGTTATAGAACACTATTACACTTGATGTACATTGGCCTCGTATCGTAGAAGACTGATGCATTCCTCTATGATTTGACAAGTGTTGACTGTAGGATCCTACCATACTCACTTCCCCTTGCTACATAGTTTGCAAATGCTTTCATTTGTCACAATCTCCTCTATGTTTTGCTAGTGACGTTTCATATTCATAGCAATTCAGTGGTTGCTATTTTCCAATAGACTACATCAGGCATGATTGCTCATGGATAGAATACTGTGTATTCATTTGCAAATTAGTTATCATCGGTTGAAAGGAAGTTATATCTTCCTCATTTCTCTTGCTTTGCTTGTAGACTTACTGTGTTCATAGTGTATGATAACTAGTGAATCACTATATCTATTACATTGCTTGCGGACTTGAATATTTTCGTTGATGTCTTGATTGTAGAACATTGTCGCATCTATTGTACGTTGAGTCTTTCCACTTCTAAAAGATAGATGTGTGCGCTTGCGACTAAGTTGTTGTTGGATGTACGAATATCCTCAATATTCGTTGTACGTTGTTTATACGCACTTGTCACAGAACTATTATAGATTGTAGAGATATTTTAGCATCTGCTACATGCTTCTACATATGCTTGCATGTTGATTTGTATGGCTTGTGGGAAGGTCGCACTCCAATTTGAACTCTCGTTGCATGTCTCCTTTATTTACTATCCATTAAAGGCATCACAGCAAGAAGTCTGATTATGTTGCTTACAAGTCATCACTATTTTCAAATGGACAGTGATTGCGAATCTTTGCTTTTGTTCAAATTCAATGTCAAAATCAAGTTGCTTTTGATTGAATTTTGATTCAAGTCCTTTGTGGTTCAACTCAAGTTTTCGCTTGAGTTCAAATGTTCAAGTGATGCTTAATATTCAAATCAAATCCCACTTGAATTCGGGTTCATTTGTGTTCAACTCTTATATCATTTTTGCTCGAATTTGAGTTCAACATTCATTTCAAGTTTAATTGGAATGAATTCCCCGCGGTTCAACATTGATTCAAGTCTGAGTTCCGTTCGAGTTCTCATATCACATTTGAGTCCAAGTCCGAGCTTGAGTCCAAGTCATATTCGTTTGATATTCAAATTGAGTCCAAGCTTTGTCCACTTGATATTCAAATCAAGTTCAAGTTCTGGATTTAGTTTGAATTTAAGTTTAGATCAGGTTCTTCTTGATTGAATTCGATTCAAATCGAATTCAAGTTCCATATTGTTCAAATCATCCAAGTTCAAATCTCCTGATGTTCAAGTTCGTGTCATTTGGTCCAAAATCAAATTGCTCTTAGTTGAACTTTGATTCAAGTCATTGCCTTTATTAATCATTTAAATTCTGTCATTTACATTTTGCTCAAATCCAATGTCCAAAGGTTCACAAGTCCACTATGAAATTTCAGATTGGTCCCCTGTTGTCCTTTGCAAGTTTAAACTATTCTTTTCATTTTGTTTGAATTCAAATTCTAATTTCACTTGATGTTGTATAGTTCAAGTTCTAGTTAAATATACAAGTTTCATTTTAGTTCATTTAATGTCCAAGTAAAGTCCAAGTTCTCCTCTTTTGAGTTCAAACAAGTCCAAGTACAGTCATATAATCACTCGAAATTTCGGCAACCTCCCGGCGTCTCCCCCGTTTAGGGGAAACTACGAGAAAACTGGGCCTTTCCCACCACGCTAAGAAAAGCGTGTATGGTAGGTGCCCTCTTTCGAGGACACCGCGGCCGTGTAAAGTCTTTGTCCCCACCACGCTAAGAAAAGCGTGTATGGGTCTTCGATAGGTACTTGCATTGAAAGAGCACAGTTTGCTTTCCCCGCAAGTACAGAGCCGCGTACGGGTACTTAAAATTGTCCCCACCACGCTAAGAAAAGCGTGTATAGGGCTTACCCGCCTCGCCGTAGGTGTCGCACCGGGTTCCCTTCCCACAACGCTTAAGAAACCGTGTATAGGCGGTTTGCCGGCTTGACACGAACGTCGAGAACGGGATTTTGGTGATTACCCGCCTTGTCGTAGGCACCGCACCGGGATCCCATCCCACCACGCTAAGAAAAGCGTGTATAGGCGATTTTCCGGTCCGCTGCCAACGACGAAAGCAGGCTCTCGGAGTTTTAGGGTTTAAAAGTTATACCTTGGCGGCTGGCAGGGTTGGCACACGGATCGAGGCAAGTGGGGGGAAAAGAGCATTCTCTCTTTTTATTATTAATTATAATTAACCATAATTAATAATAATTAATTACAGATAATTAACTAATCATAATGAGTAATTAATTAAGTATAATTAATTAATTAATTATAATTATAATTAATTGATAATTAATTATAATCACTTATAATTAATTAAGTAATTATATTTATTAATTAATTATAATCGGTTAATTAACTATCACCATTAATTAATAATTAACTATAATTAATTAAAATTATAATTAGTTAAATAATTATAATTAATAATTAATTACTAATTATTAATTGATTATGACTAATTTATTAAATATAATTAATTATAAATACTTATAATTAATAAATTAATTATAATCAATCAATAATTATAATTAATTAATAATTATATTTAATAATATATAATAATAATAATAATAATAACTCCCTCCCCTCCTCTCTCTATAGTTCGACGGGTTTACGGGACTTGGCCGAAGAGGCGCATGAAAGGGAGCAAGTTACCTTCGCACACAGCAAGCTCCCGTCGTTACTTCCGTCAAAATGTCGTAGCTTCCGATCCTACAAGAGGGGAAAGTCGGAGGGGGTGCGAAGTCGGTCGGCTGGTGGGGGTTCGGCTGGTGCTAGGTATGGGGAAGAAGCTCTCACTCTCTCTCTGGGTCGGCGGGATAGAGGCGACGGGAGGAGGCGGCTTGGGGGAGTTCGGTCACAGAGAGTAGAGGGGATGGGGAGCTCGGCTGAGAAGGCTCTATCAGAGCCTGGCGTCGGGCCGACCTCTGGCTTGCGAACAGGAAGAGGGAGGGAATCGGAGATGGGGAGCTAGAAGCGAGAGGAAGAGAGGTTTGCGGGAAGTGCAGTGGGAGTTTCGCGTGTGAGTCGGAGCTTTTGCGAATAGGGAGGGATGTCGTCGAATGTCCTCGTCCCTTCTCCTTTTAACGTCGCTGAAGAGCGGGGTTGAGGATAGCTACGCACGTAAGGATGTGACCATTCGGCGCCAACTTGCACAGGGAATGATTACTGTAGCTGCGGCTGGGTCTCGGCAGAGATACGGGGTGGCTTTGGCAGAGCACACAGGTAATGATTTTAAGCATATTAAATAATTTTATTGTCTGTTTTCCTTTGGCTGTATAGTTGAGGTCAACATGGTGGCAGCTACTTTCGGTTGGGTCCTGGGCGAGCCGGTTTTTATTTGAACAACAAGAGACAGCCACTACGACGTATATAAGATTATAAAGTAGAAAAAAATTTTGAGACAGATTATTTTAGGATTTAATCATCGTAGTTGCATTAGGAGCTCTAGACCTTAATATGTCCCGGATAATAACTTTTCAGTAATTGGAATGTCTGACAGAGGTTATAGCGATTTAGATTCACATGAATTGCAAAGCTTAGTTCTCACCACTACCAACAACAACAAGAACATCAAGCCTTTATCCCACTACGCAGGGTCGGCTACATGAATCCTTTTTCTCCATTGTGTCCTATTTAAAGTCAGATTCTCGTTTAAATCTAATAAAGAAAGATCATTTCTAATATTTTCTAACCAAGTCTTTTTAGGTCTACCTCTACCTTTCTTAACATAAGTCAAATCTAAGACCTCTACTTTCCTAACCGGGTCATCCGAAGGCCGCCGTTTTATGTGACCAAACCATCTAAGGCGACTCTCTCTAATCTTATCTTCCACTGGAGCTACTCCAACATTTTCACGAATATGCTCATTTTGTATCCTATCTCTAAGGGTAAAGCCACTCATCCACCTGAGCATCCTCATCTCTGCAACACTTAACTTAGAATTATGCTTCTCTTTTAATGGCCAACATTCGGCACCATAAAGCATTGCAGGTCTCACCACCATCTTATAGAATTTTCCCTTAAGTTTGAGGGGTACTTTTCTATCACACAATTAGCCCGATGCATTCCTCCATTTCAACCATCCAACTTGGATTCTGCTGATAATAGTAGACCTACCCGGCATGAATCCAAATTGATTTTGAGAAACATTAGTATCACGCCGCAACCTATGCTCCATAACTCGTTCTCATAGTTTTAAAGTATGACACATTAACTTAATTCCTCTATAATTCGTACAATCTTGTGCATCACCTTTATTCTTAAAAATAGGGATAAACACGCTCATTCTTCACTCATCTGACATCTTTTTAGTCTTCAAAACAGTATTAAAAAGTTTAGTAAGCTAAGAAATTCCTTCTTCTCCTAAGCATTTCCACACCTCTATTGGAATATCATCAGGTCCAACAGCTTTTCCATCCTTCATTTTCTTTAAAGCCTCTCTAACTTCAGTTTTACTAATACGCCGATAAAAACAAAAATCTTTATTTTTATTTAGGGTGCTAAGGTCACTACAGTCAATTTTATTTTCACATTCTTCATTAAAAAGTTTAGCAAAATATCTCATCCACCTTTCTTGAATATCATCTTCTAAAAAAGTACTTTTTGATCTTCATCCTTAATACACTTCACTTGAACTAAATCCTTAATACTCATATCTCTTTGTTTGGCTAACTTATACATATATCTTTCTCCCTCCTTAGTATCTAATCTATTATATAAATCACTAAAAGCTAAACTCTTTGCATCGCATATTGCTTTCTTAGATTCCTTACGTGCATCTTTATATATTTTTCAATTATCAGAATTTTTACAATTAAACCAATTTTTATAACAAATTTTTTTATTTTTAATCTTTTTTTGTACATTTGGATTCCACCACTAATTTGGATTCCACCACCAACTATTTTTACTATTAGGAGTTTTTCCCTTTGAAACTCCAAGCACATCTTTTGCAATATTCTTAATATCACTAGCCACTTTTTCCCACATAACATTAGCATTCTTATGCACAGACAAAATCTTAAGATCTAAAATCTTACTCTTAAAAATATTTTTTTAATATTCTTTAAATACCCCCATCTAATCCTAAAATATCGTTTTGCTTTATTTTTTATTTCATGCCCCATTATCTTCAAGTCCAAAACTAATAAACGATGTTGGGTACATAAATTTTCACTCGGAATAACTTTATAATCTTTGCAATCTAAACGATCTACTTTTCTTATAAGAAAATAATCAATCTAAGTTGTGTTATATCCATTTTTATAAGTAATGAGATGCTCATTCCTTTTCTTAAATAAGATATTAGTAATTAAAAAATCATAAGCTAAACAAAAATCTAATATGGACTTACCACCTTCATTTGTCGTTCCAAACCCATGGCCACTATGATGCTTTTAAAATCATCTACCTCTATACCAACATGTCCATTTAAATCTCCTCCAATAAAAACTCTTTCTTCAAGAGGTATCTTTTGTATTAATTCTTCTAAGTCATTCTAAAATTTTAATTTTGAATCAATATCCAAACCCACTTGAGGAGTATAAGCACTTATAATATTAACAATCTTAGTATCAACAACAATCTTTAAAGCTATATTCTATCTCCAATTCTATTAATATTTATAACATTATTCTTCAAACTCTTATCTAAAATCACGCTTACACCATTTCTAGTACGACTCCTACCCGAATACCAAAGTTTAAATCCTAAACTATCAATCTCCTTAGCCTTCTCTCCAACCCACTTAGTTTCCTGAATACACAGAATATTTATCTTCCTATGAATCATAATATCTATTAATTCCATTAATTTTCCTGTAAGGGAACCTATATTCCAAGTTCCTATCCTAATAAATACGTGAATATTTATCTTCCTAAACAAAGCTTAGTTCTCACCAAATACGTGAAATAAATGTGGCTACGTGTTGTCCTAAAATTAGTGTCATAAGTTGGGATAAGGCTAACAAGAATGGTGTAGATTTAGTTTAGCTTTAGTACAATAGATTTGTTCACCAAAGAGTTAACACCATTTTTTGTTGACAAATCAAAAAATGCTTTAAAATAAAAATGACAAAATCAATACAATGACACTCCATAACATAAAATAAAATACAAAAATAAATGTCAAAGACAAGATGTTGACATTAATCCTTAAATTTCTATTTTAGCCGAATCTCAATGTTATACAGTCCAGTAAGCACTTTACCCTTAAAAGACTTTTATAATGATCAAAGCATAATTACTTAGCTGTAAAAAGTACATTGAAGATTTAAATTTTTTTCTTTTAAAATTTTGCTAGCAACTATCAAAGGGGTAAAAGATTTTAGGATCTCCAGAAACGATTATAGCATTAGCAAGACATAAAATTAGAAACCATTATGACATTAGCAAGGCAAGAAATAGCGCGTAGCTTTCTCAACTGCATGCATCATCAACTAACTTGTATGCCTTCTAACTTAGGTCTACCTAATGATAATCATTGGTTGACCAATGATATAACGATTTAAGAAAACATCCAAAATACTTGAGGTGTGGATAGACATACTGCTTTCTCCATTGATGAAAAGAACTGCATTCTATTTGATAGAATTTTCTGCATATGAATCAATGACGCCATGGCAGTTCCCTGCATGTAATTAAGCTCATTAAGAGTTACATATTGAAGTCAGTAATTTATATATTGAAGACAATAAAAATTACTGCAAAGAAACAAAGAAATATAAATATGATATCGACCTCAACTACGTCAACAACCACCAGGCCATGCACATTGGGTATCACTTTCCTTGCTGCGACATGCACTGCTACAGAACCGCCCATGCTGCAAACAAGCCACCAAAAAGGAAGAAGCATTCATCAGAAGCAACTTCAAAGCTACATCATAATTATTGTATCAAGTGTGATGCTAGCTTCTAAACAGCTTCAAATTGCATGATCCTACGAAATGATATTTTACTTAGGGGCTATTTGATTGCCTGAAAAAAGAATGCAATGCAAAAGTAATACAATGTAAAAGGAATATTTTGGAGTTGTTTGGATGAGTATAAAAGGAATGTATCACTTTACTTTTTTTTGTTTGGTTTGAAGTAAAGTGAATCCAATGTAAAGGGTAAAAAGGTTGCGCCCAGGGTGGTTGGTAGCGGTCGATGGCCAGCAGTGGCGGCAACTAGCGACCGACAGCGGAGGTGATGCGACCAACAGTGGGCGACGACAGGCGGTTGGCGACGTCGATGGTCGACCAGCGGCGACAACCGTGGGGGGCAGTTGGCGGTGGGTGGTGGCCGGAGGCCGGTGGTGGGCTGTGGCGACCGGTGATGAGCAGTGGCGGTGGCGGTGGGTGGCAAACTAGAATGAAATACACTACATTCACTTTACTTTACCTTAGATTTACTTTTCATCCAACCAAACACCAAACTTCTCAAAACCCCTGTATTCACTTTACTTTACACTCACTTTACTTACAACCAAACAGCCCCTTAGTGAAGCACATAGCACTTCATGGTAATTAAAGTTCAAGATAAGAAGTTTTTGATATCCCCTAATGGATCTTTTAATTAAGTAAAACTGTTGTCACCGCAAACTTTAGATGGAAAAAAATAAATTAAGAATAAGCTAATTAATTCAAATGTCCTGACGAAGTATGAATACTTCTGTAGGGCTATGGTATCAACACTCATTTATTTATATTTTACTAAATACATGTATCAAACTAATACTTCTCAACAAATTGATGCCTAGTTTAAAATAAGAATTTACTTTCACTTGATGGAAAATATAACATAAGCCAAAAGGATAAGAAAATAGAGGAAAGCTTTCTCCACGGATTCTTGATTTATTCGTCTTAATTTGAGCAAAGAAAGTGAAGAGAAAAGAACTTGAATGCATAAAATTGTTAAATTTTCCACCTGCAACACGGGAAAATTGTTAATAGATCATGTAAACCACTAATACACATTAATTGGACACAAGCCACGACATAATCAAGGTCGATTGCAATTTCACAAGATAAATTAAGAAGCAATCAAGAATTAATCAAATTAGTATAATTTAAGAAGTACTGACTCCTACTAAAGAGAAACCTGTGGCCAACAAGTATAATGGCAGGTGGAGAATCTCCATAGATGGTTTTCAATACTGCCACAACATCGTTGCACAGAGTCTGCATATACAAAGAGTTGTTCAATTCTATCGAACTGATAATGAAGAATATTGCTTGCATAAAACAAATAAAACGGGATGCGTCTCAAAGAGAGAAAAAAAGCAGTAACAAAATTGAAAGTTAATCAAAAAAACAAGGCATAACCCTTGCCAAATTCATTCAGGTCGTAGGTACATACTTCAATAGACAAGTCTAAATCATTCTCGGTAGATGATTTTCCATGTCCTCTCAAGTCCATGGCCACTACCCGAGCCTTCCCCTTAATTTTACTTGCTGATAATGCAAAGGAGAGCCTAGCAACATTAATAAAAAGAAAGCTAAGACCCTACAGAAAATCAAATCAAACGTAAAGTCTAATTTTCAGGTAAATTAAGCTAGCTATGTTAGATTTTTTTATCTCTACAACAATCATTTTTTCATTAAGCAGTTTCCTCATTATTTTCAATTCTATATGTTTTCAATTGGCAAATCATGGTAGAAAGACATTTTAACCAAAATTTTAAGCTAAAGAATGTTGATTGTTATCCAAAGTTCGTATTAGAGTGCTAAATTAAAAGCTTAATGACCAATGTAGTCAAACTTTTCCGATAGAGTAAGAAGTAGTCTTCCAGTCGAAGTATAAACTATAACAAATCCAAAAAGGTTAATGCTACAAAATTGCATATGTAGTTTTCTCAGCTTCAAAGGAATCCAAACGCACCCTGAGTAACCACCTCCATGCAAGCAGAAAACAACTGGCCCTTCTGATCCAGCCTCAAAAATATGAAAGACCTAAATAATGCAAAGAGAAAGTTCAATTTATGCCTCCTGTGGAATGGAAAGAGAACAAAATATATAATAGGAATACACACATTATTTGATCCTTCAATGACAATGTCTTCTTCTTTATCAAAATAACCAAACCAATCCAAAGGTGAATATTTTTGGAGGGAATTCCTGCATTGTAAAAGAAAATAAAGGAAAGGAGAAGACATTGTCAAAAGTAAATTCCCTTTGGAAGGAAGTCCAGACCAATTATCAGCGATCCAGCTTGATCCAAAAGATCAACAAACAAATTTAAAAGCATAATCTTAGCAATGCTAAATGAAAAGGATATGTGATTTACTCTTTAGCATGTATGCTCATTTTTATTAAAAAACAGAATAACCAATCATCAGTGATCATGCTCGATCCAAATTACCAACAACAAATTTATAAGCATATTCTTGGTAATGCTCAATGAAATGGAGCAAATTTAAAAGCTTTGTGCGAAGCCAAAGCATTGTAACCAAAAAAATAATCAAAGGTCATTATATCCTGCAATTATAACCTGAACCATATAGTGAAATCTAGATGGCCATGAATGTAAGATATTTTATCTTCCAACCATGTAAATTCTCTGTTTGCTGTGATATCTACCATTTTTTTCATTTTTCATTCCTCATTTTCGCAAGTGAAACGTCAGCGTAATACGAATGAGATGGACAACTCTATATTTCTTTTGCAGTTGAATAGGGTAAAGATTGCAAAAACAAACATCCTTTCTCCATTGTCCCTCACAAAACCCACCAAATGTTCATTTTTAAAGATACAGTGTTTGGTAATTGAAATGCAATAATTTGAAGTAACATATGCAAGGGCCTAGGGGAGTGGTTTTGACTCAGGCCAAAGTGTTCAAAACACATAAGCACAAAGTCGAGAAGCAATGGTGTTTGCGTTGTATTTTTAGAAAGATGCAAGCTGTCCAACTAAGTCAAGTTTTCCCAGTTGAGAGAAGGGAGACCCATCAAAAAGAGTTGTAAGAGGGCACAAAGTTCAGATGAACAAAGTTTCACTCCCATCTGTCGTGAAAAAATTCTCAATCTTTAATAAAATTTGGTAAATCTGAAAAAAAAAAAATTGATCTATTTACAAAGCCTGGAGTATCCATCTGGCCCTTTTCCCTCAATGATGCCATTTTAGAGCTTCATAATAGAATCAATAGGGTTCTAATGAAACGAACACATGGAAGATAGTGTTGCTTCATTTCCCAGCGATTGTTTAAAAAGGAGCGGAGTGATTATTTGAATAAGCAGTAGGAGCAAGGAAGCAAAAAAATTTAAAACGGAGCAAACTAACTGAACTGTTGGGTGCATTTAGCAGAATGAGCCAAACTGTTGGCGCAATATACATCATTCCCACCCCCTCAGCCGACCAAATCCATTTATCGCGCAAAAAACATGCGAGGTGCGCTCGAGCCGTGGAAAATGCTCTATGGCGGGGGCAACAATGGTTTGTTTCATTGGCTATATAAGAACCCGCTTCAACTGGGCTGTTATCGTCCGAAAATCAGAGGGTGTTTGAGTTTTTAAGCTTATCAGGTTAGTATATTAGTTAGTTTAGTGATTTGCCTAAGAGAAATTTCTTTTGTCATCTAATTTAAGCCATGTTCTAATGCTAGTATAGAGAGTAGTTATTTGGTTTGTATTATTAGTTGAAGAATTCATTTTAGCAGTATGTAAAGGTATTTTGTTTTACATATTGAATGTTTATTTTGTTCCTAGATTAGTCATTCCTCCATATGTATGAACATTTTTTTATTTTAATTTCTGATGTAAGTGTTTTTCCATTGTTCATAAACTGAAGGAGTTCAATGTTAAAGCCCAATTAAAAATTTAATTTTAGAAATCATACTTTACTAAAAATTAGGACTAAATAATATTTTTAAAAAAATTCAAAAAAATCTTGTCTTAGGGAACTGGTTTTGTCTTATGAAAATTCAGATAGGTTGCTCTATTAATTAAAGTTTAGTGAATGAATTGCTCATCACTAAATTTGTTTTATTAAAATCTAAAAAAAATTATGTTCGTATTTTTTATTTATGATTATGATTTAATTTTAGTGATTTATGCTAAAAAATATATTTTGTTAATTAAGTTAAATAAGTCGTAATTGGTAACCAAGCTAAATTTAAGGAGGTAACTGTTTATTTTAATTGATTAGTTAATTTTATAACTAAAGAGGCAATAATCATGATTTAAAACAGTATGAACATATACATTAACCAAATATAAGTTAAATCAAGTTGGAAGAACAAGATTAAATATTTTTTTTCATTATTGTTATTTACTCAAATTAACTTCACATAAAAGAAATATTTTTTCTTTAAAATTAAATTTAATCCTACAAATTTTTTTTTAATTAACAATAGTAAGCATTTGAAATAAATATCTTAAAAATTTATCAAATTTGTTTAAAATAAAATTCAACTGTAATACTAAATTAATTTGTTTATAAGTTGGAGATTTATCATAACTTGCACTTACAGTTTTTGATCATACATTAGTTAATAATATTTAATTTTATAGTTATTACATTTTTTAAAATTTCAAAATTTACATAATTATATATTAAAATCTACAAATTTAGTAGAATGTCACGATTGCTTTTATACTTTGGTGGCGAGTTGCAAGTTACCGCCGAATTCACACCGACCTATGTTGGTTGTATAAATTGGCCAATCATCATAGAGGACATTATACCGTTGACACAATTAAAACTATGAATTATTTGAGCGTTATAGTACAATTCATCGACACATATAGTTAACCTTGTATGTTGTGTTTGTAATAATGGTGGATATACTGTCATCCATATCATCGATGATGAGATTTGTGTATATGTTGATGAATGTTAAAAGGCGTACTGTGATCGTGTACGTGAAAGCTAAAGAACTTCCACCAAGAGAGCCCACCATGACGAGCACAATGAACTTCATATTTGACGACATTGGCCCATCTACTCAAGTTTATCGGTTAGTAAACACCTAAAGTTGAAGATGCATTTCTTGTCTAACGTTGGTTGCAAAAAAATAATTATGTTGCTAAAGAATATTGTTATTTCGTAGGCCCATTCTCATGTCTATTGCACAACGTGTTAGCACAAGTGACTTTTCAATGGCTATGGAAGCTGACTTTCGTGGGTACCTAAGCTTATGCGAGCACACAACTTTTATGCAACAGGAAGCTCGGTCATGTGCAAGTGTTTGTGACCGACGAAGTAGAGACATACCCTTGCCTAAGTATCCAAGATTCTTTTAGGCCATATATTCAAGGTGGTTCACGCCATCAGCCTAACCTGCAAGAAGGTGTTAAAGCAAATGAAGATGATGTCAATGCATACCAAACAATAGATAGCAGCAACAGTAATGCCTCTAGCATAGTGGTGTCAATTATTGACACGACCCAAAAACTCGACCCAAAACATTCGATTTCAGGTCGACCCATTTTAACAAACAGGTCGGGTTCGAGTCCTAATTCCTAACCTGTTTGAAAAATTCGATCATGTCCGGGTCAATCCGCTAACCCGAAAATGACCCAAATTTGACCTGTGTCCCACAACCCGCAGTCCTGCACCGCGTCACTCTCGACTGCCTCACCCCCACGTCGCCCCTTGGCCTGTGGTCGAGCTAGTAGTCTCGCACTTGTGCTTGGGTTGCACCCGCACCCGCTCTCGAGCAGTCGCCCTCGCCCGCTCACCCGCTTGTGACCTCGGCCTCACCCTCGCCCGCTCAAGGTCTCGCCCTCACCCGCTCGCAGTCGCAACCTAGCTAACACCCATGCTCGAGGCTCACTTGTTGCCCTGCTCGCACCCACGTGTTAGTGGGTCGGGTCCTGTCAACCCGGGTTAGGGGCAGGCCAAGTCCGGGTCTAAATTTCTGACTCATTTATCGAATCAAGTAGGGTTCATGTCTGGTCAGTTGAAAGCGGGTCAGTTTCGGATTGGACCGGAACCTGAGACCCCTACTCTAGCGGTAGCCCGAAACGAGACATTCCAAAACCTTCAGTTGAATATCACAAAATGGATATATCGAGCCATGAGTTCATTCAAGAACATGCAAGGCAGAATCGTGATGGCTTGGAAGCAATGTTCGTCAGTAATGACTTTCTTGAACTGTCCATACAACTAAGTAATGGGATGCCACTGACAACAATAATGCCCCTGCAATGACTGCGGTTAGTACAACAAAAGTTATAATTCCCACTGAATTTTATGAAGGGCTAATTTTCCATACAAAGGAAGCCCTACAAAGTGCGATTAACGGGTGATCAATCATACATAATGTTGAGTACATTAAATCCAACCCTAACAAGAACAGGTTAACCATCATATGTGCCCAGCACAACAATCCACAATGTCCATGCCTATGACACCTACACGCCGCACGAAGTAAGCGATTAGGTGGACTTTGAAAAATATTTATGTGTGGTCCTCATCACACCTCTACCCATCTCATAATGGTGGCTGGTCATCGCAATTGCAGTTCAAAATTTATCTATTCATACATTACTCCCATCCTTCGCCACCAATTCAACATAAAGCCAAGGGAGATTATCGCAAGAATGGAATCCAAGTTCGACATCAAGGTGTCATACATTAAGGCATGGGATGCTCGCAGAAAGACGATCCAAGCCATCTTCGGTAGCTATGAGAACTCCAGCGCTCAAAACGTGAGGCTGTCGTTGCCCCGAGCCTGTTATTATGATAAACAACCAAGAATTCCAACTTTTCAACATGTCCTCTTAGGCCCACAAGGTCGAGATCAGAAGTATAGATATCTGCACCTACTCATGCAATAAGCCGCAGCTCTATCACTGTCACGACCCGGTAAGCTCGCATAAGCGAGGCGGGAACAAACGGTCGGACGGTAGATTAAACTTTCACTTCATCTAAAACTATCTCAATAAATAAACTTTGAAAGAACCACTAAAACTTCAATTAAGAAAATAAATGAATACAAAATATTCAAATACCTTTCTTCCGGTGGGCCACGTCTATGGTATACATTTCCATCTCTCCTACTCATTTTGATTCTATTAAGTCACATCTGTAAAATATATTAAAGCAACTAAAATAAGCCAAAGCTTAGCGAGTAACACATGTTTCTAAACTACAGTAATTCAAGGCAGGAGGAGTAATATGCTAGATGTCAATTTCATTCAAATGTATCATAAATTTTATTTTCTATAAACATATCATTTAAACATGAGCATAAATCATAAATCCATAACATTTCATAATCAGTTTACATTCATCATATCAGCATTTGTAACTTCATATCACTTTTCATTTATTTATATCATTTGTTTCATCGAAACATTAAATGTATAGTGTTATGCGTAAAACATAAATACATATCATATCATAATCAGTTTACATTCGTCATAACTATATTCATATCTTTCTCATTTTCATATATAATACACCCGTCACAGGAGCCACCGTCTAATTTGGTACCAATGAAGGTACCCCTTTACCATTTGGCTCAAAAGAGCCCCTTTTCCATTTCCTTTACCATTTCCTTTACCATTAATGTGCATGAGTACGACGTCCCCAACCAGTACCATAAGGGGGGGAGCTCCATCTTTTCAGCATGCACATACAAGCATTCAATAACAATCATATCATAATCATAACACTTCATGTCATCTCATTTCTTTAACATAAGAATTTTATCATATAATGCCATAAAATGTAACATGTAATTTGCATGATCAACCATTTGGCAAGAGTAACAAAATCATGTGCTAAATTAATCATAAAGATTTCATAAACATGCTTGAACTTTCAAAACATATAACTGAATAGAAACAAAGGTCATTACTGTAAATAAAGAATCATATATACTTACAAGCATACTATATCACATCATCTCATTTTTATAACATATAAACTCTATATGATAATACCATGAAATGTAACATATAACTTTATCGCATGATCAACCATTGGACAAGAGTATGAATAAGAGTAACATAATCATGATCTAATTTAACCATAAAGATTTCATAAATATGATTGAACTTTTAAAACATACAACTGAAGATAAACAAAATTATTACTGTAATAAAGAATCATGAGTACTCACCTTGAAGTTAAAAGTATGAAATTTGCCGCTTCTCCCTCTCCAATTCCTTTCCTCTCACTTCAAAATCCTAAAAAAAATAATGTAACTGTGATTGTCAAATATTTACTCTAGTCTTGCTCCAATCCTCACTAATCTAATCTTCATTGTCATCATCCTCCATAACATTAGACATTAAACCTCTTTAAACATTAGGATTCCTTTCATTAATTATCATGCATATTACCTTGTCATAAATCCTTACTTTTCTATTTTAATACTATCTTTCTTCCTATAAAAAAAATTCTTTTTCTTTTCTTTTATTTTCGAATTTACCTAAAAGCCCTAATTTTTGGAAGCCAAATCTTCATTAATCTCTTTATTTTAACATGCCGAATCTTCCCTATCATTTATATAAATAATTAGGACTTTCTAATTTTCGGATTTAATTAAATTAAAATTTTGAAAAATGAAATTTTGTGCAAAAACCCTAATTCTCATCATTAAAATCCTTTCTAAGTTTATTTGAAACCAAGGCACTTAAAAATTTTCATGATTTTACAAAGCCCTAAATCTTAAAACATGAAATTTCATCATAACATTTAACTAACTTCCTATAGAAGCTCTCTAACGTCATTAGGAAGCCTTCTTACAAAGCCATTTTGAAAGAATACAAAAATTAGAGAAAACCCTAATTTTTAAAATCTAAAATTTTCAAGGAATCATTTCATTTTCATGTATAAAATTATCTCCTAAGTCTTCCCTATCCCTTCCTCAAAGAAAAACAAAGTTTACCTCAAACCCTAATTTTCTTCCCTTAAAGAAAACTCAATAAAAAGGAGGGGAAATTCAAGCAAACAACTTACCTTAGCCTTCTTGAATCTCCCTCTTCGATTTCCCCTAAGGAAAGCCGCCAGAAACCACCCCCAAAAGCTCCCGTCGCCTCCGCCCGCTCCGCCTCCCTTCTCCCCTTCTCTCGGTTCGGGCCTCACGAAGGAAATGGGGGACCGAAACAATTCGGTCCCCTATTTAGAGTGGGATGTCCTCTTTAAATTCCTAAAGTCCAAATTGCCCTCACTTAAACTCCCTCTCTATTCATATGACATCAAGGGCAAAGTTGTCATATTGAGTTTTCCGAAAATTTAAACTCTCAAAATACTTAAAATCCGATATGGGTTCTATACATCAATTCGTTCAGAATTTTGCGCTCTATTTTATAAAATTATTTGCGTCAAATTCCGACAACTTCAAAATTTTCACTTAAACTCGTCGTGACGCATCGAAAAGCGTGCGAAGACTAAAATGGTATTTTGCGGGTTTTACAATCACATTCCATGTGTCTACATTATTGCTACAACCGAGGTGAGGTGATGGGATTAAGGTTCTTTTGTATCACCCTACTATATGCTGCACTTTTACAAAGAGACCTTTTCAAAATTATTTCATATTATTCTAGAGAAAGACTTATGCCCTCCCTTTAATGACGAATATGGAATTATCCCTTTACTTGCCCCTGCGTTCAGGCGTCGTGTCGGTTAACCCCGCTCAACAAAATCCGAATAACGATGGATGAGCCTTCTACGTCATCGCTTTGGGCTTATAGCTTTTGTAGAAACTTGGGCCACAACAGAGCAACATGTCCAAATAATCCTACCTCGTCTAGGTTTGAACATATCCTTCATGTTCTCCTTTGCATGCATACATAATGGTAGTTTAATCAAGCCTTCTCTAATTACTCTCAACTCTAAAATAGGCATGACAGACAACACAGGTAGATCAATGTATTGTCGTTCGCAAAGGCATACTGCCCAAGAGATTGGGGAGGAGGACATTGCAAATGTTCAACTGAGTATCTCCTCATTAGGCGCTTCACACAAGGCAGCTGCTCAGATCATGTACGAAAATCTGGTTAAACTTAATTTTTTAATTGTTATATTGTTTTTAGGTCCTAACATACTTTCCTTACTTCTACCTTTTTCAAGCATCTCCTTTAATTGCAGCTACACATCTGCATATGGCACATGAATGGCCCGTTCAGTGCCCCGCATGGTATATGTTCTTCGTACCATTGGCCTGGATACCCTCCGTCACCTACAGTTCATCCGTTTAGACCATAATCTCATCACAGCATTCGTAGAGAGATGGTGTCCTTCGACAAACACTTTTCATCTGGCTGTTGGGGAGATGACATTACACTTTAAGATGTACGAGTGATGTTTGGTCCTAGAGTTGATGGCCCTGCAATTGTTGGTCCGATTGTTATTGGCAGGGCTTAGCTAAGAGAATTGGCCGGATTACTGTGATGAGCTTCTTGGCGGTCATCCAGCACACAAGATTGTTTATCATGTTCCTGAAGATGATGATGTGCAAGCCAGCTTTAAGATGGGGACCGCTCAAGTGGATTCGATGCTTCCTCTTTGGTGGCTCCAATGGACTTATTATAGAGACTCGTAAGATGATTTTCCACTAGCCATGTTCTTGCAGCATGTTCGTGCGCATATCCTATTCATGATAGGATGTTTTTTGATACAGACACAATTCAATTTTTATAACTAATAATTACTTATCATGTACATCTTGATATGGTTAGTTCAATGTGCACGCCAAGTCAAGCGAACGGCAAGTCTAGTAACTGTACTACACCGAACTATTCGGCGCATTAGTAGAATGCGCCAAACTATTTAGCGCATTCTATTAAAATGCACCAAATATTTTGGTATTTTCACTCCTCCTTAAATTTCATTATTACATGCTCCTTATGCTGATTCATGAAGTTTTCCTGCTCCTCCTTGAAATTTCTCCTCATTTCTCTGCTTACCTATCCTCGAACAATGTTCCAGTCACTCACAGATTACACAGTCACGTATTTTTAATTGTGATCAAATCTATTATTCTCAGGAAAATGAATTCAAATCCTTCCCTCTCTATAGGCCTCAGCTCTACAGCTCTCAAAAATCACGTCGATTTCCTTACGAGGACCCGATCATTTTCAGAACCAAATTCAAGTAGGTAATCCATTTATACGAAAATAGGGACCTCGCCCCGATTCCTAGGTAGAGGCGGAAATAGAAAAGAAAATAATGATAATAATAACTTGTACGAAAATAATAGGGTCATTGGGAGTGGAAACAAAGATATTTCTTACTGAGATGCCGGGCGGGGAGGGACCGAGGAAGGAGAGAACGCCGATGAGGAATCCTCAGATTCTTCAGGTACCTCCTCACGGAGCGGGTCGAGGGTCGAGGGCTCCATGCCTTCTTGCTTCAATCACTCGTAGACTGAGAGCTGGTTCTTGAATTTCGCGGCTAGATTGCCACTTGGAAAGAGACGGTTCTACAACTCCCTTTCCTCGTATTTATATCGGGAATAAGCTGCAAAATTCGTGGAGAAATGGAAAAAATTATGATCGTGATAAAAAATTGATGACGATAAATTCTAAAAGTTTCTAAATTTAATATATAAACAATTTATATTACATTACTTTTTTAAAAAAAAGTTATAATTTTGAAGATTATCATAATTAAAAATTTTAATCATAACATTCTAAAATAATTATTTTTTTGAGAAATTTAGATAAGAAAATTATTACTTGAATTTAATGAATATGAATATAATATAAAAAATAATTAATTAATGATATATTATATTAATTTTTAAAAATTAATAGATAAAAATCCATCATATTAGATTAAGACAGCCTAATATAAATTTTTATTTATAATTTTTTTCAAAATATTCTTCCTAATTTTGCTATAATAAATCATGAATAAGCAAACAAACTACAAGATGTCAAATTTTAGACAAATAGTTTTAAGTTGTCATTAAAACTGCTCGGTAACACTTCTCTCCAATCAAATCACTTTCCTTTCAATAGAGGTATTGTCGAGAATTTTTTTGAGTTCCTGATGGTCTCACAAAATTTATTATTATTATTTTTTTTGGACTTTTAGGCCATTTAAGACAAACTAGCACATAAATCACATACGCACGCAAAACTTGAACCTAAAACTTTTTGTTTGGTAGCATGGCTCCCAATCAATAAACCAAAATGAGCCGTATAGTCTCACTAATTTCTCATACTTCAACAAATTTCTCTCAACAACATTTCTATGCTCAGCTTATCTTCCATATTTTTTCTCAACAAGTCAACAAATTATCTGATCAATACAACAACAAGCATGTATCCTATTATATGGGGCCGGCTACATTAATTTATTTTTCTCCATTATGTCTGTAATAATTGGTTTGCCAGTTCAACTGAACCGGCCTTATTATATTAGGCAAGCAGGCGCACGAATAAGGCGAACCAAGCGAGTGAAGTAGACGGATCGAACATGGGCGCGAACAAGGCTAGTGGGTTCGGATCATGTTTTCGAGCAAGGAAACGTGTGTGGGAGTGAAAGGAAGCAACTTCTCATGGGAGATATCTTCATTTTGCTCACTCCAGTGGAAGTAAAACAAATGTGAGAAGCTCTGAATGAGAGGAGACTGACAGAGAGAAAGAAAGAGAGAATAAGAGCGAGATTCGAACAAGCCGAAGGAGAAGATGGAGGTGATCAAGGGATCGTAGCCGAGCAGCAAGGGAGAAGAGCATGATGCATATGTGTGTAGGGTGGAATGAAAGATGATAAAGGTGACTATTTAAGATAATTATTCAAATTTATTTTATAACATTTTAGTTAAATAATAATAATAATAATAATAATAATAATAATAATAATAATAATAATAATAAATGATAATAATAATAAACCTAAAGGTTCTATCTAATACTTAATTATTAAATTGAAATTATTGATTTTTTTTAACAAATTAGTAAATGTTATTAAGCAAATTTTAGAATAGCTTATTTTGAAAATTATTACATTAAAGTTTTAATATTATAAATAGATGGTATAAAGAGAGGGAGCATAAATTCATATAAGATTTTAAATTAGATGAAGAATAAATGAAGCATATATTTTGTTCTACATTTTATTTCTAAGAATAAAGCTACTCATCCATCTGAGTATCCTTAACACTTAATTTTATACTTCTCTTTCCAAGGCCAACATTCAACACCATAAAGCATTGCAGCCTTGAAGGTCTCACCACCATCTTATAAAAATTTTCTCTTAAGTTTGAGAAGTGTTTTTCTATCACACAACGGAACCGATGCATTTCTCCACTTCAACCATCGAACTAGAATTCTACTAATAATATCCTCATCTCACCATCGCTCTAAACAATAGACTTGGGATATTTAAGATGTGCACTCTTTTTTAATGACCTGATCACCTTATGTTACAACCTTGCAACTAAATCTATTACTATTATAATTACATTCCATATATCCAGTTTTAGATCTACTCAAACAAAATCTTTTAGATTGTAAGAATGACATTCATTATTCAAGTTTTTTATCAACTCTCTTTCTCTTTAGTCTAATCAACAAGAAGAATATCATCAGCAAAAGCATACACCAAAGTACATCCTCTTACTAATGACTCATAAGAACATACATGACTAAAGCAAAAAGATATGAGCTTAAAGTTAATCGTCGATGTAATCCATCTCAAATAGAAAATTACAAATTATCTGATCAATAGATAAAAATGCATTTGCAAATAACATTTTTTTTTTTTTGAATAACATTTGATGAGTTAATTTCATCTAATAATTTCCTCTAAAATCAATAGGACCTTCCAATATTATTATTAACTTTTAAATCAAGCTTAATCAACCTTGGACCAATTTAATCCCCCAACAATAGATTAAATCAATTTATTGAAGGACATGAATGCTTATCATTAAACAAGAACTAGTGTGGTAATTAATTACTAAGCATGTAATATATGTTGAAGCTTATATTATAAGCCTAGCTTTTTGCATATTACTAATTATTATGCCTCAATAGAAACAGTTAATCAATGATTGAAAAAAATATTAATTAATTCGAATTTATGACATAATCAGAAATAAAATGACCATAATTATTAATTTGAGTAATTACCAATTTTAATTAATTTGAATTTAATAATCATCATATACAATTTTATTAAAGCAATTATAATATCTTAAAACTTACCACAATTAATTTACAAATTCTCTAAACAATCTTAATATAATCTCCAAACTATTAATGTATGACCAATTTAATTCCATAGTATCACATTGTTCCAATTTAATCCCTCAACAATACAAAATTGATTAAAAATAATCTCACAAATTAGAATTATGATATTAACTTAATCTTTCATTTATACAAAATTAATTCTAATTTTAATAAAAATAAGTCATTTTGAATCAATTTCATATATAGTACTCAAGTGAATTAAAAATTAAAGCAACATGATTCTTTGAGACTTAGGCCTCATTTGGGATAGCTTTTTAAAGCAACTTTTTAGTCCAGAACTTTCTTGAACTAAAAATTTTTGTGCTAGAAAATTATTTTAGAAAGTCATAAAAAAGTTATCCCAAGCTTCGTTTGGGACAATTATTTTATTATTTTTTAAAGCGGCTTTTTAGTACAAAATTTTCTTTAACTAATTTTTTTTACTAAAAAGCTGTTTTAAAAATAATAAGAAAGCTATCCCAAACGAAGCCTAAATTAATTATATACAAATAACTACAGCATCCAAAACATAAACATGTTCCTTATTATGTAACAAAAAAAATATCATATAAATGGATTTTCTTAGGAACCATCAAACAGGGCCAGGCATGGATCAACGGGAAGGGAATGCAGCATAAACTGTTTAACTTCGAAATAATTAATGGATCATAAATAATCTAAAAACAGAAGTTTCAACAATTCTGTTAAGTTCTTTTGTTTTTTTTTGGAATAGTGGGCGATAAATCATAAAATGTGCGGCACGAATTTGCGATGTGACGTAATAAACTTCCCCAGCCACAACGGTGCAGATGCATCCACAGATTTATAAGTGTTTAAGCTCCAAAATCATGAGGGCCTGAGCCTGCTGCAGGTGATCTCATAGATAACGCGTAGAATGCTCTTAGAAGCCTCCTCAGTAGGCAGTCTTAAGAGCTTTGCGACTTTACCGAACGCCATCTGGTGATTCATAAGAGCATCTCCTCCCACTGTATCTACTCCAAGCTCCTTGTGTAGCTTTGGTGGAGACAAAGCCCATTGCATCGCCCAGATGGCAAGAGGACGCATGTAGCAAAGAGACCTGTATTCTTCCTTATTGTTCCAGGCTTCCGGAGTCTGGAACGAGTACCTGTAATCATGGAATTGGCAACCAGTAAGAACCGCAACAGCAGAACCAAGATCATCTTTAAACTGAGTGATACTTTGAATAATATCTTCAAATTCTATCGGCAATGGAATCATCAAAAGCTTAAGTGTGAAAGAGTTTATCTTCAAGAGGCTGTAATTTGAGAAGAATAATATAATATCCTTGGATGGATATGCTTCAATAAAATGTGAAATAAGCACCAAAACAAGGTGAAATTAGAAAGGTGTTAGCATGAAAAGAGAACGCGGAGAGTACATTTGATTTCTTAAGATTCACAGTATAGGAAACAGCTTGTAACCCTGTCAAGATGCAAGGGTGGGAACCTCAATATAGTAGTGACAGGTTCTCCACGCAGCCCGAACTCTGAAAGATAAGCGCCTAAGGGTTTCAAGGGCTCTGGTGAGCTAAGAAACATGTAAAAAATCATAATCAGGAGCTGTGATATAAAAATTTCATCTAACTACTCCCTCATTCCACGTTTATACGTCTTCATTCCATAGATATGTTAGGTTCACCGATAGTGCAAATACTGTTTCATTCAATAATATTCTAATATAGTATAATAACAGAAAATTTCAGCTCAAAAAGCATATTGGTATGGTCTTGCTTTGCAGCGTTGTATTTGCCCTCATTGCATGTATACCATGTAACATGGGTTATGGTTTGCACAAGTTGGCATTTATAGGAGCTCCACCTGCAATAAAGCGCAGCAGATGGAAGAAAAAGTGGCGTAGCATTTAGTCTAATTACTAGCAAAGTATTTCCCTAGCTTAGCTTCCCTCCTCTGTCCACAACACCCCTTCTATATTATCACAACTTTGTCCACAACACCCCTACTCTGCTCTTCCTATCCTACTGTGGGCTCCGAAAATTCGGCCCCGGCCTCCGCCCGCTTTTGCTTTCTTTTCGGGGGGAGTTTTAAACGATTTAAGTTCCGGGGTAAATTTTGGAAGGCAGATTGGTTTGTAGATAAGACACTACCCAGATATTTCACCCTCATTTTGCGAGGACTTTATGATCTGAGTTTTGGTTTCCTATAGGCGCAAGCCCCTATAGTTAATTACCCCTCCCGATCACGAGAGAGAACTTTCGATTAAGGCTAGTCGTCAATCAGATACGTAAGGGATACGTGCATCTGGTATATAGTAGCAGCAATGGGTATTTGAAATTTGGAGAATTTGATATTTAAAATAAAAATTTCACCATCTTGCACTTAAAGCGGATGCTGGGGGAATGGATGATAGACCCGATCAAGATCCCATGGTTCCATCATCCCGGGCCATCGTGGTCCCTGGTCTACTTAGTCAGAGGAGGTAGTCGACCCAACCTGACAGAAGGATCCTTGTCGGCAGCCATGGGTTGCTTCGTCCAAGGGTACCTTATAGACCTAGGGGGAGTGTTTGTCTAAGGGGACAAATTTGAATTCACCTTAGCTAACAGAGGGCTTTGTGCCCTATCGATCATATCCTATTGATTCATGTCTCAAGGATTTGATGCCATTGAGGAGCATACGGGCTCTGGCCATAACCATAATATAATGGTGCCATTTGGCGGCGACCACCTAGTTCAGAGGGCCCCGAGTCATAACCGTTTATCCTGCAGTGCCATTTGGCGGCGAAACTACCGGTTAGAGGACTCGTACCACGTCCTTACTGGCAAGAGATTGTTTGAGAATGGATCCTAGTGATATTTTCGACTAGGCATTAGCTCTATGTGAGCTGAAGTAAATTTTGATTTATCCACCTCGGCAAACTGTTTCGGAGGGTGGATGGATTATGTTTTAAGTGATTGAATGGTGTTTATTTCAATTTTAAATATCTTGAAATGGGATTTCTTGGAGTTTTGAGCTTTGGATTTTGGGTATTTGGATGGCGCTTTGAATCATTTGGAATAGACCCCTCCGGTTGAGATATGCATTCAACACGGCCATCATCGGGGTGTTTGGGGTCATTCACATTTATGGGTTGAACCTTGTCCACTCTATCGAGCTGCCGACAGAGGATCAGGTTTCGTAGGCTTTGCGCCTTTGTAAGTAAATTCTTTTGATTATAGGCCTTGAAGGCCTAATATGAACGTATAAAATAAATACTCCGGTCGATCTGGCGATCGCATATTTATTTAATGGTTCAAGCCGTGTCAACTTCTATCTACCTGAATAGAAGGATCAGGCTCGAACTTGAATTCACTTATTGACCCACGCAGCATCCCTAGACGTCACGTGTGTACCAATAACACGCTCGCCGGGGCCCATGCGGGTTATGATTGTATTTGCCCCTTTTTTGTTCCTATGTGTATACAAATTAAGGTGCACATGTGCGGGGGTACATTTAGAATGTTTATAAACGCCTTCTGTCTGCTTGTACAGATGTTACAGATTCGGTGGTGTAGCATCATAGGATCTCTGCTACTGTTGCTGGTAGACGGGTAGGTGTGTAAGAGTCTTCTGCAGTAACTTGTAGGAGCTCGTACTTGATGACGGTTTTCTGTATTTGTTTAGAGGCGACACTTTATATTTATGGAAGGTCTCCTATGACAGCTCGTAGGAGCTCATATTTGTCGCAACATTTCAATATTTGTTCGTAGGAGGAATATTAGATGCATGACCATTGTTCATCAAGGAACTTGCAAGTCTCAACGATCTTATCCAACTTAATGTCCAGGACCCGGTTGAACTAAGATTCATTCACTCCATAATGATCTGATTCAGTTTTCTATTCTCCAGAAATCGTATAGAAATTAGTGGGACAACTCCTTGATCATCGCATAAGAATTAGTGGGTAATTCCTTGATTATGTTATCATTATTATTTGCTGTTGTTGGCTTCAATAAAGGATCAATCCTTTGAATCTTGGATGACTGTATGTTTACTGATGTTTGGTACTTGGAGATTAGTGACTGATATTCTTTAAAATAAGCTGAGGTATTTGGATACTCTTGTTATTTCCAGTGTTCGTCGATGTCAGGACTGTTTTCTTCCCGAGTATAAGATCAGGAAGAGATTTTGGAACACCAGGAAGTTTAGTTCGAATTTACTCAAACATCTCTTTACCGCAGCATTGAGTTGTTTTCATACCTAACGTACTTGCAGCATCTCAATCATCGCTGCTGTAGGCATATTCATCCTGCGTACTTATTCATTGTCTTTGGTAGATGGATTACTGCATGTGGCATATCTCTTCAGATTATTTATAGATGTGTGCATTTGTATCCAGGGGGATTCGATATACCCGTTGTTGTTATCCACGAATATGCAATATCATCCATCCTTGCTCATAAGGAATGATTGTGTTCACTATAATCTCTTGGACATACTTATAGAAGGGTCATCACACTGGCATCATATCCATCTTCATCATTCGTTGGTGGTCGTTGATTAGACTTGTTTGCAAAGGGACTAGTCTTCCACTATCAACTGATGATGATATCGTCTTCAATCTATAGGCGAATTGCTGCTTGTATTATGGATTTCAATGATGTATATAGGAGTGCATTCTGTAACTATTCGTTGTTCTTGTCATTTGAGTTCCCTTGCATATTATTCAAGTTCTATCCTTTATATAGGTTTGGGCCCAAGTCTAGTTCATGCTTAAGTTCAAACCCAATATATGTTTACTATATTCATTCGACTCTTCTATGACCCTTGAAGGTTTAATCTCTTGTTCAATTTGTTCAAATCTGGTTGAAGCTCCTTGCTCCTAGTTCCTTTTAAATCCATGTCAAGTTTTGTTTGCTTGATGTCAAGTACCCTGCTGTTTGATGCAGATTCAGGCTCAAAATAGATTCAATTTTGAGTTCAAGTTCTGGTCTAAATCTGAATAGAAACTCAAGTCTTCTGTAATGCATTTAGGTTCCTTGTGTAACTCAAGTTCTAGTCCAGATCCTCGTCATTTGATTCAGTTTAGGACTTCTGTAAGTTTCCTTGTTCTATTTAGTTCAAATCTTTGATATTTGGTTCAAAGTCAAACTCTAGTTCAGTCCTTGTAGCTTGAAACGAAGTCGATGTTCAGCCTGAATCCAATTTGAATTCATATATGGTCCTTTGTGGTCCACATTTTGTTCCAATTTGAGTTCAGTTTGAGTCCACTTTGATTTAGGTTGGATTTTATGTTCATTTGAGTTCAAACAGGTCCGAGTATAGTCATATTTTCACCCGAAATTTTGGCAGCCTCATGGCGTCTCCCCCGTTTAGGGAAAACTACGAGAAAACTGGGTCTTTCCCACCACGCTAAGAAAAATGTGTATGGTAGGTGCCCTCTTTCGAGGACACCGCGGCCGTGTAAAGTCTTTGTCCCCACCACGCTAAGAAAAGCGTGTATGGGTCTTCGATAGGTACCTGCATTGAAAGAGCACAGTTTGCTTTCCCTGCAGGTACAGAGCCGCGTACGGGTACTTAAGAGTTGTCTCGGCCACGTTAAGAAAAGCGTGCACCAGGCTTACCCACCTCGTCGTAGATGTCGCACCGGGTTCCCTTCCCACCACGCTAAGAAAAGCGTGTATGGGCGGTTTGCCGGCCCGACACAAACGTCGAGGATAGGATTTTGGGTGATTACCCGCTCGTTGTAGGCATTGCACCGGGGCCCCATCCCACCACGCTAAGAAAAGCGTGTATAGGCGGTTTTCCGATCCGCTGCAAACAACGAAGTAGGCTCTTGGAGTTTTAGAGTTGAGGGATTATACCTTGGCGACCGGCGAAGTTGACACTATCAAATGTGCACGATGAACCAAGGCACAAAAAAAAATCTATTTCTTTCTTTTTTTTTTCTTTTCTTTTTCTTTCTTTTCTTTTCTTTTTTTTTTCTTTTCTTTCTTTTCTTTTCTTTTTTTTTCTTTTCTTTCTTTGAAACATATATAAAGTATACTAATAATACTAACTACTATTATAATAATTATAATAATAATAATGATATTAATATTAATAATGTTAATGATAATAATGTTAATATTAATATTATAATTATATTATATCATCACAATATTATTATTATTATACAACATTAATGATCTTATTAATGATGATAATAAAGTATTATGATAAATAATAATATAATACTAATATTAATATTTACACTAATAATAATTAACATTAATAATAATAATAAACATAATTATCATTAAAATTAATAATGATAATAACAAATATTATTAGTATTAGTTATCAAGATTAATAAAAATCATGCTAAAATGAATACAAAAAGGTTTAGAGAATTTATACCAGTGTTGGGTAGGCTGAGTGGACTCAATTGAGTGAACTGAGTTAGATTGGTTGAATAGAGAGAGTGAGTGAGCTGAGTTGGGGAGTGAGTTGGCTGAGTTGGGGTTGAGTGGGTTTAGGCAATTAGGCTAAATCCCTAATAGAGGAAGTGGTCGGGTATGAGGCCGGGCAGAGTGGAATCGGGCAGAGGGGGAGTCGGGTCCGTTCGCAGAGAGGAGATAGGGCTGGATCGCGGGAGTGGGATTGGAGGTCTGTGAGGTCGGCGGGTCTAGGGCAGGAGGTAAGGGGGATGCTCCTCTTCTCTCTCTCTCTCTCTCTCTGGGTCGGCGGGATAGAGGCGACGGGAGGAGGCGGCTTGGGGCGTTCGGTCGCAGGGAAGCAGAGAGCGGAAGCTCTCGTGTAGATAGCGAATGGAAGAGAAGGGTAGGGAGATTGGGACGTTTGCGGCTAAGGGAGGAAGTTCTGCCTCAGAGTGGAGCCTTTGTTCGCGTTTTAAAGGCGGAGGCAGAGGCGGGAAAGGACCTCCTCGAGCGGAGTTTGAGCAGAAATCGCGGAGAAGCGACTCGAAGGGCGCCGACTGCGGGATTTGCGGCAGAGGTACGATCTTCCTCTTTTTTTTTTTTTTGCGTTCCTTTGGGTATGATCCGTAGGTCAACACTTGCTTTTCTTAAGTGTCAGGACTTCATTCACCTCTTTCCTGTATCTATCTAAATACTTCGTCAAATTATATGAAGTTCGTTCTTATTGATTCTCCCTGACCATATCATATGACATTTTTAGGGGCACAATCATATCCATTTCCATGATTCCATGCCCTTCCTATGCATCCTCAAGTGTACCACACATTAAATTTTACCAAAAGTAAATTGATACCTTAAAAATGCACTGATTTGCCATCTGATGTATCAATAACACCTAGTTAGTATTATTCTTAGTGATAATAGAAAGTAATCTTCTCCCATAGCAAGTGAGGCGAGAAAGTTTGTAAGCATCCAAAAGGGTTCAGAATGATAAGTGATAAGAGTGTAAGATAAATTCATTGTCTTATATCAATTTCCGGCTCAGTGATCCACTAGTGGAGCACCTCTGTTCTGCAGTCTGATTTCCTTCCATCCGTTGGATGTCTGCTCGGGTAATCTACATCATTGATGTGTAACAAACTATCTTAACCTTCTTGTATATTTACTGTTTCCTAGAGCTGATTACTGTAAGGTAGAAGATAATACTTTCCTACCAATGCTTGCTGTAACTTCCTGTGTCTGTAAGGTTCTTCGCTCAGATTAATACAGCAAGCTCCTTCTACAAGAAATACATACAATGTTGTATTCAGCACTTTATCCTGTATTCATATTGCCGTTTAGCATGTTTCAGCTGCTGCAGATATTCATCACAGAATGCTTAATCAGGATTGCCTGTCTCTATTCGGCCAAAAGGCTAACTACATGCAACGAGGCATTGGAAGCTTCTTTTTGTCAGGTAAGTTCCATTAATCTGAATCTTACATGTCTAATGATGAGAGATAAAACCAACCTAGCTCAGGACACCAAATTTCTCTAATATATGAGTTGTAATGGATGACGCTTTCATGTTGGTTTGCTGAAATTTCTTTTTATGCATTAAAGAAGCAATATGAATGGCATAACCCATACTTTTCCTAGTTGAATACACAAATTAGCATCCTGAAATACAAAATTGACTAACCCTAGTCCATCTGCATGGAAATATCCCCCACCCCCAACGAGGAAGGAAGGGCAACTCAGTCTTCAATCTAAACAGTGCCCCCTCCCACACACACATATTGCAAGGACTCGATCTATAACCTATTCCAATACAAAGTGTAGGATCTTAGGCTTTTAACCAACTCTCCAAAAACTGAAGGTGGTAGGAATGGCCAAACCGAGGTCTCTATAATTTCAAGAAAATGTCCATGGAAGATTCTCTTGGCCCAAGCACACCCTTGACCTTTATAAGACTAGAACCCCAAGCCATATATAGATTGTTCTGCTTGGGAAAAAGCCCTTACGAGACAGAAATCCTCATATTAAAATAAAGAACGATATAAGTAGTCTCAAGAGTAGTAGAACGTACCCAAGTCCTTCCTTAGACCATGCAGCTTCATATACTCCTTGTGCAGTTTTAAAACCAGCTTCTGTCATGCCTTCCTGAATCATAGTTGCAGCAACAGCATATGTAACACCGGACCATATCTCTCTTGATTGCATTGCAGACATATCAAAACTGCCATCAGGTCTCATCCCATTGACAGCACCCCGCTTGCCATTCTTGTATTTCAAAACATTGAAATGATAAACTTTCTCAAGTGCAGTGCTGGCTTTCTTCTCATCAACTATTGGAGATAAACCACATGCTCTGGAGTACCTGAAAATGAGCAATTACTTGAGTTTATGCATGGCAGCCACATCAAAGCACTGTTTTTAATGGAGATAGCATGATTTATTGTTAGAGTGCTTTATTTACGGGATCTTACCATCTAGCTAGGATTAAAAGACTCGAGCTTCAGTAACAAACATAAGATTAAAAAAAGTAGGAAATGGTAGAGATAATACGGCAAGTTAAATTCCAAGATTGAAGACAGAACGAATTAAATCCTAAACTTATTCACCCGGAAAGATAGATCTGAAATTTATCTTTTATCTCAGAAAAAAGTAGAAAAAAACATAGTTTTCTAAAATACCATTGTCCAGCCAGTTGATCTGCCTGAATTGATGAGCTTATCTTGCCACCACTACTATCATAATTGAAGTAGGAACCATTCCAAAGCTTCTCGTAGACAGTCTTGGCCTTCTGAAACTTATTCCAGAATAATTGCTCTGCAGCTTTATCACCAATTTCATGTGCCATAGCTGAAGCAGCCTGCAGGGCAGCCACCCATAAACCCCCACTATATGCACTAACACCATTAACTGACCAAACATCATAGGTCTGATCAGGGAAGCCCTCATTCTCAATCATTTCATCTCCATCCTTATCAAATTGATCCATATAAGCCATTGCAATATATACTGAAGGCCAAACCGCTCGTGCAAAGGACTTGTCACCTGTGACAATTGTATCTCTATAAACTTGTAGGACAAATTTAGGATTCAAGTCCTTCCACCTATTTGTATCATGAAGAATATAAGCATTAACTTTGAACCAAGGGTCACACAATCCAAGATCATGAGGAACTGCACCAAGAACCTTCCTTGAAACCCACTTGCCATCATACAATATCTTTATTTTCTCAGGGTCATGCATTGTCACAGCAGCAGCAAAGTCTCTTTGAATGCTGAGCTCAAGCTTCGGAAAAAGCATGATAAGGGCAAAAGACGAGTAGAAATGCACATCATATGTGTTCCACATATAATATTCAATGCCTTCAAGGTAAAGTAACTGGCCAATATTCTCTTCTCCTTGGAGAAATGATGTACCAAAAGCAGAATTTGAGGCAATAGGGGTATTAATTTTTTCAAGTGTAGATGCCATCCTATCAAGGATATCAAGTGAAGTGTTATTTTGAGGGATAGGCTTTCTTAAAGTTTCAACAACTGGATTTGATATATCAAGAGAGAACTTTCTTTCCTCAATTGTTGCTAAGCTCTGCACAGGTGGCAACCCATCTGTAACAGGATGTGTTCAGTTTGCATCCTAGGAAAACCACAATCTTTGATCTTACAAAAAATATTCTTAATACCTGTCCAAATGGTTCCTCCAGCATTAAGATAGTATAGCTCATTGAAGAGGGTGATAGGATACCTGAAAAAAGAAATTCGAGAAACTTTGAAGCATTCTGGCAAAAGAAACTGTGGCCAATTCCAACAATAAAATTACAATTTATACCATTCTGGAAGTTCATTGTTTTGCAGAATAGGTCTTTGCCAGTCATCGATTTGGGATTCCCAAAACCTGTGGTCTAGTGAGATGAAGACAAGGACTTAACAGGTTATTAAAGAATGCTTATGAAACAAAGTAAAAAAAAACATGAAATTCTGTGGGTTAGACAATTACATTTGATATTTTCCCCCAAGTTAAAGATGACATTTATACATTAATAATCAGAGTGCTAACAAAGGCTATCATTAGTTATCAAAAGGGCAAGAACTATTTCTACAATGGATTTGAAAACAAAATAAAAGTTTCTTTTAAAAATAATTGTGTTTCTATAAACTTTCTCCTACCTAAATTAAGTAGGATAGTATTTATTTTATTATGCTGATATTTGTTTCCAATAAAAGCAAGTCCTTATGGTTAACTATATCCAAGAGAAATGATCTTCTAAGAATACTCTCGATCAAAATAGTGAAAATATTCCTGTGATTTCAAAGTTTAAAGAAGGATATTGTTTTGAAATTTTAAATGTTATTATTTCAAAATTGAAATAGTTCTTTTCAAGAATCAAATGAAGAAGAGTAGGTAACATCGGATTATGAGAGGCCCATAAATACTCCAAATGATCCTAAATTAGACTTTAAAACTTTAAAGTTTTAAATTTATTATTTGAGTAGTTTATTTTATTAAAATTTTGGGGTTTACATTTCATCAATATGAACGAGAAAAGATCCAGGCGTGAGAACTTATTATGTAGCAAATGAGAAACTATCAACCTTGGATCCTAAAACTAAGATAAAAACTACTATACAAGAATTAGGTTGAACCTAAGTCAAATGAAATGCAAGGGACTTCCAACTTTCAACTGTAATAGGGTTTAAGCAAGCTCGATTTTATTGATCTTACAATCCTGCCTGGAAATGACTATCAGCTAAACCTACCTAGTCACTTCAAAACCTTGATATTAAAATCTTGATGCAATAAAGATAAGCTAGGCTGTTTTGATTTTAGAAATGAGACTTACAACTTAGCAAGTAAAGTCAAACAGTATGACCATAAAATATATGCAAATCCTTTGGGGCTTTTTCTTTTTTTCTTTTTTTTACTTTTTGAATTCATAGATGTAGTTTCTATTTGATTTTATTTTATTCTTTATTTTATAGAAAAGTTTTGTTCTGAAAAGATCTATCATAAGAAAAAAAAAAACACAGGCTTTCCTAAAATCAAGCATGCAAGTTCTGTGTGGCATACTAGTTCTGACTTTGGTTATAAATCAAGTTGTGATTTTGGTTGTTAATCAAGTAAGTTTTAAATGATGATCAGTTTTGATTTTTGGTCAGGTTTTACAATTAAGTTCAAATTTCAGTTTCGGATCAAATTTTGTAATCAAGTAAGTTGTATATATTTTTTTTAATTCAAATTTTGAATTATTGAATTAGAATATTCTGATGCAATAAAATATAAAATAGTAACAAAACATCAGAAAAAAATGAAACAAAGAAACAACCTACCCTAAAAATCTAAAACTGGTATCCTATCCATCACCTAGTGTATGCTAATCTGAGAGTACCATTTTATTATTTGTTTGACATTTCATTTTTTAATTTTAAATTTATCAAATGATCCAGAGGTGATTTAAATTTGAGTTCTAATGGTTTAAAATCTTTTCATTTAAGTTTTAAGGGTTTAGGTTTCATTTTTATTTTAAGATTTTAAAAAATACTGCAAATGCATATCATTTACCCTAAGGTGTACCGTGTTATTTAAAGTATCCTAAATATAATAAGGTGTAAAACTTACCCAAGGGATGAGATGAAACTTTAGAGTGTCTCAGAGGCAATTAAATATGTTTATAATATTTTATTATTAAGGATTTTATCTAGGGGTTTATGAGAGCAAATTCCATTTTAAATTTGACGAGTTTAAAAATTATTAGTTTATTACTTCCTATAATTTTGTGAGTTCATAAAAATTTATTTGGTATTACTTTGATTTTTCTTGAATTATTATTGAATTTTCTAATTTTTAGATTATTTTATCTTATTATTAAATCAAGAGTTTATTAATTTTTTTTTAGATTTAGATGATGTTCAAAAATTATAAATGATTCTCTAAAGTTAGGGACAACTTTAAGAACATCCGATAAAAATTTAGAATTATTCTAAAATTTATGTTATTTTTAATTATTTAATGATGAAAACAAAGCTTATTATTAAAAAACCTCCAAAAATTATGGGAAAATTCTTAGAGAATATAGATATCTAGAGGAACTTAATTCCCAAAAGAATTTGAGCTTGTTTGTATTTAATTTCAATTTTTTGAAAATTTTATATTATTAAATGACCTCATTATTGTTTCTAACTTAATTAACACCAAATTTGATGAAATTTGTCATAGGAGCTAGATCTGATTCTATGACAATTTCATTAAAATTTGACGTCAATTGAAGTCCTTTCTAATTTTTTTAGCAAAATTATTAAAATATATATTTTGATTTTAAACCCTCGAAATTTTGATTCAAAGTTTCAAACTGTTTTCAGAAATTATCGAAGACCCAAGAAAATTTATTTAAATTTTTTATGGATTTATTTTGATTTTGGTGAATTTTTCAAAATCGAAGTCAATTAAAGAATCCCTGTGAGACCTAGGAATCAGGTTTTGCATTTTGAATAATCAAATGTACTCAAACTTTCATAATTTTTTTTCACATTTAAAGATGATTTATAGAATATTACTTAAAAATTTAAAATCATTTAGAGTTATTTATGATTGATTATGATTTATTTAAATCATCATTTAAAATTTGATAAAGTGTGTTTACTATTTTAAATTTATTTAAATTTATTTTTCTCTAATTCTAGGTTTCATTATGAGTTCAATGCACTTTACCTTATGTTTTTGGGAGTTTTCTTGACCTAGTTAAGAATTTTAAAGTTTCAATTCTTTTATAAGAATTTTCTTAATATTAGAATTAGGAATTGATAGTTAAACCCTTTGATGAATTTAAATCTTCATGACACTTGAACCATAAACCCCTAGTGATTTAAGGATCAATCTCTATAAATTTGAACACATTTGGAGTTATCTATGATTTTTAATAATTGATTGATTTTAAAATTGAATTTTTATTAAAAATTAGGAATCCTATTTTCTGATTCCAAAATAGTTTGAAAATATTTTTCTACATTCTATGATCTATTATGGTTCTTATACAATTTATTTCATAATTTTATGATTTTTTTTGAATTATTTATGAATTTTATCAGATTTCTATATCCATGAGTATCCGAACCGAATCTTGAATTAGGGTTTAAGAATTTTTTAGACAAATGGAGGAACCTCTAGTAAGCATCATTGATGGAGGAATCATACTCGAGTTTGGAGGGAGATTATAAGAGAGATGGGAAAGAATACTAGCAAAACAAAAATAAGAAAAATATTGGAGGGTAAATATTTGTATTTTATTTTTTATTTGGGCTAATGGACATTTATTTCTCTATGTGACCATAGAAGTAGTTGGATCTCATATATTCACTCAATTCTCTTATGTTCTTTTTCTAGTGTTCACCATGCAGAATTTTGTCCGATTATCGTGACCATCATTGCTCTTGGGCACATGCATTTCCCCAAAAACTGCATCAAGGCTAAATACTTTGAAGTTCTACTAGAAAAATGAGAGCAATGGCACATGAATAAGGGAACGTGAAGATCAACCAGTTCGATGACAAGGATTTCAAGAATTAGAAGATGAAATGAGGAATAGTAATGTTAGAGAAAGTTGCATCCAATTCTCTTTGAATTAAAGCCGAAAATTATGAACCAAGAAGACTGAGTTCTTCTAGATAGGCAAGTGTTGGGAGTCATGTGTCTTTCAGTGACAAAGAATTTGGCCTTCAACATATTGTATGAGTGGACCACAACTAATGTGATGAAAGCCCTATCAGAAATGTACTAGAAGACTTTAATGAGCAGCAAGATTATACCTAATGAGAAAAAATTTTAATCTTAAGATGACTGCAGGCATTTCAGCAGCAAGGCATACCAATGAGTTTGATTTGATTACAATTCAATTGAGTTCAGTTGATATCAACTTTAAAGGTAATGTTCGTATATTAAGGTTGCTATCATCACTACCTAAAACCTAAGCTAAAACTAAGTCATCTATTAATAGTCATGTGATAGATCGATCCAGCCTGGACCGACCTTGGCCTACCAGCAGCAAAATAGAAGTTCCACCCCAGTCATTGCCACCCCCATTGGGGTGGGCCCAACAGACATATTAAGGAGGGATTAATGAGAAATTAGGAGGAAAATTTCAAATTGAGGGGCTGTTTTAACATTAACTATATTTTGTATGTTTTAAATATATTGTTTACCCTAGGGTTAGGTTTTTATCTTGTAATTTTTGAAATTTGGAGGGTGCTTTGGATTTGTTTGGGCTCTAGCGGCGTCTAGATATTTGGGAGAGCCGGATCCTCCTCTCCAATTGAGGATCCATTATATCTTGCTGTTTTATTTTATCTATTATCAATAAAATCCTTTCTCGCTAGTTTTTTCCACCAAAATTCCTCTTAATTTCTAGTTTGGACATTGTTGAAATTCAAATTCAGCTAAGAGAATTCACTCTCTCTTAAGAGTTTTTTCTATCATATTGGTATCAGAGCATCGTTCCGTGGTCCCTATGGCCGGGAGAAAAGTGGAAGTATTGGAAGGAGAGATGAGACAATTAAAATCAAATTTTGTGGAAAAGATTTCTGAATTTGGGTTGGATCAAGAAAAATGTCACTTCGACATGAATCGCGCTTTGCAGCCATATAATTATACTCTCCTTGAGGCAGATTGTAGTTAACCAGATTTTTCTTGAGGGCAGTGTCAAGGTTTAGTTATATCTGGATCCTTACTTCCCATGAGCGCAAGCAAACATAGTTAATTATCCCTCTTAATACGTAAGAGAGAACTGTCAATTAATGATGAATAATTTTAGATGTTTTTAGTCTCAGTTGTAGGGGAAAATGGAGATAAACCCGATGCAGATCCCATGGTTCCGTCGTCCCGGATATACTGTAGGTTTTAGTATACCAACACTAGCGATTGTTGATCGTAGTGTCCAAGGAATCTGATTAGCAGTCATGGGTTGCCTCCTCTCAGGAATCCCGAGTAAACTGAAGTAATTATGAGTGAGTTGTAATTTTATAGAAGTTTGGGGTTTACATCTATTAGAATACCCAGTAGTTGATTTAGTTTGGAATTTATGACTTTTTTAAAAGTTACCTAATTAATTGAATTGATTCGAGGCTTACGGCTTCTGTTGGAAGTAGCCCGATCGTTTTAGAAGTGGATCTTACAGTTTTCATTGAAAGTTGCCCATAAATTTGAATTTGAGTTGGGTCTTACAGTTCCATTGGAAGTTATCCGTTGGTTTGAATTTGAGTTGGGTCTTACGGCTTACATTAGAAGTTGCCCGTAGGTTTGGTTAAAAGTTCCTCATTTTTTGTAGAGATTTTTCAAATAGCAAATCTTACAACTTCTCTTGGAAGATGCCTGACAATTTTGATAGGTCATACAGCTTCTGGATTTAGAAGTAGTCGAATGGTGGGTCTTACTGTTTCACTTAGAAGTGGCTCATTAGTGAGTCTTACAACCTAGCCCTGTAGGCTAAATTGCCCGTTGGCCTTGATTGTTTGGATAGATTTTATTGCTTCTCTTAGGAAGTTGCCTATTGGTGGGTCTTACAACCTAGCCCTATAGGCTAAGCTACCCGTTTGTTCAGTTTGAATAGGTTTTACGACTTCCCTTAGAAGTTGCCTGTAGTTTTGTTTTAATTTAGGATAGATTAGACAGTAGTTACTTCAGTTCAGCTCTTTACTGTCTTCACAGTAGTGTTTTATTTTAGTACCCTATTTTTTCTTTCAATGACTGCCTTTCTTCCAATACCCTACTTTTCTTTTAGTACCCAGCTTTTCTTTTAGTATCGTAGTTTAGCTTAGCACTTATGCTTTTCTTGTTTTAACAGTTGTTTCAGCACTCTGCTTATTCTTTGTTTCAACAGTTTAAATTTAGCACTGATGAGTTTTATTTCTTACTTGCAGGTATTTTGGAGCTTTGTACCTGCAGGAGCTTGCTTGGAGCATTGGAGAGTTCGCACAGGAGTTCTGGAGTTTGTTAATGTTTTGGAGAGTTTTTTTGACTTAGTTTTAGGAGCATGTTTTAGTGTTTAGCTTATACTTAGGGTTGATTAGTGGAAAATGCATCTTTTTTTTTAAGAAATGAAAAATCCTCACCAAATAGGCTCCAATTAGGTTTAAAATAATTAGTTAATTTAATTAACCAATTAATTAACATTTAAATTTCATCACTCTTGAATTTCAACTAATCAACTGCTCTCGAATTTTAATTGCTCTTGAATTTTTAGTGCTGTCGAATTTCAATAATCAACTAATATCAATTAATCCATTAATTTTAATTACTTAATTTCAATTAATTAATTTCAATTATTCAATTTCAAATAATCAATTAATTTTAATTAATTTCAATTAATAAATTACTTTAAATTTCAATTAATTAACTAATTTTCTAATCAATTAATTGATTTCAATTAATTTTAACTAATTAATTAATTAGGATTAATTTCAATTAATTAACTAATTAAAATTAATTTCAATTAATCAATTAATTTTGATAATTTAATTAATTATAATTAAGTAATTATTTCAATTAATTATTTTGACTAATTAATTAATCTAATTAATTAGTTTCATTTGAATTAATTAATTTAAATACATAATTGAATTAATCAATTAATTGATAACTTAATTTCAAATTAATAATTTTTGAATTTTAATTAATTAATTAATTTAAATTCAAGATTGATCGCTCTTCAATAACTCCTGAGAATTCGGCAACCTACCTGGGTCAGTTCAGCAGCCTCTTGGTGTCCCCTCCCCGTAAGGGGAGGTCGGAACGGCACTTGCCATGGTTTCTATCCACCCGGATCAAAGAGCGACGGCATAGGGTCTTCAAATTAGAAAATTCATCCGTCTGTATCAAAGATTACAGCACGGCTCTTCGAATTTAAAACCATCTCGCTCAGATCAAAGATCAACAGCGCAGGGTCTTCAATTTTTAAAATTCAATTCACCAAGATCAAAGATTCAACTGCCCGATGTCTTCACTTTGAAACTTTCCTGCTCGTATCAAAGATCGACGGCACAGTTCTCGGAATTGCCTGTCTATTTATTGTCTAAAGTAAACTCCATTTAGTTATATGGTAGTTAATTTTAATTAAATAAACCATTGCAGTCGGTTGCCATGGTTGTTCGTGTATAATGTAATATATGGTGGTCTGAATTATATTTTACTTGAGTGCACAGGAGAGGAGAACATAAGCATATACTTCAGTTTTGTCATTTTGGGTTAAGGCTATTAGAAGGCAAACCTACTATTTCACTTTGAATGCATATGCAGTAGAGACAATGCTTGCGTAGTGCTTATGCAAGGTAATAGATGGAATTGGCCTGGGCCACCAGATCGGATTGTTTGTGAGATTCGAAGTCAGAGAAGAGGACTGGATCAAGTGCTTATAGGGGACAAAGCCGAAGGAGGCGAAAGCTTAGGTCGGAACGGACATGCGGGCTCGCGTGCGGGCTAGGTCAGAAGCACCTGGGAGATCGCACGTAGCTGTTGACCTATATGCTATACCCAAAGGAACAAATAAAAAAAAGAGACTTAAAATTATACCTCAGCTCGTGTCCTGTGTGCAAACCCCGCCGAAAGCCTCTGCCAAACCCCGCAAATCCCGCGAAGTCCTGTAGCTTGGCGCCGTTCGCGTCACTTCTCCATGATTCCTGCGGCAGCTCCTTGATTCCACTCCCATATGCATCGTTAAATACCGACCCCAAGGCCTCCGATCTCCCACGCTCAACTCCTCCGACCCGCTGCCGAACTCCACACACGCAAAAATCCCACGCGAGATCCTCTTCCCCTTTGCCGAGCTCTGCCCTAACCAACGTCTGACCCCCTTTGCTTCGCCGGCTCAGAGAGAGAGTGAGAGAGAGAGGTCTTCTTCCCCATAACCCTACCTCCTTTGATTCCTTCGTGGTCGCCCGACTTCGCTCCTTCCACGACGTTCCCTTCCCGTAGGATCGGAGGTTGCGACATTTTGACGAAAGCAATAGCGGGAGCTCGCTGTTGTGTGAAGGTAATTTTCTCCCTTTCACCCACTACTTCGGCCAAATCCCGTGAACCTGCCGAACTTAAAGAGGGAAACGGAGGATTAATTCCGCCGTGAGATTTACGGGTGGCTCAAATCCCGTTTGACAGGATCTAGCATAAATCCTGCCCAAATCCTGTTGCCGAATATCCCTTAGGGCAAGACGGAGGAGAGTTTAAGAATTAATTACAGTTAATTTTCATTAATTATAATTTATGATAATTAATTTTAATTGATTAATTTTAATTAGCTTTAATTAAAGTTAATTTTAATTAAATATAACTAATTTTAATTAACCGTAATTATTTAATTAATTATAATTAATTTTATTAATTATGATTAATTTTAATTAAGGTTAATTCTAATTAATTATGTTTAATTATCATTATTGATTTTAATTAGAATTAATTAATATTAATCATTTATAATCAATTAAGATTATTTATAATTAATTATAATCAATTAAAGATAATTATGATTGGCTATAATTAGTTATAATTAACAAAGAAAAATGCAAAAGAGAAAGTGCTCTTCTCATTCTCTCGCCTCGGTCCACGTGCCAACCTCGTCGACATGCGAAGGTATAATCCTTGAACTCAGATTCCTGTTCTCGTCGTTGGCGGCGAGCTGGCAAACCCCCTACGCGCTCACGTAGCGTAGTGGGGAGGGAAGCTAGCGCGACACCTACGACGAGGCGGGCAATCGCCTTAAACCCCGCCCTCGACGCTTGCGACGAACCGGCAAACCCCCTACGCGCTCACGTAGCGTAGTAGGGTGGGAAACCGGTGCGGTGCCCGCGACGAGATGGGTAATCCCCGGACCGCTCATGTAGCGCGAGGGGGACAAAAATTAAGCACCCACATGTGGGGAAATTTCTGTGTTTCTTTGCAACAGGTGCCCAAGACCCCTAAACGCTCATGTAGCGGGCGGGGATTGAAGAAAAGTTTGCTGCCGTGGTGTCTACGGACATCTACCTGAAGCGCGCACGTCGCGTCGAGGGGAAGGCAGCCTCTTGGTTTTTCCCCTAAACAGGGGAGACGCCGGGAGGCTGCCGAAATTTTCAGTGACGCGGGGAACTTTAATTTGGATTTGGCATCAAACAAACAAAACATAATTTGAATTTGATTGGACCAAAAAATGACTTAATTGAATTCAAACTTAAAAAGATCTCTTGGACTCGAAGCAAATGACAAAAAAATCACAAAGACTTGAATTAACTTTGGGCAATTTGAACTCAAGAAAAGGACTTATGCTTCGAACTCAAATGAACAAGTTGAGGACCAAAGGTTGAGCTCAATATGACTACAGGGGACCAGACTTGAAAGCTTTTGAACAAGCATGGACATAATTTGAATTCAAAAGAACAAAAGAACTTGCAAGAACTTAAATTTAGACTTGCACTGTGGACCAATGACAAAGACTTGGATTTGATTTGAACTTGAATTGGATACAAGAGACTTGAACATTAACTTGAGACTAATTTGGATACTAATCAAGCATAATTTGGACATGATTTGAACGATTTAGACTCAAGAGAGAATTTGATTTGAATCTACATTGAACTCAGACTTGAACCTGCAAAGACTTTAGAAGATTCGGAACAAGCACTTGAACTTTTGCTTTGAGTTCAAACTGTACAACATCAAGTGGAACTTGGGCTTGATTGTGACTTGGTGTATACGTACTGGACTTACAAATAAAATCAAAATTAGAACTTGAACTTGATTTGAATATCAAGTGAACATAACTTGAATGCAAGTAAGGACCTGCAATTTGACTACAAAGAGCTTAAACTCACAAATTCGGATCGAACAAAGTGGACTAAGTGCAAAGGAACGAAATATTGGACCTAATCGAACTACATGCAAACAAGAATTAAATGAAAATGCAATCAAATGGCAAATGATCGTCATCCAAGCATTAACTGACATTCATTGTTACTCAATCAAGATCGAATGGAGGATGTATGTTCAACAAGGTACACAAGTCACCAAGTTATAGATTGGACTTTTAAAGGATAAATCATTGATGAACGAGCCTATATTCCTCCAAACAAGAATCATCATTAGGGTGAAGAGTGATGAAACTGAAGTGACTCAAGCTCTTCAATCAAGTTGATATCCATGCAATGATTAAACGAGGAGGATGATATGTGTCCACAGGCAATAATGATAAAAGACTCTTCATGCATACAACCGCTTGCTCGTAGATCAAAGTAGAAATACTCGCAAGCAAGGAAGGTCAACAAATATGTGGATCCACTGGTCTTCTGCGACGTATGATTGGTGCATCACAAATACAGACATATGTGGGTGATAAAGGCAACACCTTATACTCAACGTTAGTATGCGACCAGATACATTAAATCCTGCAAACGGTAGAGGAGTTCAACATGAGATAAACTACCAACCAAGACGTATTTGAAGAGTTAGAAACTAATACAGTTTGCATATGATCGACGTTATCCAATTGTAATCAACGACGATTAATGAATTAAAAGGGTGGTGAGTTCCTTGCAAATACAGATACGTGTTCAGCATCAAGATATAAGAAAATACAAAATACCACCATTCAAAAGTCAACAAATATGCCAAGTCCATTTCAAGTAAAGGAGGACGATACACCTCAAGTACAAACATCTGCGGGTTACGATAGGAAGACTCGCTGCATATACTAGATGATGCCTACGAGCTATTATAGCAAAATACAATGAGTTCTATGACATCTCTACGACCAGTCACCATTCAATGTTGGGCAAATACATTGGTCCATCACAAACTCCACGCCACCGGATCCGCAACATCCTTACAAGCGGACAGAAGGCGTGTATGAGCATCCAAGTAGAATGCTGCATTCAAATGGCGATCACCCGTACAACCAAGCAGCAACAAGTATTCTAGAATACCCCCGCACGTGCACTGTAATTTGTATACACTTAGGTACACATAAGGGGATGTATCATGAACCCGCATGGGCCCCGACGAGCGTGTTATTGGTACACACGTGATGTCTAGGGATGCTGCGCGGGCCAATAAATTTGAACCCAATCCTCCTATACAAGCAGATATGAGTAGACAAGGTTCAATAAATAACTATAAAATGCCCCCAAACACCCGCATGGGCCCCGGCAAGCATGTTGTAGAAACACATGTAACGTTTAGGGATGCTGCACGGGTTAATAAGTGAATTCAAGTTCGAGCCCGATCCTTCTATTCAGGTAGATAGGAGTCGACACGACTCGAACTATTAAACGAATATACGGTCGTGAGGTCGACCTAAATATTTGTTTTATACGTTCATATTAGGCCTTCAAAGCCTATAATCAAGAGAATTCATTTACAAGGGCATAAAGCCTATGAAACTCGATCCTCTATCGACAGCCTGATAGAGTTGACAAAGTTTCAACCCATAAATATAAAGGACCATAAAGTCACCCCGATGATGGCCGTGTTGATAGAAGATCTCAATCGGAGGGGTTAACTTCAGCCATTTCAAATATCTTTAAATTTTCACAAAATCCAGATAATTTTCAAGTGACTTCAAGGTCACCTCGATGATGGCCGTGTTGAATGCAAAGCTAAACCGGAGGGGTCCACACAGATCATTTCAAATACCACCCAAATACTCATAAAAATCCAAACTCCAAAACTCCACAAAATTCCAAAATCATCAGACTCCAAAAATATTTAAAAAAAACTGAAATAAAACCGTCAACCACTTAAAGCAAAACCCATCCACCCTCCACAACAGTTTGTCGAGGTGGATAAATCTGAAAATAACTTCAGCTCACGTAGAGCTAATGCCTGGTCGAAAATATCACTAGGATCCATTCTCAAATAATCTTCTGCCAGCAAGGACGTGGTACGAGTCCTCTAACCAGCAGTTTCGCCGCCAAATGGCACTGCAGGATAAACGGTTATGACTCGGGGCTCTCTGAACCAGGTGGTCGCCGCCAAATGGCACCATTATATTATGGTTATGGCTAGAGCCCGTATGCTCCCCAATGACATCAAATCCTTGAGATATGAATCAATAGGATATGATCGATAGGGCACAAAGCCCTCTGTTAGCTAAGGTGGATTCAAATTTGTCCCCTTAGACAAACATTCACCCCAGGTCTACAAGATACCCTTGGACGAAGCAACCCATGGCTGCCAACAAGGATCCTTCTGTCAGGTTGGGTCGACTACCTCCTCTGACTAAGTAAACCAGGGACCACGATGGCCCGGGACGACGGAACCATGGGATCTTGATCGGGTCTATCATTCATTCCCCCACCATCCGCTTTAAGTGAAAGATGGTGCAATTTTCAATTTTAAATATTAAATCTCCAAATATTTCAATCCTCCAAATTCCCAAATTCTCCAAATTTCAAAAACCTATACCCATGCTGCTACTATATGCCAGGTGTACGTATCCCTTACGTATCTGATTGACGACTAGCCTTAATCGAAAGTTCTCTCGTTACCGGGAGGGGTAATTAACTATAGGGGCTTGCGCCTATAGGAAACCAGAACTCAGATCATAAAGTCCTCGTAAAATGAGGGCGAAATCTCTGGGTAGTGTCTAATCTACAAACCCATCTGCCTTCCAAAATTTACCCCGGAACTTAAATCGTTTAAAACTCCCCCCCAAAAAGAAAACAAAGTCAGGCGGAGGCCGGGGCCAGCTTTTCGGAGCCCACAGTAGCGAGCAGGGCCGAACAAGGATTTGGGCTTGAGCATCGAATTCACGTGTGGAAGTCTTCATCGGAGGTCGGGTCACGTGATTTTGTTCGCGAAGTTTTGGTGTGACCAGTCAGAGAAAGAGGGAGTGCGGCTTGGCAAACTGAGGTGCGGGATTGGTGTGGTATGAGTGTGGGCTGTCGTGTGCAGTAACCGAACACTTGAATTCATGTCGGAGGTGGGAATGGAGGGCTAATGTAGGGGAGGCAGTCAAACGAGAGCAGGAGAGCGCAAATTGGAAATGAGCGCAAGTCTTTTTATTCATTTTTTTGGCTTTTTATTAACTGAGATATCGAAGGAGTGTGTCGTTTGGCGAAGTAACGTCTTTGTTCGCTCTAACACCGCACTCTATTCTCTCTCTCTCTCTTATTTTAAATTCGGTCAACAATTTGAAAATCAGTTTTCAACCGTCCATGAAAAGATGGATGTGAAGTTTGCCATCGTGGAAGAAATGTTGAGGAAGCTGCTTGAAGCCCAATCCAAAATGATGACATCGGAGGCAAATGGAGCCATCGGCGGTCAAGGAAGTGTTGGAAACCCTAATTCACTAAGGAGAGGGGAAAACCAAGAGGTGGAGATTTTGGAGGGGGAAGATGGGATGCCTCCCCTAGAACCTATTTCTAGGGAGGAGAGGGGTAGTATGAATGAAAGGATGGGTGCTGATTTTGCAAGACGAGGGGCTAATTTTAAGCGTAGGGGTGAGGAGCGGGGCAGAAGGAGAGGTGATTTTGAAGAATAGTTTGGGTACGAGCACAGAGGGGAGGATCATGACACTTAGGGAGCACCACCTTTTCGTGGAATGAGAGGTTATAGAGGATTCAAGGGAAACGGAGGAAATCCAAGAGTGAGTAAGCTGAAGATGCCCCTTTTTGAGGGAGATGATGTACACGGGTGGATCTACAAGATGGAGAGGTATTGTGCCATCAGTGGCTTGACGGAGGAGAGGCTGATAGCAGCTGGCCTATGTTTGGAAGGGAAGGCCTTGACTTGGTACTAGTGGAGGGACATGAGATGACCCATACGGAGCTGGAGGGAGTTCAAAGATTTCTTGCTGGAACGTTTTCGAACCAGCAGGGGAGGAAACTTCTAAGAGCAGTTTTTCACCCTGACACAGGATGGTTCTGGCAGAGTATTGGGAGAGGTTCGAGTACCTTGCTAGCTGATTGGACCAGCTTTCTGAGACAGTGTTAGAGGGGAACTTCATGAAGGGTCTCAAACCAGAGATCCGGGCAGCACTTAGAGTGATGAGTACTCGTGAGTTGGGAGATGCTATGGAGCTAGTGCAGTTAATGGAGGACAAGAAGCACCTGGAAAGAGGGGGGGGGCAAAGGCAGTAATTCAGGAGGCTTGTACAGGATGACCACCACTTTCTTAGCTCCCAAGGGGCCAACACCGGGAAGCCTTCATGAGGCCTCAAAGGAGAAGCCTATAGGAGGGAGATTCGGGGGAAATTTCAAGAAGCTCACTGAGAAGGAGCTGCAAGATGTGAAGAAGGTGAAGGGATTATGTTTCAGATGTGATGAGAGGTACACCCCGGGGCTTAGGTGTAAGGACCAAACTCTTCTGGTTCTCACCGTTTGTGATGATAAGGAAGCTGAGGATGGAGGTGGGAGCGAGGCAATGATAAATGAGGAAGAAGAGCTGCATCTTGACATGACAGAGGTCTCCTTAAATTTAGTGGTGAGATTCACTCCTCACACCATGAAAGGGAAATGAGAAATAGCTGATACAGGGTAGTGGTGTTGATAAAAAGTGGGGCTACCCATAATTTCATCTCCAACCAGGTCATTGATTAATTAGGGGTGAAGTTGGTGGACACATGGAGTTATGGGGTGATGATGGGCACTGGGAAGATGAAGATAGGTAGAGGAGTATGTAGAGGAGTGGTTCTGACCATATAGGGGGCCCAGGTGAGAGATGACTTCCTTTCCTTAGAGTTAAAAAACACTGATGTTATCCTGGGGATGAAATGGCTACAAGCCTTGGGGGATACCAAAGTGAGTTTGGGAGTATTAACAATGGAGTTGGTAGTGGGGGGAAGGCAAATGATGATTAGGGGTGATGTAGGGTTATCTAAAGCTATGTTATCACTCAAAACCATGTTGAGGACCTTATAAGAGGTGGGAGGTAGATTTCTGGAGTTGCAGAGCTTAGAGGATGGTAGATTGGAGGAAGAGGGAGACATTCCTCTTTCAGTGCAGCTGCTTATACAGCAGTTTAGTGATCAAGGATTGCCCCCACTAAGAAAGCAGGAGCATGCCATTACCTTGAGAGAGGGAGCGTCACCGATCAGTGTCAGTCCATATCCCTACCCTCAGATTCAGAAGGATGAGATTGAAAAGCGATTCGAGAGATGTTGGAGGCAGGGATCGTTAGACCAAGTGTGAGTCTTTCTCTAGCCCAATCTTACTGGTCAAGAAGAAGGACGAGATCTAGAGATTCTACGTAGGTTATCGGGCCCTAAATAAGGAGACTGCAAAACAAGTTTCCCATTCTGATGATAGATGAGCTGTACGGAACAATAGTATTCTCAAAGATAGATTTGATGTCGGGGTACCATCAGATCCGGATGAGAGAAGTGGATGTCCCGAAGACTGCATTCAGGACATATGAGGGGCACTACGAGTTCTTAGGATACCATTAGGCCTCACCAATGCCCCTGCTACCTATCGGTCCCTCATAAACAGGGTGTTCTGACCATATCTTCGGATGTTCGTACTGATTTTCTTTGATGACATACTGGTGTACAGCAGGTAGGTGGAGGAGCATGTGGAGCACTTGAGGGTGGTCCTAGAAATATTACAGGAACATATCTAAGAGTCATCTGAAGAAGTGTTGCTTTGTGCAAGCCAGTGTGAAATATTTGGGGCATGTGGTATCTCAGGAAGGGGTGGTGGCGGATTAGGCCAAGATTGAGGCAATACAGAAGTGGCCTCTACTTAGGAATCTGAGAAAGCTAAGGGGCTTCCTAGATTTGATTGGATACTACAGGAGACTTGTGAGAGGATACAGCACCATAGCCTGGCCGTTAACAAAGCAACTGAAGAAGGATTGCTTCGTATGGGGAGAGGCAGCTACCCAGGCTTTTGAGAGGTTGAAGAAAGCTATGACCATGATGCCGATTTTGGCCCTATCGGATTTCAGTCAGATGTTTGTGGTTGAGACTAATGCATCAGGATATAGATTGGGGGCCATTCTCATGCAGAATCATAGACCCATAGCCTACTTCAGCCAAGTGTTGACAACCAGAGCTAGGTTAAAGTCCATCTATGAGAGTGAGTTGATGGCCATTATGTTAGCCATTCAGAAGTGGCGACCATACTTGTTGGGTTGGCATTTCATCGTCAGGATGGATCAAAAGAGCTTGAAGTTCTTGTTCGAGCAATGGATGGTGACCGAGGAGCATCAGAGGTGGTTGTCAAAGCTATTAGGCTATGATTTTGAGATCCATTGTAGGCCAAGATTAGAGAACAAGGCGGATGATGCCTGTCCAGATGCATGGGGGAGCTCTAGGAGTTAGCCATATCGATAACGCTAATACTAGATTGGGGGGATATTAAAGAGAAAGTGTATAGGATGAGGAGTTAGGAAAAATTAGAGCAGATCTTCTGAGGGATGAGGACAACCACCCTGGCCATTCTCTAGAGGGGGAGAGACTGTTGTATCAAGGGAGATTTATGATGCTGCAGACCTTAGTTCATATCCCATAACTACTGCAGCAGTTCCATGGAAGCGCGATTGGGGGTCACTCTAGGGTGCAGAAGACATATAGGAGACTAGCAACAGAGTTGTATTGGAAGGGGATGCACAAGGATGTGAAAGAAATGGTAGCTAGATGTGAGGTGTGCCAGCGGAACAAGTATATGGCCATGGCTCCTGGGGGGTTACTTCAACCCTTAGCTCCATCGAACAAGGTGTGGGAGGAGGTCACCATGGACTTTATTGATGGATTACCCCGATCTGAGGGGTTTATAGTGATTTTGGTGGTAGCTGACAAATTGAGGAAGTACGCTCACTTCATCCCCCTACGACATCCTTACACGATAGTGACAGTGGCGACTTCATTCATCAGAGAGGCGGTCAGACTGTATGGAAACTATTCCAATTGCAGTGAACAGTGCTGAAGAGGAGCACCGCCTACCACCCCCAGATAGACGGCCAGCCGGAAGTGGTGAATAGGAGCTTAGAGACATACCTACGATGTTTTGCTTCCGAGACACCTAAATCGTGGGCTAAGTGGCTGACATGGGCAGAATACTGGTACAACACTTATCATTCAGCCTCCCAAATAATCCCTTTTAAAGTGTTGCACGGAAGAGAACCACCTCACTTGATACACTTTGGGCAGAGGAGCACGCTCATTACCTTAGTAGAGTAGTATTTGGAGGAAAGGGACAGGGTGTTGGATGAGTTGAAAGGTGTTGGATGAGTTGAAAAGGAACTTGTTGAGGGCTCATCAGATTATGAAGAAGTAGGCGGATGAGCGTAGGAAGAACATTCATTTTGAAAGGAGACATGGTATACTTGAAGCTCCGGCCCTACAGACAAAGGTTGGTAGCTCACAGGAGGAATGAAAAGCTTTCCCTGAAGTACTTTGGCCCGTATGAGATAGTAGAGAGGATTGAAGCAGTGGCTTATCTATTAAGGTTACCCTTGACTGAGACTATACACCTGGTGTTCCACGTATCACAGTGGAGAATAGCTATTAGGATCATGCGGCTAGTTCAGAATTACCGGAGGCACTGATAGAGGATCTGGAAGTGATGCTGGAACCACTGGAGCTGAAAGGGGTACGACAAGGAGAAGTTGGATTCAAAGAAGTGCTGATAAAGTGGAAGAACCTATCTGACGACGACACCACCTAGGAGCCATATAAGAGAGTGAAGCATCAGTTTTCGTCTTTCCACCTTGAGGACAAGGTGGATCTTCGGGAGGAAAGTATTAATAGACCGGTCCTTGGACTAGTCCAGCCTGTCCAGCTTGGACCGACCTTAGTGTACCGGCGGTGGAACAGAAGTTCCGTCCCAGTCATTGCCGTCCCCTTTGGGGGTGGGCCCAGCAGCCATATTAAGGAGGAATTAATGAGAAATTAGGAGGAAATTTTTAAATTGAGGGGCTATTTTGACATTAACTTTATTTTGTTTGCTTTAAATATATTGTTTACCCTAGGGTTATGTTTTTATCTTGTTTTCTAAAATTTGGAGGGTGCTTTGGATTTGTTTGAGCTCTAGCGGCATCTACAGATTTAGGTGAGCCATATCATCCTCTCCAATTGAGGATCCATGGTATCTTGTTGTTTTCATTCATCTATTATCAATAAAATCCTTTCTCGCTAGTTTTTCACCAAAATTCCTCTTAATTTTTAGTTTGACATTGCTGAAATTCAAATTCAGCCAAGCGAATTCACTTTCTCTTGGAGTGTTTCCTATCATGATACATGCTCATAATGCTAAAGCTCAATTATGACTGAGGCCTAATTTTAAGGACAACATGAGATGAGCATTAAATGAAGATCATTCTGGTGAAGTGCAATAAGGAAGTAATGGAGATAGATAAGAATCTTAGTAGAACCAATCAAAATGTCTTGATGTTGTATGATAGTGATGTGGTAAGATTAGCTACATGAAAAGAAATTACCTAGAGGAATGATTTACAAAGTTTGAATTAGATGAAGGAATTTGTGAATGTTGCAAGTGAAAGATATATGATGTAATGGTAAGATATATGATGTAATGGTCCTTAGTCTGGATAGTTCTATATAATCTTGGATCATAGAGTAAGTTGCATCTTTGCATTCAACTCCACATCAAGAAGTTATCTCTAATTATTTGTGGGAGGTTATGAAAGAATTCATCTTGCTAGTTGTGAACCCTTGAAGGTTATAGGAGATGGTGATGTTCAAATAAAGACTGGTAATGGAGCTATGTGAAAGCTTTTAAAATGTAAGAAACCTGATTTCACTTGGTAATTTATTGTAGAAGGTTGCGTCTCAATCTTCAATATTTATACTTGAAATTTGACTAAGGGTGTTATGTTGATATCACATCGAAGAAAATATGGTATCATGTACATGACATCAACCACTAGAATAATAGTAGTTGTCAAATTTCCTTCTTGCCTTGGTTCTTCCTCTTATTCGTCTTCTCTTATTATATATTCTTCAAATAACTTCACTTTTTTTTTATAAATGTAAGATATATACTCCCTTCCTCCATAAATTCTCAGCAAAAGGAAAAAAAAAACTAGAGAAAAAGAGCTAGGGTGGAGAGAGATATGGGAATTTTAACCTATAAGAGTAGGGAGAGAGAGGGGCAATTAAGAGAATTAGATAGAATATTTGGAGGAATTGAATTTTAATTTCATTCAACATGATCAAATCTAATACATTTTATTTAGAGATAAAAGTAGAACAAACATTTATATTTAAAATCAAAAGAAACTCTTAAATTTCAGATAACTTAGAAAGATATCATCCTTGCAATTAGGAAGAAATCATTGGTATGCCTTAAAGTGATAGTTAACCAACTTAAAGGTAGGAAGTTATTTAATTTTAAACCAATTCACTTAAAACCTTGAAATCTGAACTCATTCTTATCCACTTCTCCTTTTGAATAATCCAAATAAATGGATTTTAATGCTTGGGCACCTCCTTCATATAGAATATTAGCAGAGAGAAAAGGTGGCTGATTATTTCTCCCGTGCTTTTTATCTTGGTATGCAAATGTAATAAACATTATCTTTGAAGATGATGAATTTCCAAATCCTTCTAGATCAAAGCTTCCCTCTTTAGTTTCAAATTGTTCTTATATTTGAAATTTTTTTACCTCAACTGACTTCATGGACCTACATAGAAAATTTTGATTCTTGTGATGATGCTCCAGTAGGCTCACCTTGGCAGCTCGCTTGTCCGCTAATTGGTATAAACTAGGTGTCTTTGGCGGTGCTTGTTTGTAGCAATAGAGAGCTTTGTAGTTCTCCCATATGGTAATCACCTCCATGAGCGAGTTTGCTTTCCAGATCCTTCACCTAAGGCTTTGAAGCATACACTACATATTTCTCCCCTCTTTTTCTAAGCATATACTTTGTTTCCTTTTGGAAGTACACAACATTCCTACTGCAAATATGGCATCCATTTATGGAGAACATTTAAACTGGGAACAGGAAAAAACCTATAGCAAGCCACACTAGATGTGCGCCTAAGCATTTCATTGCTTCAACCATGCAGAATTCGCATAACCATTTCATTGCGACAACCATGCAGAATGTAAGAACAACTCATATTTGGACATAGGTGGATGCCATCTACAAGTCCATATGTTCTATATCCTCGACCATTTCATGCTATGGAATTTCATCCATCTTAAAAATAAAGAACAACAAACATCAATAATCAAATTTAGAACACTAACAGAAAAGTCAAAAAAATTATCTTAACTAAATGAACATATGAAGCTTGCGTTATAGATCTGTAGTTACCCATGATAGCATCATGCACTAGACGTGCAGCGGCACCTCCATCAGTGCCATAAAATTTGGTATAACGTCTGTTATACAAACAAAATGTTATGCTAGCAAAACGTTTAGTGTCTACCGAAATGTGGCGTTGAGGCAAATTCACTCACCGATGATAAGATTTTCCACTGGGAAAATTTATTTCTGGGCATGCCCATGCCAAAGCAAACGTGACAGTGCGGACAGCTCGAGGAGGAACAGTCAATGACGCTGCTACAGCTGCTCCAATAGATGAATCTGGTTCTGAATAAATTGGATTTTCTGTGGAACCAATGTGGTCAAAGGTCCCATGCTGGTAAGAGAAAGATACAAAAAGTTATTTATGAAGTCTTAAAAAACTAGTAATTTGGATAATAAAATATGATAATTTTCTATTAACTATATTTCACTCGCACTGTCCAGAGCATATGCAATGCAAAATTATGAACTCTCGAATTACTAATATTGAAATAAGAATAAAGATGTTTGGAAAAGATTAACATAATGCAAGTTTTTAACTTGATTTCAGTTTTAAATTCAGCCCCATTATGAAATATTTTGTTTCTGAAGTTTCAACTGTTCCATCAGTTTTGGGAATTAATATTAGCTACAGTTTTGTTGCTTTTTTATTATGAAATATCATAAAAGTTATATTAAAGGTGTAAAACTAAAAGAATTTATCTAAATGGGATTCAAATTACAACACATGAAATTTAATAGGTGAAACCCTCGAGTTTCATTCAAAACTTAATCGAAAATTTCATAACAAGTCAAAATAAAAAATATTAACAAGCATCGAATCATTTTCAACCGAAGCCATTCCAAAACCAACAAAACCAAATCGAAACCACTAAAACATAAAACCATGCTATAAAAGGCAATACATCCAAGGGAAAACTGGAAAAATTGCATGATGCCAAGCATTATGATACAACATTCATGAATTTCAGCTGATGAATTAATAGTATTGCACTGAAGCCAAGGTTGACAAAATGTGAGAAGTTTTGATATCAATTAATATTACGGGCATTCTAAAAGTAGTTTACCGTGGAATGATTAAGAAGAAGAAACTGCAAACAGTTAAGTGATGTACCACCATCAAATAAAAATTTTAATTTACATTAATACTAGCAATCTGCAAAGAAAAAAACAAGAAAAAATGAGATGATATAAGTATAGATAGAAAGCACTTAGCTGCCATGCAGATGACGAGAGATAACACACCCTTAAGAGTTATTATGGAGAGGAGGAAAAGTGCCCCATAGAGATGAGTAACTAGAAAAGGATTAGGAGTATATTAATAAGGTGTGATGTCAAGCCCTAACCTAATACGTTCAATACACGGGTCAGCTAAATTTCAGTAGATGAGGATAACCTCAATTCACTTTGGTTGATACTATAGAACTCCTAGTATACCATATAAGAGCGCACCTCAAATAACCAAGATCTTTTTGAAAAGATTTGACAATCCCTTTTAGATTTTCGAGAGAGTCACTAATAGCCATTATAGGATATAAAAGGAAGCTTATACTTCTAATATCTTGATTGTATTATTCACATCAAGAGAATCATTTGTACACCATCAAAAAGATCCATGCCTACAAAAGGTGTCATTACATAATTAAAATACGGACATTCAATTGGTAAACAGTAAAAGATTAGTCCTACGCCTTCAGTTCCTTATGCTTCCCTAAAATCAAATAAACGTCAAAATATAAAGGATGAGCAACAAGCCCAAAAAATTATATGAAATTTATAACTGAATCTTACACACAAAAGAGAACTGAAATGCATGCTTCTATTGACCTCACATTTGAACTTTTGAAGTCCTTAATCAAATTCTTGACTCTCTTGGCCTCTCCCAAGAACTCTTGGCCTCTCAGCACCTGTCGATAGCTTATCCCGTAAAACCCTCTCCTCGACATCTCATCCCAGGAAGTCACCTCTTGTTGGCGATATATTCTGATAGACAATTGGTCAACATCCCTCTCCAAGAAATCATATCCATCAATGATTTAACCCACATAAATCTATCCTTCTTGGCCCTCGGCGACTCTCCTAATCTGGCCTCAGTCATTCTAGCCAGCCTTAGCCGACATCTTCCCATCTCAAGAAGTCACCCTTCTCAACGACTTGCCACGATGCATCTCTTCTCCAAGTCTAGCCGGTGAATTGTCCAAAAGGACTCCTTCCCAGTGACTTGACCCAAAAACTCTTTCTTCTCGATGACCCTTGTCAGGGCAACCATTGGTTGACATCCCCTTGTCTCAAGAGATCACCTATAGTCATTGACTTTTCCTGAGAATTCTCTCCTTTGGTAAATTCCCCTATGACATCTCCTCTTTCAATGCCCAGCCCAAACCTATCCCATGAGGTCTCCTTTCTCGACAAATTATTCGGGTTAGCCACTAGCCGATTTCCTTCCTTCCTGGGAAGTAACCCCCATGGCAATTCATTCCAACCGGCTTCTCCTCTATGCCAAGTGGTTCTTTGTTGAGGAACCCCCTTGGATTCCAAGGAAACAATCAACTACCAATAGAATTTGTTTCCAACATTTGACAATAAGAAGTCAATGGGCTAAGTGTGTCCTAAAATAATGTAGGATCAACATAGATTCTTTTGTTATCTCTTTGGGGCATCCCACTTACACTGAGAAGCAAATATCTCTAATGGGAAAAAAATATATATTTTTTCTCTAATGCCGGGGGGGGGGGGGGGGTGTTGACCCCATGAGCCCTGCTTCAAGTTAGATTTTAATGGTCATAAATATGATAAGGAATTCAATTTAATAGTTTCATTTGTGTTGTGCAAATAAATAGGTTCTACCATTGAGTTATCGGATTTGCATATGAAGATCAAATCTTAAAATGGGAATATTTTTATGTTTTTTTCATAGATAAGAGTCACAAGAGCAAAATCTCAAACATGGCAAGCATGCAAGCAAACAAGAAATTTACCAAGTAATATTATATAAATAAGAAAAATTATTTTTTTATATACACACAAAATTGTATTTCAAAATTGATCCTGTTAATTTATTTCAAAATATAAGTACAATTATAAGATCAATTTTCAATGATTACATAGTTTTTTAACTAATCAAGGAGTTCAAACCTGAGATCGAACTTGATTGTATAGAACAATCCCCGCTCGGAAACTACAATTAGTTCTAGATTTTTCGGTTACCTTATTCTTTATTTAGGGGCTATTTGGTTTGAACAAAAGTGGGTGTAAAGCATTCCAAATGTAATGATTTCAATAAATTTGAAATTTAGTTTGATAAAAAGGGTAGGCAGGATAAAATTTTGATGAATTTCAAACTCACTCAATAGTTCATTTTTTATGTATTCTACACTCACCTAACTTTGGACGAATTCCAAATAAATCACAACCCGCACCCCACAGCCACTAATCGCCGCCATCGACCAATAGCCATCACCTACTAGAAACTACCTATCACCACCACATCTGCCTGTTGGCCCACCCCTTGCCATCGTCGCACGGCACTATCATTGGGCTTTATATAGAATTCATTTTACTTCAAACTAAATAAAAAAATAATAATAATCACTTGCATTTGTTTTACACTTATCTAAACAACTCCAAATATTTCAAATACATCACAATCCTTTTATAATGCATTCCATTTTACTCTTCATTCCTTTTTTCTGAAAACCAAACAACACTTAGTTAATTTTCAATTTTAATTGTGAGTGTGCACAAATCATCTTAAAATTTTTAACAACAAAAAATACAATCATTTATGATTAAAAAAAAGATAAAATTTTGTAGTTGAAGCTTAATCTAGCATGATGGATTGGTTCACTCGAGCTATTTGAGTCACTAGTTTCAATCAAGACATAAATATCCTTCAGTAAAACTTTAATTTTTATTATTAAGATTAACTACAAGCAATTTATCCCACTCATGCACTAATACTAGTGCTGACCTCCACACCAGAGCAAACAAAAAAATAAAAAAAAAATAAAAAAATCGCTCAAATCATAACCTCAGCTGCAAATCCCGCTTGAATTCGCCTACAACAGTGGCGTATCGGCATTCTGCAAACGGCACCGAAATCAGTTGCCCATCCTCGTGTGTGTAGATCTGCCTCGATCGCGTCCCATTCGCGTTAATAAAATGTGGACAAAGCTTCACCCGTTCATTTCTCTGCTTCTCCTACCCACGCTCTCTGCTCTCGTCAAAGCAGTTCGATCCATCTTCCTCTCTACGCTGCACCGAACTCCCTCACTCAACCCTACAGACCGTAAGCATCCCGATCGCTCTGTAAACCCAACTCCAACCTCTACAGCCTAATCCCAAGTCGCTGCAGCTCTTAGACTCTCGACCTCATCCTACTTACGCAGAACAGAGATATAGGTCAAGTCTCTGTACCGATCTCCTGCTTCCTATTCACCAAATCTAGCCGCCTGTTCTGTAAGATTCTGCCTCCCTTGGCCAAGCCGATCTCTCTATCTCACTCAAAGATCTCCGACAGCCATATAGCTGCCGGTCTAGACCCAGATCCGGCGCCAGCTTCGGTCTTATACCCAACTTCCAGCTTCATACCTGCTCGCAATAGCCGAAGACCCGAATCTCTGCCAACATCCAAACCTAGCCGATCGACCTCCAAACTAGTCGATCCTAGCCTACCGTCGATTCAAACTTTTGATTGCAAGCCATTCGACCCATTCCACAACCCGTCACCCTCCTCCCTCACAGCACCCTTTCTACACTCAAATAGCCTTCCCAAGCCACTAATCAACCCCTTAACAGAGAAAGAAGCTCTCTATCTCTCTCTCTATCTCTAAACTTTCTCTATAAACCCAAGTTAACCCCTACCCCTTATTAATATTAGTATTAATATTACTAATATTATTATTATTATTATCTCAAAAAAAGAGAAAAGTCAAAAATAAAAAAGATAAAAGAAAAAAAAAAGAAAATTTTTGTGTTTTTATGCATTTTCATCGTTGTTGTCAACGTCGACATCGTCGACCTCTCATTCGCGAAGGTATAATGACTCTTCAAACCCTAAAAACCTCGAATCTGTTTTCGACACTTGCGCCGGACCAGAAAACTACTTATACAGGCTCTTCGTAGTGTGGTGGGAGGAAATTCGGTGTGGTCCTTACGGCGAGGCGGGTAGATCCTGTACACGCTCTTCGTAGCATGGCGAGGACAACTTTAAGTACCTGTACATGCCTTAGTGCTTGCGGGGAAAGCAATTGTGTATTTTTAAATAGGTACCTCGAAGACCCGTGCACGCTTTTCGTAGCGTGGTGGGGGTTGAAGATTCATGGCCGCGGTGTCTTCCGACACCTATCATATACGCTCTTTGTATCATGGTCGGAAGGCCCAGCCTCTCGGATTTCCCTTAAATGAGGGAGACGCCATGAGGCTGCCAAATTTTTCACTGACAGAGGACCTGAACTTGAATAATTAACAGGGGATTGTATTTGGACTTGAACTCGAACAGATAGTAGGGAACCAGACTTCAATGCAATAAATGCACAATAAAATTAAAATGTAAAATCCTAAATGACAATTCAAAGCATTCAAGTGAACATCAATGAATAGCTAGAAAGCTCATGGCAAACAAAGATCCCAATGTCACTTACTTGTAAGCAGTGATGTGAAACACGTCACTCATGAACAACAATCAACATGAACATGTATAATTTGATTATAAGCAAAAGCAAGCAAACGTCGCAAGCCATATAAAGACGATGATGATTCAAATGGCCAGGATGGAACTGTTAGGATCTTTGTAAGAGAATAGGTTATTACTGGCCAAAATCAAAAGAATGGGTTATTACTGGCCTACAATGGTAAGAGATTGCATTGATCACGCTAGGTGCTACGAATGTCAAATCTATGGTGATGTCATTCATCAACCGCCAAATCCATTGCACCCAACAGTTACATCCTGATCATTTAAATATTGGGGCACTGACATAATCGGGCCAATAGATCTACCATCATCAGCAGGACACCGTTTTATTCTGGCAGTAACAGACTACTTTTCGAAGTGGGCAGAAGCGGCACCATTCAGAGAGATCACGTCCGAGCATGTGATAAATTTCTTTACCCACAATATTGTCTACAGATTTAATGTGCCGCGCCGCGTGATCTCAGGTAACGACACATTATTCAAGAGCACTAAAATCTACAAGTTCGTCGAACGACACAAGATCAATTGGTGATACTCGTCAATATACAACCCAAGAGCAAATGACTTGGCAGAGGCCTTCAATAAGACACTGGTGAAATTGTTGAAAAAGATCCTCACCAAGAATAAGAGAGAATGACATACAAAGATGGCAGAGGCACTGTGGGCATATCATACAACTTACAAAACGCCGACTAAAGCCACTCCTTATTCACTAGTGTTCGGAGCTGAAGCAGTGCTACCACTAGAAATAGAACTACCGTCACTTCGAGTAGCAATTCAACACGATCTTACTCAAGAACAAAATGCTCGATTGAGAATGGAGGAGCTCGACGCAGTTGATGAAGTCAGATTACAAGCCCAGCAAAATTTAGAGATCTACCGAGGAAGAATGGCGAAATCATTTGATCGGATGGTGCGTTCTCGGGCATTTCAAGAAGGCGAATTGGTCCTGGTGCTGAGAAGGCCAATAATCTCACACAGAAAAATCGGTGGCAAATTCATATCCAACTGGGAAGGCCCCTTCGTCATCGAGAAGGTGTATCAAGGAGGAGCTTATCAACTCATCGACCTGCATGGTCAAAGGCCCATGCCACCGATCAACAGTCGATACCTGAAGAAGTACCATGTATAAAATTGCACGTTGAAAGTGTTATGCTTAATATGTTATTTTCTTTGTACATGTTTATGAGCATATACATCTTTTATTTTGAAATTCTCTTGTGTTACAAGAACGCATTTCAAAATTCCCCATAAGACTGGGGGCATTTTAAATATTTATTCGGGTCGGCATCGCGTCACATGCCGAAATCTCCGAATAAATATTTAAAAACAGAAAACACAAAGCCTATCCAGAATCTCCCTATAAGACAGGGGGAATTTTAAATATTTATTTGGGTCGATATCGTGCTACGCATCTTGATCCCCAAATAAATATTTAAAATCTCAAAACTCTAAAATTTATCCATTTTAAAACCTCCTTGCGAGACGGGGCATTTTAAATATTTATTCAGGTCGACATCACGCTGCGTGCCGATATTCCTGAATAAATATTTAAAATAATCAATACAAATATTCTTTCATGCTGAAGAATATAATGAATTCTTTTCAAAGTATATGTAGGTGATATTCCAAAAGTTTGGGACATCACTTTCTCCAACATACCAAGATTCAAAGGTCAGAAAAAGAATTTTGTAACTACACACTCTAACAAATTGAGCCGGAACAGCTTGAAATTTTCTAACAGCCCAAAGCTTAAGGTTCGGGTGGGTGTAAGAGGTCGGATACAACACGCACAAATATGGCCGGATCGCTGGCAGCTCCGTCTACTCAACATGCCATAAGAAAGGCCATAGTAGCAAAACCCCCACTTCGTCAGCCTGTTAGTAGGGACTATAGGAAGTACGAAGGCAAATTTGACTCGATAAGTTCAAGTGATTGTAGTCTACCAAATTCTCCTAATTGACCGGAGAATCAAAGTTTTAATGGAAAGGAAGAATCTCAAGCAACTATCAAATGTATGTAGGTTCTAAATCTACAACCACAAAGGAGAACTCTAAATCTACCAACTTCAGTAAAATCAGCATTGGGAAGCGCATTTCTCATAGCTCAAGTCTGAAGCCTGAATTGGTGGAAAAGGTCGGATCCAACACGCCCAAATATGACCGGATCGCTGGTAGCTCTATCTACTCAACACGCCATAAGAAAGGCCGTAGTAGAGGAATCCCCATCTCAGCAACCAAAGGATAAAGAGCTATTAAATCTTAGCTCGCCTGATCTGATGAACTCAAGTGACTTAGATTAAAGTCTCCTCAACTGGTTAAGGATCAAGATACTACCCACGTTTGGTATTATCAATCAAATCTGAAACCTGCAAATCCTTCAACAAATCCATAAAGCATCAAGCGAGGATCGAAGGAACTTTTCTTCAACAAGTCCACCAAAGCACAAAGCAAAGGACTGAAGAAATTATCCCAAAGTTCATGCAAAGCTTAAAGCTGAACTAAGAGGATTCTGTCATCAACAAGTCCGTTATGCACAAAGCTCTGGATCGATGACTTCTTACCACCGACCTAATACAAACCTAAAGGGTTCTAGGTCACCGGCATACACTCCTCAGGTCATTTAAATGATCTTTTCGATCCATACTCTTGACGACAAGGTCATCTACATAACACTCGACCTTCTGATGTATTAACTCATAAAAAATATGGGTCATTGCCCGTTGGTAGGTGGCACCAGCGTTCTTCAGACCGAAAGGCATAACCGTGTAGTAAAAAATGTCGATGGGCATTCTGAATGATGTATGCTTTTGATCTTCGGGTGCCATCTTGATCTGATTGTAGTCTTACGATCCGTCCATATATGAGAACATGTCATAGTTGAACGTGTTATCCACTAGTAGTTCTGATACAGGGAGTGTAAAGTCGTCTTTTGGACACGCCTTGTTGAGGTCCCGAAAGTCAATACAAATATGGATCTGACCGTTCTTCTTTACAGGGACGATATTGGCGATCCAATCGGCATACTTCTCTTCGCGGATGAAGCCCGCTTCTATGAGTTTCTTCGTCTCTGCAATCACATGTTCTTCAATCTCCAATCTCATTCTCCTTGGAGCTTGTTTGACAGGTGTCACATCTGGTTTGATTGCCAATCTGTGAAATGCTATATCAGGAGATAAGCCAGGCATCTCAGCGTATGTCCAGACAAAGCAGTCCTTGAATTCACAGAGAAGTTCTTTTATTTCTTTTGCCTGCTCCTTAGGAAGGAGAAAACTAATAAATGTCGGGCAAGGGTCCTCAGTCCCCAAGTTAATTTCTTTTAGTTCATCCATAATGGCCGCCTGTCCACCATCTTCCAGTTCTTATGGTGCTGGTTTGGCTTTTATGGGTTGATCCTCCTGAGTGTCGACTTTATATGTCTCCTCGTTGCCTCTATCATCAGATTTGATTTCTCCGCATGTGATTGCTCGGCAAGTCTCCTTCCGGAGGTATTTTTGCCCGATGAATCCAATTCCTTTATACACATCCATATCTTTCCTTCGTAAGGGACGTGGTTTCCTTCCGTACCAGAGGCATAGGCACGTACGAAGTTATCATTTGGAGGTAGGAATATTGATCTGCTTTCGCAGCATTCTTTGAATACCTTTGGTATTAAACCTAGATAGCCTCGTAGGTAGTAATTCTTTAGAATCGACGAGCATATGACACCAGTCGTGATTCTCTTCCTCAAGCTTTCCCACGGAATATAGTGCATTTCCCGGGTCAGTCTCCTTTTTAAAAGGAGGCAAATAAAGGGTTGTAAATTCTTCAACCTTATGCACCTCTTGCGGAATCATCTCTTTGAAATACCGTAGGGGAACACGCGTGACTACGAGCACGCTATCTGAGATTGACAGGCTATCTATTCTTCTGGAGAATATATTTTGCACCGTGTTTATGTAGATAGAGTCGTAGTCATAATCATCATTTGAATATTCAACCTCCCTACTCCATTCGTCCATCGAATGGCATATCCTCTAGGATTTTGTAGGGGTGACATCATCTTCCTCTGTGTCACTCCCAAGGTGAGGTACGTATTTTTTTTCTTTAGAAGTGGAAGTGGCAGCTTCCTTGCGAAGAGTTGGCGACGCCTTCTTTCTCCCCACCTGCTTCTTCTTACCTTGTTGTTTAGGTTGCTTTGCACTCTCTGGATTTGATGCTTGAGCCTCTAGAGAGCTCGATGGCCTCAGCTTTTTTGGCATGAAATACTGTGCATCTTCATAGATTGTTGTTTCATGGACTGCAAAGGGCTGGATGTCACTAAAAATTCTGAATTCTTCCCCATCATTAAGGTATTTCATGCTCTGGTGTAGTGTTGACGGGACAATACCATACTCATGTAATCAAGGACGACCCAGGAGTGCCTTGAATGAGGTATCCACATCAATCACATGAAATTTGGCTTCTGTATGCAGTTCTCCAAATGTGAGGGAGAGCATAAATGATCCTAGTATTTTCTGCCCCTTTTCGTTAAAACCTTGTACCATCAGCTTATCTGGCCCGAGGTGTTCTATGTCGAAGCACAACGATCTCAGCGCCTTCAAGCTTATAAGATTGATGGAGGACCCGGGATCGATCAGAATTCGACTGATTATCATTTCGTCGCTCTCTGCAGTAACATACAGAGGACGATTATGTTCCACCGTTCCAAGCATCATGTCCTCTTCGGAGAAGGTGATAAACGATTCATTACGAGTTTGCAGGACCTTAGTCAGGTTGCATTCAGCGAAATACGCCTCGTATCTTTCGGGATCTTTGAGAGCCTAAATCAAAGTCTCCCGAAGATCCTTAGACATCACCAGAGCGTCGTATATGATGAGCTGGGCTGGGATCTTTCTTAGATGGGATAAGATATTATAATCTATCCCGTTGACTGGAGTATCTTTCTTCTCGGGATCTTTGGGGATGATATCTTCATTGACAACTATCTCCTTCCCCTTATCTTTATTGGATATCTCTTTTTTTAGTGGAGGTGGCAGTATCTTGCCACTTCTTAGCTGCACTTGAGCAATCTCCTCCGGCTCAAACTCACCTGATGGCGTGTTTTCTTCCGAGTCAGCCATCGTCGTGTCTAGAGATTCATTTGTCGATTCGGAGTTACTGCCCAGGTTTACGTATCCCATTTGCGATGCTATGTCGGGGTCCGATTCATTTTCCTTTGAAAAATACAGATCCTCCTCTGAATTGTAATCCATTGGTGATACCATCATACAGCATTCAGAGATCACTTCCTCAGCGCATTCTTCCTTTATCAGTGTATCTAGCGCCACTGAGACGACCCGACATACTTCTATCGGAAGAGGGTCTTCATTATCTTCCTCAGCTTCCTCTATTCTAAGCTCTGACATGAAATCAGCGAGCTTAATAGGTCACCTTACAGTCTGGTAATATTCGTCCAAACTGTCGATGGCCCTTTGAGTTGCTGTCTTTTTCTCCTTGGGTTTTTTCAGTTTGGTCTTCTTCTTGGAGGACTTTTTCTTTCTAGACTCTTAAGAACCAGCTTGATTTGAGACTTGTTTTGAAGTAGATGCTCGTGTCATAGGCAGAGCCTTCAAATTTAGCACTGGCTCAGTAGGAGACTTCCACTTCACACCCGGAACTCGTTCAAGCTGCTTCAGCATTTTCACAGTCTTTTTGGAGATCATAGTCTCCCACTGCTCTTCTTGAATCGGTTTCTTTTCCTTTCTTCTTTCTTCAATCGGGGGTACGGAGGAAGTCGTGACCACCCGAGTCGATTTTTTCTTGGGATGCGATAACACATTGTCTGATAATGTGAGCTCTCCCTTTCGATATTTTTTTCCAGCCAATCCTTGAAGATGTAGCAATCTTCAATAGGATAGCTGACTACTCGATGGTATGGACAATAATTTGGATCGCCGGTATGTTTTGACTCTTCAGGCCTCTTGCACTCCGGCAATTCTCGCTTTTAGTGCCTATCGAAATAACTTGGCGACACTTTCCCTCTTGAACGAATATTCCTTATTCATTTTATCTTTGAGGGAGGGGAACGTTCGATCACCAGTTCCCGTTATTTGTCACGGACGTTCTCCACCACCCTGATAAGTTCGTGGTTTATCATTAGCCCCCGAGTATCAGCTTCGGCTGGGGGTTAAGGTTGTAGGCCTATTTTGGCTTTTCTTCGTACTGCATCGGCTGCTTGCCTTTGTCTACATTATAAACAACTCATTTTTCTTTATCAGCTCGGGAGAAAAATGTAGAATCAGCCTCACCTCTTCTAGCACCCGAGGCTTTAGCCTTCTTGGGCTTATCAGAGTTATTTTCTGCTCTTGATAAGTTCATCTTTTCAAACTTTGCTACTCTGTCCAACAAATTCTGAAATGTGGTGATGGTATCTATGTACAGGAATGGTTGTATTTTGTCGTCAATGTTTTCTATTAACAACTGTACGGCATGCTCTTCTTCGAGCTGTTGCTCACATTTCATACTTAAGTTGTGCCAGCGAGTGATATATTTGATCACGGATTCTTCCTTTTTCCTCTTATCTAAAGTAAGGTCAGCGATCGTTATCTTTTCAGTTGCACTAGCAAACCTCTTCACGAACATATTTTCTAACTCTACAAATGTCTTTACAGAGTCATTTGGTAGTTTAGCGTACCATTTGAAAACAGTTGCTGTCAAACTGCTGACGAACTATCGGAAGAGTTGCGCGTCATTGCCTCCCGTGTTCCCACAAGTTGCTTTGAATTGCGCCATGTGTTGCCTGGGATTATTATTGCCGTTGAAAATGTTGAATTTTGGGACCGAATAGCCTTTCGGGTATGACACTTGGTCGTACTCTGCCAGATAGGGACGACCCTTGCCCACTAATTTCTCCGCTTGGTCAACAGCTATAATAGCCTTGATCTTCTCTGTAATTATTCCCTCGAGCTGTGCAGCAGTCACAGGTTTAGAGGTACTTGCAATGTTCTGCGGAGTGGGCTGACGAGTGGTATTCTGAGCCTCATGGCCACCCTCAGGAGTGTCCCGTACTCCCGAGACTTGAGGCATTTGAAAGTTTGAAGGATCAGCTGGAGGATCGGGCATGGGACAGGCGACAGCAGTTCTCTGCATCATCTGCATCATTGCCGTCATTTGGGTCATCATCTCTGTCATTTTCTCAAACAACTGAGGGATTTCCTTGTCCTTGGCCCTCATTTGACGTTTCATCTGCCTCTGCATTTCTGCGAGCGTGATGTTCTCGTCAGCAAAGGGATTCTCCTCAGCCTCTTCTTCACGTTCTTCTTCAGAAGAGCAGATGCATCTACCAGTGATGGATCCAGCCTCACGGCGACGTCGATACACTTGTCTAGGCGGAGGTTGCCAACGGTCGTTGTCTTTGCCCTCGTCGTAGTAGGCCTCTTCATTGGCATTGGTATGCCTCACCATGTAGACCACTTTCATATCTAAGGTGTTATTTATATCCTCCATTTCTTCTTCTAAGTTTTCTTCCATATATTCTTTTATATTTTCTTCTCCTTTGATATATTCTTCCTCTTCCATATCTTTTTCCCTTTCTTCTTCTAGTACTCGGATCTCCGAGCGGCGGCGCCACTGGATCTCTAATTACTGGTTCGGTAAGAAGATTTCTTCGACCAGCGGGCTGTGGTCAAAGTTGATTTCTTCTTTTGGAGGGGTCAGAGAACGACGGGATCCCCTAGAGGATTCTCCAAGGTGTCGACCGTTGTGACGGATGTCATCGTGGGCCTTCTTTGGGACCCATTTCCGACATTGTCTGCTGGCGGGGGCGGATCTCCGGGAAGCTGTACCAGATGTCACACCCAGGCCAGTTCTTCTTTCCCTTCTATCTTCCTTTTCTTCTCTACGAGGCTTTGGCCTCTAGATCTCTTTTCCTTTCTGCCGAGACCTTTCGGCGGCGGATCCCTGAACTCGAGGTTCCGTGTCACGCCCCGATGCTTACCACGCGGGGCAGCTCTTCTTTCTCTTCTCTCCACCATAACAGATAAGCATTCTCTTGGCGAAATCCTTCTAGTCTCAACCATCAGTGGTCGCCGGTATCTTCTCTTCTTCAGTCCCTTTTCTTTTACTGTCTTTAGCACCCGGTACACTCGGGCTGCAGGGTCTCAGGCTCTTTCTCCCTTGGTGGGGTTAGGACTTCAGACTGCTGATCCTAGAAAGACTTCTTCAACTCTTCAGTAGAGCTTTTTCTCTTTACCCATTTCAAATTTGCGAACCCATTCCGGGTCAGAATGGTAGCTTCTGGTTCTTGAGCTGATAGATTGGATGGATGGACGGGCAATTGCTGTTGTTGGGCTCGGAGCTCAGCATTCAATTTTCTTCTTTGCCTTCTCGTCAGTTTTCCTCCAAATGAGGAAGCTTCAGCAATGTTGTTCCCGAGTGCAGATAACCCTATTGGCAGTGATGTGTTTAAAGTCACCACGGAAATCCTTTCTCCGGCTACAACCCTCTTGGTGGTCGGGATTTCTGGTTGCGACAGCCGTTCAAACACAAAAATCCTCCCACGAAGATTTTCAACAGCAGTAGGTCGTGGCACAGGCAGATGTGCACGATGTGTGGCAACTTCAGTAGAGCGTGGCCTCCTGGCAGGCCCTTCAGCATTTTTGCCATTCGTAGGAATGGCGGTAGTCCTTGCAATAACGGCAGGGAAGTCAACGCTACCAAACTGGATGGTAGCTCCAGCATTCCCGGTTTCAATAACAGCATTTGCCAGCTGAAGTCTAGCTCCTTGTCCCAGCTGGACTGTCATTGGTGTGTTCTATAGATCCATCTGCACGAATGAAAGGTAAGGGTTAGTAATCAGAATCTGATACATCACCCCACACTTTCAAAGTACAGAGACTTACACAGAACAGAAAATAAAAACAGATAACATTAGCGAGCAAATTCAAATAATACAAATTTAAAATACTGCTAAATAAGTTATCTTAAAAAATTTATTGAACGATAATTTTTAGACTATTCAAAATTTTAATTTGCTAAACGATCATCTTGAAAGATTCAAAATTTTAAATGCAGGTTGAAATAGCTTCTAATGTAGTACTGAGACGACTAGTCAATGATGGAAAGAGAAACCAGTCTCCAGTGGAGTCGCCAGAAATCTGTGGGCTCAGAAAATTCAGCCCCGGCCTCCACCCATTTTGCTTTCTTTGGGGGAGTTTTAACGGATTAAGTTCCGGGATAAATTTTGGAAGGCAGATGGGTTTATAGATAAGACACTACCCAGAGATTTCACCCTGATTTTGCGAGGACTTTATGATCTGAGTTCTGGTTTCCTATAGGCGCAAGCCCCTATAGTTAATTACCCCTCCCGATAACGAGAGAGAACTTTCGATTAAGGCTAGTCGTCAATCAGATACGTAAAGATACATACTATCTGACATATAATAGCAGCATGGGTTTATGGTTTGAGAATTTGAGGGGTTGAATATTTAAAAATGAGAATTTCCACCATCTTGCACTTAAAGCGAATGGTGGGGGAATGGATGATGGACCCGATCAAGATCCCATAGTTCTGTCATCCCGGGCCATCGTGGTCCCTGGTCTACTTAGTCAGAGGAGGTAGTCGACCCAACCTGACATAAGGATCCTCGTCGGCAGCCATGGGTTGCTTCATCTAAGGGTACCTTGGAGACCTGGGGTGAATATTTATCTAAGGGGACAAATTTGAATCCACCTTAGCTAACAGAGGGCTTTGTGCCCTATCGATTATATCCTATTGATTCATATCTCAAGGATTTAATGTCAATAAGGAACGTATTGGCTCTGGCCATAACCGCTATCTCGTGGTGCCATTTGGCGGCAAAACCACTCGGTTCAGAGGACCCCGGGTCAAATATTTATCCTGCAGTGACATTTGACGGTGAAACTGCCGGTTAAAGGACACGTACCACGTCCTTATTGGCAGGAGATTGTTTGAGAATGGATCCTAGTAATATTTTCGACTAGGCATTAGCCCTATGTGAGCTGAAGTATATTTTAATTTATCCACCTCGGCAAATTCTTGCGGAGGGTGGATGAATTTTGCTTTAAGTGATTAATGGTTGAATTTTCTATTTTAAACATTTTGGATTTTGGAAACTTCTTTGGAGTTTGGATTTTATGGGCATTTGAGGGTATTTTGAAATATTTGAATTTAACCCCTTCGGTTGAGATTTGCATTCAACACGGCCATCATCGAGGTAATGGGGTTATTTCATTTGTGGATTGAACCTTGTCAACTCTGTTTAGTTGCTAACAGAGGATCGGGTTCGTAGGCTTTATGCATTTATTAGTGAATTCTCTTGATTATAGGCCTTGAAGGCCTAATATGAATGTATAAAATAAATATCCCGGTAGACCTCGCGACCGCATATTTATTTAATGGTTCGAGCCGTGTCGACTCCTACCTACCCGCATAGGAGGATCGGGCTCAAGCTTGAATTCACTTATTAACCCACGCAGCATCCCTAGACGTCACGTGTGTACCAATAACACACTCGCAGGGGCCCATGCGGGTATTTGGGGGCATTTTGAAATATTTGAATGGACCTTATCGATTCCTATTTATTTGCTTAGGAGGATCGGGATTAAATTTATTGACCCGCGCAGCATCCCTAGCCGTCATATGTGTACCAATAACATACTCGTCGGGGCCCGTGTGGGTGTTTGGACATCCCCTTCTATGTACCTATGTGCATACATATTGTAGTGCATATGCTGGGGACTTTTACACATTGACCCCTTGCGAGCAACTGTCATTCGAATACAACATTCGATTTGGAAACTCATAGACGCCTTCTGTCTGCTTGTACGAGTGTTGCAGATCCGGTGGCGTGGCGTTGTACTGATTATCTATTTGTTTCGTATAGGTAGACTGTCGTGTACTATCTATTACTTTCTGCAGATGAATTATAGTGCACCAACGAATCTCCTGCCTGACATTTGTAGATGCCTGTAGATGGCATAGCGGGTCTCCTATGACAGCTTGTAGGAGCTTGTATTTGTTGCAGTTCTCTTGCATTTTGCTTGTAGGCAATATATTTAATGTATAACGGATCTCCTACAGCAGCTCGTAGGATACTTGTATTCATTACACTTTTCCTGCGAGCAGTAAACGTACTTGCTAGATATTTACTTTTTGTTAGTTATAAGCATAATCCAACATCTACTACATGTTGCTCATTACACATTGACCCCTCTTACTTGTAGGAAAGCTGCCGCGCCTACTTGAAATTGAACTGTTGTTGGTGATGCAGATCAAATACTCTTTACATTCCGGTTATGAGCATCTCCTATTGCATTTTGATTACAGAGATTCGATGCATCTCCTTCATAATCAAGCAGTATTGATTGTGCACTGGTCCTTAGGTCTTCTTCATGAATACATCATGAATATTTGTCAGGGATCTTTGAATGTTTGCCTTGATGTTGAATGCCGACAACTTGTGCTTCGTACAACATCTTCTAACATTGGTTGTGGGTGATGCTGTTGCAAGTCCTTGGTATTAATATTCGGGATGAACACTTGTATTACAGGTTCCTTTCCTTGCTCATAGATTGATTGGCATGAACACTATGAGTTTCACATTGTTCATTTGTAGGCTAAAGATTTTTGCAATATTAGCTGCAATCAGATCGCATATTCATCTTGCTTGTTGCTCATGAATGAGATGTAGGAACTTTCCTTATCCACTATGCATCTTCGTTTGCTCATACAAATCTACTTGAATGATCAAAATTCGTTCATTGAGCATCTATATTTTGTTTGCTCATTTATCTAACAGAAGTTTGGTTCCATATGCTTTATTCAAGCTGGAACTCAAGCTCTTTAGAGCTCATTTGAGTCCTTTGAGTTATTACTCAAATTAAATTCTCATTGATTTGAGTACATTGAACCATCAATTAGCATTTATATTTTCAAATTCTTCATGTAATTTGGGGTTCTGAAGTCCAGTTCCCTGTATGTGTTCAAGCTCAAAGCTTATGTATTCCATTCAATTCTCCTGTTGTCTTGTAAAGTTCAAGTATGGGTTCAATTTGAGCTCAGGTCCATAGTAATTAGTTCATTTGAATACAATCCTCTTTGGTTTCTGCAAGTTCAAGTTTTAACTTTACAAGTCCTTGTCAGTTCAGGTTCAATTCATGTAATATTCAAATTAGATCCAAGTCCAAGTTCTTTGTTGTACAAATTAAGTCTTTTGCAGTTCACTTAGGTCCCTTGTAGTTCAGCTTGAATTTAAGCTTTTGTTCATCTCATTTGATATTCAAATCAAATGCAAGTCTGAGTCCCCTGCTATCCAAACCAAGTCCAGTTTGAGTCCAATTCGTTGTCATTTGTTACAAGTTCAAGTGTTATGCTATCTTGTAGAGTTCAAATCTTGTTATTTTATTTAGTTCCAATTCATTTATATTCAAGTCTTCTGTTTAGTTCGTTCGAGTTCACTTGAGTCCAAATCAAGTCCAAGTCCAAGTTCTTTAGTCCACGGTGCAGTCTTTTGTTCACCCGAAATTTTGGCAGCCTCCCGACGTCTCCCCCGTTTAGGAGAAATTACGGAAAACCAGGCCTTCCCACTACGCTTAGGAAAGCATGTATGGTAGGTGTCCTCGGACATCGTAGCCGTATTTTCTTCGTCCCCCCACCACGCTTAAGAAAGCGTATACGGGTCTTCAAATGTACCTGAAGAGAAGAGCAGTTGTTTCCCCGCAGGTACAGAGCCGCGTACGGGTATTTAAGATTGTCCCTACCACGCTAAGAAAAGTGTGTATGGGGCCTACCCACCTCGCCGTAGGTGTCGCACCGGGTTCCCTTCACACCATGCTTAGGAAAGCGTATATGGGCGGTTTGCCGGCTCTACACGAACGCCAAATGCGGGATTTGAGGTGATTACCTGCCTCGTTGTACGTGCTGCACCGGGGTCCCATCCCACCATGCAAATAAACGCGTGTATAGACGGTTTTCCGGTGTGCCGCGAACGACGAGAGCGGGCTCTCAGAGTTTTAGGGTTTAGAAGGGTTATACCTGCGCCGGATCGACATGTAGATCAAAGCGAGGGAAGAGCTTGCATTTTTCTTTCATTAATTATAATTAAACAATTAATTATAATTAATCTTTCTTAATTACAGTTAATTATTAATAAAATAATTAACCATAATAAAATAAAAAAAGATTAATTATAATTAATTATTATTAACAATAATTAAGTAGGATTAAAAATAATTAATTATAGTTAATCCTAATTAATCATAACTAATTATTATTATTAATAATTAAATATAGTTAATAAAAATAATTAATTATAATTAATTAGAAGTAGGATTTAAGATTTATGCAGGTTTTGAACAGGATTAGTAAAATAAGCATGATTTGATCAGAATTTATACAAAATCCTGTTAACAGGATTTAGGGGATTCTCAAATCCCTCAAAGCCAGTTAAATTCTCCCCTTTCTTCCATGGCTTGGAGGAGTTATGGGATTTGGCCAAAGAAGCGCGCGATAGGGATAAAGTTACCTTCACAGCAAGCGGCTCTCGTCGTCACTCCCAATCCAAATGTCGTAACTTCCGATCCTGTTGGAAGGGAAAGTCGTCGAAGGAGGTGAAGGTTAGGGCGTCTCTCTTTCTCTCTCTCTCTCTCTCTCTCTCTCTCTCTCTCTCTTAGGTCGGAGGAAGTCCGGACGTCGGCTAGGGTTCGGCTGGAGGAAGCTTTGGTAGAAAGGAAGGAATCGGGTGAGTATGGAGGCAAGAGGCTCTGCGACTTCAGACAGGGCCTGTAGAGGGATTCGATCGGAGAAAGCGAAGAGGAAGGGTCGGGAATGGAGAGGGCTTGGAGATCGGCTGCTTGGTGAGGAGGTATGGAGGAATCTCTCTCTCTCTCTCTCTCTCTCTCTCTCTCTCTCTCTCGGTCAGGGGAGGTCGGATGTCTTTGGAGAGATCGAAAGCAGCGACGGGATCTTCGTATGCGTAGTGAAGGGAATGTAAAGGCCTCGATTGGCCTTTTAACGCCAGTCGGAACCGAGTCAGGACAAAGGCGAGAAGACAGCGAATGGCGCCGTTTTGCACAGAAAATCATTACTGTAGCAGACGGCGGATGTGACTTGAGCGGGGCTTCAGCATGGGCAGCAGCAGGTACGTAACGATCCATGCATTTTTTTTATTTTTGTTTTGTTGTCTTATGCTTTAGAGGTCAACAAATAGGTATCTCGAAGACCCGTGCATGCTCTTCGTAGCGTGGTGGGGGTTGAAGATTCATGGCCGCGGTGTCGTCCGACACCTATCATACACTCTCTTTGTAGCATGGTGGGAAGGCCCAGCCTCTTGGATTTCCCTTAAACGAGGGAGACGCCAGGAGGCTGCCAAAATTTTCACTGACAGAGGACCTGAACTTGAATAATTAACAGGGGATTGTATTTGGACTTGAACTCGAACAGACAGCAGGGAACCAGACTCCAATGCAATAAATGCACAATAAAATTAAAATGTAAAATCCTAAATGACAATTCAAAGCATTCAAGTGAACATCAATGAATAGCTAGAAAGCTCATGGCAAACAAAGATCCCAATGTCACTTACTTGTAAGCAGTGATGTGAAACACATCATTCATGAACAACAATCAACATGAACATGTATAATTTGATTATAAGCAAAAGTAAGCAAATGTTGCAAGCCATATAAAGACGATGATGACTGATTATGATGCACGTATCAATCACTCAAACAAACATATTGTCCTCCTACAAATAAAAAAGATTAATGCACATAACAATGTGTCTACAAGCGACTACAAGAAGCTTATGAACAATCATGGGCAACAATGAAGAGCATACAAGTGAACATAATGACCTACTAGCCAATATGCATGAAGAGGTTAGTGGCGAATGCAGCAACACCCAAGGAAGCTCATCATGTACGTCGCAGAACGTTTACGGGTAGTAGTTGGAGATCTGAAATACACACAATAGTCTACATAGAGACGATAGCAAGCAGCAGGTAATAGATACTGCAGAACCAGAAAGAATACTAAATTTTGATACTAAACAACTCAGAAATCGTCAAATTTCTTATGTTAAAGTGAAATGGAAATACAGGAAAGAAAATGAGGCAACCTAGGCGAGGGAAGAAGATATTAGAATGAAGTTTCCTCATTTGTTTGATGACCACCAAGGCATTAAATTTCGAGCACGAAATTTAAATAAGGAGGGGTGGATTATAATACCTAAAATATTAAAAATAAATGTAAGTATAAACTTTCTATAATGTTCCTTTATTTTCATTAAATTCTACTTTTAATTCCAAGCATTTTGACATATAGAAGTATATATAAAATATTAATTAAATGGTATATATATAAATAGTTAATTAATAATTATTTATATCTCAAAATCAGTTAATTAACTATTTAATTATAATTATATATTGTAGTTATTTCATTTCATCATTTCATTTCATTATTTAATTTATATCACTTAGCTTTTTCACCTAACTAAACATGCATTGGCTTGATTAAATCCCACGGCTGAGAAGGATTTGGAATAACTGTAGTGGAAAGCATTATAGGATTATATTATTCATAGATAAGCACCCACTATTGAGCGGAAAAAAGCATTACCCAGCCTAGCATTAGCCTTTCTCCTCGCATATATTTTTTTTTCACCGTCAAGTGGCTCTGGAATGCTAAGGAGCAGCAGGCTGGGAGGCTGAGGAAATAGGTATTGCTGGCTGGAGCGGATATAGGCTGCTGCGGGGAAGAATTTCAGGAAAATCTCAACAAACCAAGGTAAGAGAAAATAATAGGTGCTGTAGTTAGTGGCTGAAATTATTATTTTGACTAAAAATAGGTAGTGTTCCTGCGGTTTCTTACTAAAAGCAGTTAGGAAATGAATGTAAAATTGTTGAAATCAGGTAATGTTGCTGTTGTAGGCTACTGTAGGGTTGCTGAAATTTCTAAAAACAGCGGGCTAGTGTGGAATTAGCTGAGGTAAGGGACTGTTGTTGTGTATATGTAAAGGGGGCTGCTGCTGTGGGCTGAAAAGGGAGTAAGTGTTGTTGTAGTTTTTCATAATCAGTGAGAAAAAGAGAGGAAAACTTCAGATAACAGTAAGGTAAGAAAGTAGTAAAGGTAAGAGTTGTAATTTTGCTAAAATCAGTAAAAAACATACTGAATTTTGAATGTCTTGAATGGGGGTTTGCAGGAATTCAGATTCTCTGCAATCAATTTTTGGGTGCTGTTAATTTTCTGATATCCGTTGTTGAATGTTGATTTAAGTAGAGAAAAAAAAGGAGAAAACTTGTGAATGAGGAGAAATTTAGTAGAGGTAAAGACATATATATTTGAGTGTATCACAACTTGTTCATTTTATAAAGGTAAGAATTCATATATAAATTTTCTTATCCTTTAGGTTGTTTGCAGAAGGAAAAGAAGGCAAAGTATTGTGAAAAAATCAATTGTTAACGAGGTGAGATACCCAAATGATGCTATAGGAATTAGTAAATATTCTATTTAATTGCACTTCATCTATATTATGTTTATGATCACATTTATTTCAGTTTACATGTATGAATATGTTTATTCATAGAGTAATGTCTATCAAACCATATGTCATGAGGGCTAAAAAGAATTGCTATTGGGAAAGTAAAATAAGTCATATATGAGGGATATGCCTGCACAAGTAAAGGCAAAAGACCTGACAAGGTAAGCCTACACTCTTAATTCTAGAAGTTAGGAATTTAGATCCAACCTTGAATGAAAGAGCAGCTTCAATTCTAAAAGTTGAGAATATGAACCCAACCTTGAATTAGAAAGCTGAAAGAGTGCAAAAGCTTATAACCATCACATGACTTATTTAATAAGGTAGAACAGTTGACAAGATAGAAAGTAATGTATATTATGCATTTATCATGATAAGTATGGAATTTCAAATGGAATTTCAATGTGTTCTAAACTAATTGTTAATAATGTTATTATTAATTCTTATATCTCGCTTGTGTATTTCATTGAGCATAACTCATTAGCAGTGGTTATACTACAGGAAAGGGGAAGGAGCTAGTAGGGCACTAGGTGGAAAAGGGCTAACTGTTCTTTTTGGTGTACATACGTTTTGGGTGTACAAAAAAATCTGAGTGACAGCTGTACAGACTTTTGGTATGTAAGTAAAATTTTAAAGATTTTTAATAAAGCTCTGTATTTCATTTAAGATGTATATTTTCTTTGAGGTATATATTATATATGCTTCATAGTATAAAATTTTTGATGTGTTATGATTAGTGATGTTAGGATAGTTTGAATAGATTACTTTTTACTTATTTAATTCTGTTATCAGTGTTTCAGAATTGGGTAAATAAGGAGATGGTCTATTTAGATTCTCCTTCTTTGTTACACTCTAAATTGATTGGATGGGGTTAACATGGGATGTGACAGAAATTTGTATCAAAGCCAAATCACAATAAAATGAAAGCATAATTGGATTTAGATGAGGAAGTAGGATGAGATATAATTAATTGGATGTATACAGAGCTATAAGTTGAATCAAGTTTTAATGAAACTATGCATTCATTCTAGTACCATAACATACTTATATAACATGCTTATTTAATGCTTTGAAATGATCATGTTTATTAGTATGAGTATACTTATTATATGAATTATCTATATGCATACAGATAATTATGTCTGAGGAGTTGCTAGAAAGAATGACTGGTCAGTCTTCCAGGCCAGAAACAGAAACATGAATGAATGAGGGAAATAAGTCTAAGAAACTTCAAGATATTGTGCATTTGATCTCCCAAGTGGTAGATAAAATGGCATCTATGGAGAAATATTCTACTAACAGTGGACCTAAATCTGAAAGTGACAATGAAGTGGATCGACATTTAAAGTTATTTCAGACTTTCAAACCGCTAGCCTTTAAAGGTGCAAGTGATCCAACAATAGCAGAGGATTGGTTGTTGAAGATAGGGAAAATTCTAGATTGTATGATCTATCCCGAAAACAGAAAGGTATCATTGGCTACATTTGAGTTAGAAGGAGAAGCAGAAAGGTGGTGTCAAGCACAACATAGAGAAAAATTTGGACAGATGCCTATCACTAGTATACATTGGGATGATTTTGTAAGGGTATTTAGAGAATGATTTATTCGTCCTTCAGCCAGACTAGCTCTACAAGACAAAATTTTTAATCTGACTCAAGTTTCCAAGACAGTTGTGCAATATGAAGCTGAGTTCACTTCTTTATCCCGTTATGCACCTCATTATGTCAGCACCCAGGAGAAAAGTGTCATAGATTTTTTAGAGGCCTTCGGGATCAGCTACGACTTGCGTTGGCACCATTTGATATCAGTGAATTTTCGATCTTAGTGCAGAGAGCCAGAAGGATAAAAATGAACTGAATTTCTCCAAGTACAGTTGGGAGCAGCAACAACCACGAAAAAGGAAGATGTTGAAAATGATGATAGATTTAGAAATAAGAAGCCAAAATTTTATGATAAGCAAAAGCAGAGTCAACTTGAAAAACCTTTGTGTGAGCAGTGTGGGGAGCGACATTTTGGTTAGTATTTGGTGGGATTCAGAAGATGTTTTAGATATGGTGAGATGGCTCATCGCAAGGTGGATTGCCCTCAAGAGAGAAGAACCAATATCAGGCCATAGGGATATCAAGAACAAGTATCACATAGAAGATATCTGGAGGGAAATCAGACAGGAAAAACTCAATTCCAAGGAAGATCAGCAGCACAAGGAAAACCACCAGTTCAGTTAAAAGGAGAAATCTTCAAATGGAGTAGGAGTAACATGTAATATACTAAAAAAATGTGAACTTACATGAAACAAGCTCTTTATCTAGGAGTAATAGATGCAATTTACCTGAAATTTGATCACCCAATTAAATAAATGCATGGTTTTGAAAATTGGACCAGATCAGACGGGCTGATTCGATCAGTTCAATTGTGAATCGATCATATGGCCGATTCAATCCGTCTGAAAAACTAGTACAACATTAAACCGACGTAAACCGGTTTGAATCGGTGATTCAACCGGCCAAACCCTTGAACCGGTCCCGATTTTAAGAATAGGTCATTTCAATTGATATCATATTTAAATAATTAAAAAAATTAAGTTAATATAAAATGTTTAATTAAATTTTAAATTTAATAAATTAATATAAATATAACATATTTTAATTTTATAATAAGCCTTAATTTTATAATGATTATTTACTAACAAAGCACCAACAAAATATACACATATGGTCACACCACCCCATGTGAGCTCTTAACTCATGCAAACAAGAAAAGCTATATAAACAAAACAAAATAAAACTCCTAAGTAATGTGAGACTAAATAACTTAATTGAAATTCTCTATTTCAAAATACATACATTATATATTTTTAAACATATTTTTTAATAATAAGAATAACAATTATTTTGTTGGTTAATTATATTTAATTATTTATCTATTTTATTCTTTAATTTTAAAATATACATTATTAAACATTAATTTTTATATATTTATTAATTATAAATAAATTAATATGAATGATTTATATATGCAATATTATAATGTGAATGTAGTATATGATTTATGACTTTAAATTTATTTAAATACATAACATATATTAACAATAATTTATGATTATTTATATTAAAATTAACACAAATTATTAATAATTTATATTAAATTTATAAGTTTATATGTGAATAAAATTTATTTTTAGTCACAAATTTATATAATTGTATGATTATTATATCATTATTATATCATTTATTTTTTATCTAAATAATTATAATATTTATTATATCATCCGGTTCAACCCGATCAAACCGTTGAACCATGAACCTCTCAATTTTTCAGTCCGATTTTAGGCCCGATTTTTACAACCTTGGATAAATATTACAAATTGAAAACAAAGGAAAAGGAAATGTAATGATTGTGAGCAAAATGATTGTCTTAACAAGAAAAAACTGAAATCACCCAAATTATGAACATTGCTACTGAAGCAAAGGCTTGTGTATCACATTTCATTCACTCATGATCTAATTAAGTATTTATCCCAAAGAGGAGAATGAAAAAAATCATTTGATAAACAGACCTCTCTGATTGCATGCCACATTTCTCTTGCAGTGAAAGAATCAGATTTCCCCGATATCACAAAGTGCGGACAGTCGGAGACATGAACATCTGCTGTTTCTTGTGCTGCTATTGCAAATGTCACTGGAGATTGCCCGTTTATTGTTCTGCATTTATATATAAGATTTTTTCAAGTAGCAAAATAAAACAATGGTAAACTAGAGACATGAACGTGATGTTTTATTGCAACTAGGTAAAATTTATGTATAGTATTCCTCACCAGCATTCCTACAACGAATAAAATGGACAAATGGTGGACCAATTTCTTTATGATATAACGATACAAATAATCATATTAATGTTGTTGACCACAGTTTTTTAACTTACTTGTGATGTAGGAGGACCCCATGTACCCCATCTTTCTCACTGAAATGTATAAAAAATGCAAGTCAGTATAAACTCAATTTGAAAATGATTATAAAGTTAGAATTACAATATAACAATTATGAATTGCAGAAAATTCCCAGAACAAGTTAGTTTTGATAATGGTTTAGCTTAATAATTCTATTACAGCAGGTTCTTACATCATTTTCGAATTAGAGTGATACCCAGAGAACTCGGAGTTCCCACCTACAGAATTCTGGTTAAATCAAGATATATGAAGGTTCCACCTTTCCATAAATATTATGCAACTAAAATGATTGAGATAGCAAAATGATAATAATAATCAGCACATACGAAGGATTAAACACCAAAGGAACAAAGTGAATACTTCTACGGAGAAACAATTTTAGCATTTGAACTTACAGTCCATGTAAAAAGCAAAGTAACTTTAGCAGCAGATTTTCCCATATTGTTGAGCTGAAAATTTCAGATATTGCCACTTAAGGGAAGTCCATCTTATCTTAGTATACTATAAAGGCAACTTAAGTAACTACCGTGAACGTAAATACTGCCACGGGTAGGCTACTTTGTTGATAATTGTGGGGAATAAAGGGTGAAATCTGACGGCAAGTTATTTTTAGATCTGGATCAGGTTCACCTGCATGGACAGGACCATGACCCACAATTCATCATTAAGTCCATTGCACTGTAGAATATGCGGGGAAAATCTCACTATGTATTGGCATTACCATCATATATTGTCCAAGACCTCGGGTACAGAGCATGATAGGTAGATTTCTGCCCATTGAGATTCCAATCCCAAGATCCAATTCCTGACGGTGAACTTGATCTGTATAACAACGGTTTAAGATAATAAATACTATGATAATAGATTATATAATGTTAACAAACAAAACATTGCAGAACCAAAAAAATGTCCAGCTAAATACAAAAGATTACAACTACAATGCAAGTAATTGGAATACCTTAGCTGGTTGTTTCACTTACTTGAGTATGTCTGGACTGCCTGGGGACAAAACAGTGGAGTACCTATTTCCATCTTGGCGTGAAATGAAAACCTATAGAATTTATCAGCAATATATAATATCAGTTTGTAAAGAAAATCTATTTGTAAGAATCATGAGGATTAAGATGTATCAGTTTATTTTGGTTGTACATAAGAAAAATAATTCAGACAAAACAAATTTGTTGGAGAGAAAACAAGTCAAAACACAAGAGGTTTAACCCGAAAGTGACGTGAAATTGTCAATTTAAGAATTTAATAGCTGATTTCCGTTTTTGCCAGATGTGAATAAAATTTGGCAAGTTAACACTGATAAAACATGGGCATAACAAGGAAACCTGAAATTGGCACCAATATATTGATGCATTACACAAGTGAGGAAAGGGATTGGTTCGCTAATTTGAATAACCACAAAAAACACTCAAAAGACTTCAAAGAAAAGATAAAAAATTGTCATTTTGATTTCTACGTAACAACAGGCTTATTGATAAGATACATGGTCATGTCTTACAAAGAGAATAACAATAAAAGAAATGCACACATATAACTCAAATAATAAATTCATATTAATTTTATCCCTTCTAGAATAATATTGTTTGAAACATGCCAAAACAACAACTGAAAAAAATTGAAAATTTAAAAGAGCTTCATCAGCAGACATTTTTCTTTCTATGAGCTGAACTCACAGAAAATTGATTTGCTAAGACGGGCTTAGCTTCACAAACTCCAGGGAACAATTGCCAACGTTGAAAATCACCTTTGTAGCTTCTTCCTATACTACCTGCACTGAGAGTTGAAGCTTCCAATTAAAAGAACAGATAAGCATTGAAGTCAATATCAGTGATATCATTACTGCTTTCCCAAAATGGAGTTGAGAATAGTGTATGCCATCGGTGTTTTCACAAAAAAAAAAAGAGAGGCTATAAACAACATCATCATCATTAGCCTTAGTACAGGTATTTGGATTTTATAATCATCATTTTTCATTTATTCTACTAAACACCTATTTTGCATAAGTGGCTGTTTGGTTGGCTATAAAGTGCATGCAGTGTAAAGTAAATACTTTAAGGCTATTTGGTTGTATATAAAGTGAATGCAAGGGAACGGTTTTTTCTATTTGGTTGGGTGTATGCAAAGTAAAGTCAAATCAGCCCATTGCCCCCAATAGATGACACACCTTGCAGCTCCAGGTTCTTTCTCGAGGTGGTCCGGCCATCCTACGGCTCTAGGTTCCCACACGGAGTGGCCAAATCAACCAGAAGTGGAAAGGCATACCTCGGAGCAATTGGCACGACCACACACAAACAATCCACACAAGTTACATATGCTCTCCTGTGTCGTTGACTGACCCGACACCCGCCTTTAGCGGAGGAACTTGGTGGAGACATAAGTGTAGGACTCCTTAGCACTAACCTCATGTTCGACCCGACGGTGTCGAAGCTCTTGTGCTCTCGTCACTGAGGAGGTCTTGCGCCGGGAGGCTATTATGTCCGGCCCTCGCACACCCGAGTGAACGAACGACCCCTACACACACGAGCGAACGAACGCCTCTGCCTGCTCCACTCATGAACGGCTCCCATCCCACCTCTGCCTATCTCACGCGAACAAGACTCGACGCCGCACCTCCCACAGCTCTTCCCACGCATGACCTTGCACCGTCCGTCCTCCCGTTCGCTGATCTTTTGCGATTCCTGCACACACTTCCTACCCCTACGTCCGCGGAATTCCTTTTTCGCTCGGTTTTGAGCGAGTTTGGCCTACGCGGAGAATGCACTAACGAAAGGAGTTAGGAATACACTAGGAAGTTACTTTGCTTAACTCGGTAACCAACCAAATACTAAAAAGTGAAAAAGCAAATCATTTACTATGCATTGCATTCACTTTTCCTCCAACCAAATAGCCCCTAAATCTTTTTGTAATATCCCAAACCTAGGGTTCGGCAATGTGAAGAAGATGAAGAAGAAAAAGCAAAAGGAGCATGCTTTCTTTACTTCGAGCTGTGTGAAGAGCCGACGCTTGAGGTCGTAGGAGATACGAAAGGGCCCAAATGAAGCTCGTTTCGTCGTTTCGTGTCTTACAAGCAAAAAGGGGGTCGTTCATCACTTGGAATCATGGAAGCCTACCGAGCAAGTCGAAGTGTTCTGCCGGTTGGGAGACTAAAGGTTGGGCTTTTGTTTCGTTTCCGTGAGGTAGGCGAGGATCTTCCGTCGTTTGGATTCATAGGAGCTTATCTCTATAAAAACCGAGAGAGGGAGGCAGGGTGAGACTGTGGTTGGGGCAAGTGTGAGCCATGTGGAGGAAAAAGGTAAGAAATTTTATTTTAGTAATTATAAAATTAAATTATAAACTAAAAGAATTAATTTAGAAAGAATAATAATAATAATAATAATAATAATAATAATAATAACCTAGGATTTTATCTAATACTCAATTATTAAATTGAAATTATTGATTTTTTTTTGAATAAATTAGTAAATGTTATTAAGTAAATTTGATCTAAAGTTTTATATTTTAAAAATGATTATATTAATATTTTAATATTATGATAAATAGAAGATATAGAGAGGAGCATAAATTTATATGAAATTTTAATCCATAAATTAAGTTGTTATTAATTCAACTATCTATACAAAAAATGAGTATATTTGAGAGATTATGATATTTAAATAAAATATGGATTTTAATTGAAAACGCTAATTAAGAGAATTAATCACAGGGGTGTCAAAACCGGGTTTCGGGTCGTGTTCGGGTTTAACCCAAACTGACACGGGATTCAAACGGGTCAACCCTAACCCGACCCGGGTATGTAAACGGGTCAAAAATTCGAACCTGGAACCGACCTGTCGGGTTGGCGGGTTAACCCGACCCAACCCGAAATGGGCTAGAGCCTGGACGACGGGCGGCAGGCGACGAGCGGAGGGCAGCGACGGACGCGAGCGAGCAGCCGCGTTCGCGAGCGGGCTGCCGCCCCTGCGTGGGCGCATGGGCAGGCGAGCGCGGGAGCACAGGCAGCTTCGGCGAGCGCACGGGCAGCCGGGCAGGGAGCAGGCAGCCGGGGCAGCGCTGGCAGCTTCATTTCAACCGAGTTTTCGGGTCAACCCGAACCCGACCCATTTTGAAATCGGGTCGGGTCAAACCCGAAATTTCTGGGTCGGATTCGAGTCGGGTTTTCGTGTCGTGTCAAATATTGACACCCCTACAAATAATGAATTGAATGATTAGTAATAAATTGATATATTAATAATAAAGAAAATATTGTTTAAATATATAGATAGAGAGAGAATGAATATCTTAAAATTTAATTCTAATTAGTGAAATGAATAAGTAATTAGAGAGAGCATAGGAGAGATTTCATTTGATTAAATTATTAATTTTTAAAGAGAGTATATTTGATTAAGTTAAAATGAGAAATTGTTAAATATGGAAAGATTATAAATTAATGATGATTAAATCATGATCCATATATAACTAATAATATGAGGATAATAAATTCTATTATAAGAACTATTTAAATATACTTAATAATTAGTTAGAGAAAAATATGATCATATATATATATATATATATAAGTTACAATGACCTTATGAAATTATGTATTATTATATGTGTCATATTATTGAAGTCAAAACAAAGACAATAAGAGCAAAAGTTATTGAAGCTCGTGGTGAGTACTCATGTTCTTAAATTATAGCAATGTTATTGTTTCTTCTAATAGCATTTAATTTATTATCAACATTGCAAATTACTTGCATGTTATCTCTGTTAAAAATAATTAATCATAGATGACATGGACTTAAATAAGTTAGCACAAGTTATATATTGTGGATTTCTTTTAAATGTATAGAATGATAGTGATGCATACCTACTTAATTGTAAGTTAAAGCATGATTATCTCTCATATTTAATGAATGGTCATCTTGGAATATATGATAATTAGATGTTGAGTTTCCCATTTTCATATAAAGTTAATGATGCTATATGAATGAAATAGCTAAATAGATATGATTGCATGTACATGTTGACTGATGGAGCACTGCCTCTTATGATATTGGCTAGGGATGCAATATACCCATGCATGTAAATGAAAAATGTTATGGAAAAGGAAAAGGAAATGGAAAATGAGTACATTCATTGGTACTATTTGAGATGGTGGCTCCTGTGACGGCTGTATTATTTATGAGAAAGGATAAAGATATGATATATATATATATATATAACATTGAAAGTCTTGAAATGAAATAATTAAATAGAATTACTCTATGTTTTGAAATGATCATGCATATTGCTCCTAATACCTTAGGTTACTGTAATTTAGAAGCATAATTACTCACTGAGTTCTTTATGACTCACTCCTAAATTTATAAATAAATAGGTATTATTCAAAGCTTAAAATAAGTAGAAGGAAACATAATGTATATAGTAGATGCAACACACTAGAAGAAATGTATTTATAATATTTAACTTTGTTTCAAATTTTGAGGTTTTAGTGGCTCTTTCAGTTTATTTGAGATAATTTAAAATTGATTGAAAATTTAAATCACCGTCCGACCGTCTGTTCCTTCCTCGTTAATTCGAGCCTCCGGGATGGATCATGACACTTTTTTAACAACTTTTATCCATATTATCTTAGATTTGCTACTTTTTCATCCTAATCCTTCAAGACCTTATTGATCTATTAATCTAATATTCACTCTGCTATACTTCAAAACCGGCCATGAGAAAATAATGGCATTTAGAAAAAAAGCCTTGTATGGTGAATGACAATATAGTGTAACTGGGACATATACCCTAATGTTGATCTATTCAGAAGAAACAGTCTTTAATAGCATACATAATCCATGCTCTCCTCCCTCCAAGTCAAGAATAGCATGACATGAAAAATTACAAGCAAATATAAGAAGGCCGAACAAGTGGAACCAGAAAAGGATTCATAACAGTAAAAATGTCCAGATATCTTTGTGTTATCATCACAAAAATAATTATCCCAATGATTTCTCAAAGAAATGATATAGTGAAGAGTTCCAACTATTGAAATCAATGCATCCAAGCTAATAAGATGAAAATAAATGTAAAAGGAGAATGTAAGCCTACCCAATTCCTCCTAAAGGAACACCATGACATGATGTAGCGATGCGTCTTCTTAAAGGATCAATAATTGAGGCCTATATGAAATTAATAGACAATGGAATGATGAAAATGAATATAACTAATTAAACTGCCTAAATCTTGTCTAAACTATCCAACATATAATTGATTATGGAATAGTTAAGTATGAAGAAGTGACAAATACTGCACCCGTCCTTTTGCAGTTTCTTCTATAATATGCCGCCCAAGCCGAATTCCTAAATGAGCCTGTAGTGAGTCAAATGACAAAGTAATGAAAAAAAAAAAGTTCAATATAAACAGAGAGTTATGAGCACTTAAAGGTAGTTATAAATTAGCCAAGATCTATCATGTAGATTTCATTATAAAAATATGGAAGCCAGCAACCACTTTAAATGAACTTTGATCATTATCCTGATGCATATCAAGGAAATGACCAATATTTTCCTAAATAGGAAAAAAGAAAATCTTAATTATCTGGAAAAAAATATTGTTTAAATGGTACCAATTGTAGTATCTCTCGAATAGTTAGCTGGAACTCCGATGGCTCTCGTTCATTGTCTCTTAAACTTCGTTGCCATGTTAGCAAAGCTGGTTGCACAGGGTCCGCCGTAACCTGTAAGAATATGTAAATAAAGTTTTCTATATGAAGCTTATCCACAAACATGTTTATTAGAGCAAAGCGGAAAATAATAGCTTGAAATCACTTATACCCTCAAAGGGGCTGGTCAAAATAATTAACAGAGCTCCAAGCAATAAGTAGCAACTCAAGTCCAGCTTGCAAATACTATAATACCAAAATTTCCATGGTAGTGTTTTATATTCATGTAAAGGCAGAGATGATAAGAACACAGAAAGAGAATGGCATGATAGGATTTGCAGAGAGAAAACTGAACCTGAACAATGTTAAGTGATAAAATACTAGCGTACAAGTAAAATATAATCTAAAATTGGCCCAGAAAGAGTTATGCAGCAAAATAATACCAGCGATTGCACATAAAGCAGCAGCATAACCATTTTATGCCATCTTTAGGTTTTGATTGCATTATATAACGTTTTTTAATAAACTACTTCAGAAGTAACTTCATGGACTCTTAACTGTCTAACTAATTATTTAACGTTATTTTAATAGCAGCATAATCTTGTCGCTTCTCAATTTGACTGTGATATTTATAGATGAATATATATTTATTTCAAGTTCAAATTACCAGTATTCTTTTTTTTCCATTTTTTATAAGAAGACTGGAGATCACAACAGATTTCTTTTGATGGAAAAGTTTTTAAACGTCGTGATTTACAAAACTTGACAATTTGTATGGTAAGCTGATCTCTTGACCCCTAGGCTACAACGTCTTCAGCATTTTTTTGATAAACTTGGTCATAAAATTTAAACAGAATATCAGAAAGTATTGATATTAAAGGGTATTCCTCTAGATAAGTCGGTGCCTAGTGGAAGCAAGATTTTTGCAATTCAATAATTCATTATTAGGTCCCATATTTTAATAAAAAAGTTAAAAAAAGTTCCTCATCACTGCATCCCCATTCTAACTTAGAAGTTGTGCACTTTACTAGACTGCAAAACAGGAAATCTTTTGCATTATTTCTGTTTGGTTGTATTTTAACTAAATTCAAACAAAAAAAGAATATTACCAACTTTTAAGAACCATGAAATGCTTGCAAAGTTGTCACCATTACTATTCTCAACCACCAACACACAAAAAACAATAGTCATAATTTTCACCTAGACTAATTTAATATATTTTTACAATATTGTTCCAACTTGCAAATTTCCTTTCAAAATTTGGTATGACTTTCAGTATTTTGGCTGAAATTTTGAAGTTTTTTTGGCATTGGCAAAAAAAGTTCGGTACAACTGAAACCTTGCATGATATCAACTACATTAACAGAAAATGCATGCTCGGTAATAGTTGAAGAATGTTCAATGGAGCTGAATTCAAATGACCTAGGGCACACAGCTCGAGTGAAATCCAGCTTGCATGTTGAATCTAACTACAGTAAAGTTGAAAGGTCAAGCTTGGAACAAATAGACCATTCACTATTTCTTGAAGCTAGATTATTCCCCCTATAAACTACATGGCCACTTCAAAACACGTGCCACAGATGAGCAAATATTCTGCAGTAGACTCCTTGGGCTGTACATTTCTTTTAGCTTATTCCGATAGTAGGAATGTGGTTTTCTTATAAGACAACTAAGGCGTTGGGAACACATTTCTTATCCCTAATCTTAATTAATTTGAAGACATTCACAATCATCAAACCAAATTAATCTAACACCGAACTCCAAGCTAAGGGACTTTGCTATAGGCTCTTTCTGTAAAGAAAGATAAAAGCCTTCTTGCAAAAGCTATTTATGGTGTAACTACTATAAGAAGAAAGGACACAACAAAAAAAGATGCTAGAACATCCACAAAAAGCCACTAAGCTATGGTGAAATAAAGAGTATCACCAAAAAGGGTAGGCCTGCTTTGTGGAATTAGAAGGGATCAATCTAGAAAAAATTAACAAACTTAGAAACTTTTTCAACTCTCTGAAAAATCCACTCAAATCATACTCTCTAACTCAAAATGGTATAAGTTTTAACTCGTTTTAAGTGCTTTAAACAATTTCCCTCACACCTGAATCTGGAGTGACTAAGCACATGATCAACTTTGCTAATCTTTTTCAAACCTACAAACTGTCCCAACAATAGAAAAATAAAGATAGCCAATAATTCCTTCACAACTATTGCATGTCAAGGAAATATTTCAATTTACCCAACATTTATCATTAGTAATGTGTTGCATGTTCCTCGCCTTATAATGAATTTTCTATCAATCTATAAAATCACTGAAGATCACAACCACAAGGTGATTTTTTATTAAAATCATTATATATTTTAGGGCCTCACTATGGGAAAGATGATTGGACAAACTAGAGAATAGATGAGTTATATCTTTTTAAAAATGAAAACCGCTTATCATATATTTTTATTTATTTTCACCCTCAATACAGAAGCCATTTGGGTACACTATAGGCTAAAGCATCCCCTTTTTAAAACATTGAAATTTTTTATTATGAGACTTGTGAAATAGCCAAACATTATTGTGTTATTTTTCCTGAAAATGGTTGTAGGTTTTCCACTCATTTTCTAATTATTCAATTTGACATTGAGGGACATTCTAAAATCCTAATATTTCTGAAGCTACAAGCTTTGCTACATAATTATTGCACTCAAATGACATGGGCATATCTTATCAAACAAAAGTGTGATATCAACATTATTTTTCCCATTTTTAATGTCATGATGCAAAAATAATTCAATGCTAACATCAAGGTATTTTGGACTAATAATACTTGTGATTATTTTAATCACACATTATCATATTTCCTCCAAATAGAACATATAATCCACCAATCCACTTATCCAAATACTCCCCAAATAAAATGGAGTGGAGAAAAGGAAAACTTGCCATCGTCTGGAAGTCACCATGACTCTTTGCTTCCAGAATCAAGTGCAAAAAAAAAAAACTATAGAGAAGCAATCTTAACTCTCATACATCTAATCAATAGAATACCCTCAAGAGTGATTGGTTTCAAAAGTTCTATAAATTATCTTACTGAATTATGTCCCACAAATAACTTTCTCTTGAAAATTTCTCTAAAAATCTTTTAAGTGCATTGCCTATGTCCACATCCACAAACAATATAAGGATAAACTTGATCTTAAAGCTCTTAAATATGTCTTTATTAGATATTCCTTCACTCAAAAAGGGTATAAATGTTATCATCCTACCGCCAAAAAATTCCATACATCAAAAGACATCACCTTTGATGCAAAGCAAATTTTTTTCAATCACACTCATCTTCATAAAAAGAACTCTTAACTAGAAGGTAAGTTTAGTGAAACTTCTACCTTTCATCTTGAATTTCCTACAACACAAACTAAAAAAAAATCCAGATATTGTACCCGTTCAAGTCTATCTAAAAATGAATAAATCTAGCCAAAATCTCTGGTAAGCTTAAGGCTCGAAACTGTCATTAGATAACAATGATCAACTCATTACTACATATTCTCCTATATATCCCCTACTCATAAAGCATTTCTTATAAATGTCAACTCTAATTTTATTACAATAACACATATTGTATTTGAGACACTTAAAAATAAGAATTGAAATGAGGCCATAAGAGATTAGATAAATGCTATGGAAAAAAAAATCACACTTAGGAGATCGTTGAACAACCTAAATGGAACAAAATAGAAAGATGTAAATGAACTTTTTTGTAAAATATAGAGCAGATAAAAGCCTAGAATGGTATAAAGCAAAATTACTAGCCAAAGGATATACTTAATTCTATAAAATTGACTATCAAGAAAGTTTTGCTCATGTTATGAAAATGAATACAACAATATACATATTAACCTCTCTTGCAATCAATCGTAGATGGTCCATACATCATGTAAAGAATGTTGCCTTAATTGAGAATGTTGAAGAAGCCCCTATGGATCCAACGCTTAGATTTGATAATTCTTTCACAAAGAACAATGTGTGCAAATTAAAAATGCATTGTATGGCCTTAAACAATCTCCGAAAGTATAGTTTGACATATTCACAAAATTTATGAATGAAGCTGGATACAAACAAAGCCAATAAAGTCATACATTTTTCATAAAACACTTCATTGATAGTAAAATCTCAATTCTCATCATATTCATTGATACATAATTGTCGCAAGTGATGACAAGAGAAAAGGAGTCTTTTAAAAGAAAGTTTGCTGAAGAATTTGAGATCAAAGAGTCAGGCAAGCTCAAATATTTTTTGATAATAGATGTCATTCAATCAGAGCAAGAAATATTCCTTCCTCAACAAAATATGTCATGGATCTACTAGAAAAACAAAAATAATTGATTGAAAATCTTATGAAACCCAAATTTAACCAGGTCAAAAATTGGACACAAGTAAAGAAGGAAAAGTAGACATGGAACAATATCAAATGTTAGTTTTAAAAATGATCTATCTCTCTCATTCGCCCAAATATCATATTTGTGATGAATCTCATCAATCAATTCATGCACAAAACTAAAGAGTCTCACATTCAAGCTGCTTATAAAATTTTTAAATAGCTTAAATCAAATCTTTGTAAGGGAATCTTTATTAAAAAAAATTATAAATTGCAGTATATACATATGGAGATAATATAGGATCACTAGTAGATATATGATCAACAACAGGATACTATATATTTTTTGGTGGAAATCTCATGATATTTAGGAGCAAATGGCAACCTGTTGTTTCAAGATTTATACCTAAATCTGAATCTAGCTTCATTACACAAGGAATCTACAAACCACTATCCCTAAATCTGAATCTAGCTTCATTACACAAGGAATCTGCAAGCCTCTATTGATCAAAATCATTTTGAAAATTTTAAAAATCAAATGTGAAGAACCAATGAAATATATTGTGATAATAAATCTACCATCATCTTCACTCATAATCCAAAAAATATAATCGTACCAAGCATATTGAGCTGGATAAAGATTTTATAAAATAGAAATTGGAGAGTTGATTGATTTGTACTCAATATGTGCCACCAGGAAATCATCTTGCAAACATTCCCGCCAAAAAATTTTACACCCCACATTCAAAAATATTGCAAGTAAATTTGGAATGGTAGACTTGTACAATTCAGTTTGAGGACTGTTGATGGATCGTGGGACCCACAAACCAACAAATCTTAATAAGAATCCTTAAGCACGTGGATTAAAAGTTATAACTGTTGGATATATCCTCTTATGGTTCTTAGATTGCAATCCATGCGTCTCCTTTTCCTATTCGAGCCATCGGTCCTCTTGGGGACTTTCTTCCTTTTTTCTAAATAGTTTAAATTATTCCATAGTAAGCCTTTTCGACAAGTCTGTAAATACTATCACATTTTGTACAGAATCAAACAATAAAATTCAAAGTATTATTCTCCACTTATCTACATTATCCATTTGGATCATTCAATCGACTCATATAATTGTAATATTAGTTCTTTTACCAAACCCAACTCTTATAACACTTTAGACAACAATCTTAATATGATTTCACCAAACAATCATTCGCTTTAGTCAAAAACAAAGTGCAGCACAATATACAATGTTAATGAGCCTAAAGCAGGTCATCACTTGCTAACCATAAAGAACCAGCAATACTTACCAAAGGTTTTTCTGCCTCAAAGATAGAACCATCAGGAAGATGGCCCAGCTCTCCATCAAATCCATCCTGTGACATCTTTATCTATGTAGCTGAAACCACTAAGAAGATGATCTGAGAAGAAAATAACCTGGCGTGTTTGGTAACTATTAGAATAGGAGGGAACAAAGAAACTCGAAAACATGAAAGCTTATTTCCCTCCTTTTAAAACATAGAAAACTCGTCTAATAGTTTCATTGCTTCTAAAATTAGTTTTGATGAAATAAGTAACTGACTTCCAATCTAAAAAGATTAAAACAAGATCCAAAGCAGGAGAACCTGCATTGCCTAACACACACAAAATGCAACTAGTAGCACACCAATCTTTCAATTTATGCCTAGATGAGGTACCATGTTGATTAGCATAACCAAACAATGTGAGCAATATTTAGTGACACAAATTGGCAAAGTCTATGACTATTTTATGGCACTTTAGTTATTAATTAATACTTTTTTTCTCTAATTTATAAGATGAGGTACCGCCATGTTGTTTAGCATAACAAAAAATGTGAGCAATAGTAAGTGCCAAAAATAGTCAACGCTTATGTTCTATTTTATGGCACTTGGGTTATTAATTGATGAACTATTATAACCATGATATAAGTTGCCTTTAATGTCATTAAAAATTTTATTTAACAATCAATTCAAATTTTTAAGATCTTTAATGTGCATAATAATTATAACTTATAATTTTTTTTAAAGCAAACCGTAACAAAGAAGAGAGGCCAACTGTGATATAATGATTGCCTCAAAAAACTGTTCCAACATATCTCACGTTTCAACATTCAAGTTATCCAAATGAATAGCAAAAATAAGCATATTTCTTTAAAATCACAATATATGCATCATTGCTGCAGACAATGTTTCATGCTTTTTGCCAAGTAGAAATTTACATGGTTCGTACTATGTTCAGAGGTGAAATTCATAATTGTCTTCGTCTGTCCTTTCTCTGTCCTCCTTCATCCTAAGGCCTCCATTAATGACTAATGAAATAAACTGCGTACAACTTTACACATCTACTCCCTTCATCTTTCGATCTGTCTGCATCCTACACTCCAACTCTTCCTATCAGCTTCACAAGTATAAACCAATTTAAGCTACCTATGGCTGCCTCTATCAGGTTTCGGCTGTTACCCATCTAACAAAGCTGGTACCTCATTCATGGATGCTAATGTTCTTTGGAATTGCAAGAGCCACGCAATAAAGAACAAATAAACTTCACTCATAGGCATCACATAGCCAAAGCGATTCCCATTGAAAAATTCAGAAATGTTGACACTCAAATATCCTCAAGAAGTGCTCCAAGTTACCCAGCCATTGAGCAGACGGATCCAGACCCAAAATAAAATGACCAAAAAGATTTTTAATTTAATTGGAAAGAAATAAAAATGCCACGCTAAACGCCGACCAGGTCCTCAAATACGAAGCTCCCAATCTTAACCACATTTAAGCAATATAAAAACATCATAACTGGCGCTCAAATTCATTCAGGGAAAAACAAAAAAGGAAGAAAATAAGTAATCTTCTCGACAGAGACAATGGATGCAAACCTAAATCAGTTCATGGAAGCAAAATTTTCAGTTGGCCACTGATCGGGGAATTCAATGTCGTCGCCCCAATGAGAGCCAAAAAGGTCAACACTGGAATCGCGAGATTGCGAGCGCTCTTCGAATTCATTCCGTCACCCGCCAGCAGATTGTGTGGCAATCGCTGTACCCACTTGCCCCCCCGGGTCGCTTTCCAGTTTTCCGTGGCCGGTAACTCTCATCTCCATGGGTTTGACGGTGATCCACACTGGCAAGTATGGGTGTGCGACAAGATGGCGACGATCAGAGTGCTAGATAAAGCCACGTGGACGCTGTATTATGTTTGGGGGCGCTCGGTTCTCACTGCACGTGCACGCGAGGAGAAGAAAAACATTATGAAATTTGACCTTATGCTTCACAATGTCAAATTAGGTAAACGCACCACTTGTGCATTATAGATTAGAGTTTCGTTTGGAGTTTTATTTGGGATAATTTTTTTTTATTAATTTTTAAAATAATTTTTTATAAAAAATTAAATTTTTTTATTAAAAATTTATTTTAAGAAACAATAAAAAAGTCGTCTCAAACAAAATCTAAGTTGTTGTGACTTAGCTCTAACATCTAGGTAAATAGTATATTAAAGAGTGTTTTGATCCTTATTAAAATATATGTTCTAATGGAGCATATTTGAAGATATTTTTGTTCCTAATTCAAGTCATGCTATACCATCATTACTCAAATCATGTTCAATCATGGTTCAAATAAGATATGAAAATTATTCACATATATATTTTAATAATATTTTCTGAATAAAGTACGATCATCTCTTTAAGTATAGTTTGAACATAAATTAAACTATGTTCAAACACGATTCCATCAATATTCAAATATATTCGAATATAGTTCAATGCAACGGCAGATTGAGGCAGGGGCACGTGCCCCCTCCAAAAAAAACCCCCTATACATATACACAGTTTGGGCGTTTTGGGCGGTTCGACTTTTGCTTGCCCTAATATTTTGTGGTTGTACGGCTTCATAAAGTCTCGCGACGTTGGAAGCTGTCATCGCATCTGCCTCCGGGCTGCACTGGTGCATCCAGCTGGCAGCCTTGCTTTCGGATTTCGCCCATGAGGATCGTCTCGAAACGGTGCGTCCAGCCTGTGCATTCGCTCCCTTCTTCTGTCTTGGATCCGACAGTCCGTACCTGAAGTCCTGAAGATAAGAATTTCGTTTGATGTTTTAGTTTTCTATATAAGGTTTCATTTGCATTTGGATTTCATTTGATGTTTTTAGTTTATAAGTTTCAGTTTATAGTCTTTAGTTTTCTATTTAGGATAAAAAAAAATTTGTTTGCTGCTTCGTTCAGTTTTCTATATAGAACAACTTATATTATATGAGTTCTTTATGTTTTAGGTAGTTTGACTTTGCACAAAGATTATGGAGAAATATTTTAAGAAGTCCTCGCAATCTTGCATATCAACATCAATAGAGGATTCAAAAAATAATGATGATGAATAAAATAAAAAAAGAAATCGAACATATGGTGAATCATTGAAAATTACGGTAACATATCTAGAGAATCTTCAATCAGATCTTGGATTATGTATACATATTTTTTAATTTAGTTATAATATTTGTGATCAAATTTGAAGATCATATTTGCAAAAAAGGTCATGTCAGCCTCGCAATCATGACTTCCCTAAAAGTAAGTTATTAATGTGCTTGAAATAATTTTGGAGGATGACATAAGTTCTGCACAGAGAGGAGAGGCATTTGTATTATTAGATTCAATGTAATTTTTTGACTTCTCTTTTTGTCTACACTTAATGAAAGACGTAATTGGAATCACTGTTGAACTATCAGAAGCTTTGCTAAGAAAAGATCAAAATATTGTGAATGACATGTCTTTAATTCAAATATAAAAAATTAGATTACAAGACATGAGAGATAACAAGTGGGATGACTTCATTAAAAAGCTGACTTCATTTTGTGTTGAACACAAAATTATTACACCAAATCTAAGTGATAAATGGGTTGCCTGTGGCCGAATGCGACGTGGACTTCAAGAAATAATAAATTTACATCATTATCAAGTTGATATATTCTACACAATCCTTGATATGCAACTTCAAGAGTTGAATAATCGTTTCACAGAGGCTAAACTGAATTACTTTTGTGTATTACTTGTTTGAATCTATCAAATTTGTTCTATGCATTCAACAAAGAGAAGTTAATTAGAATGGCAAACTTATATCCAATCGATTTTACTCTTCAGATTTGATGATTCTTGATAATGAGTTGAAAACTTATATTATGGATATGCAGTTTGATGTTCAATTTTTATTATTAAAAGATATAAGAAGTCTTGCTAAAAAAATAGTTCAAAATAGAAAGGAAATACTATATCCCTTTATTTTTAGGCTATTGAAGTTGGCATTAGTGCTACTTGTTGCAACAGCAGGAGTTGAAAGAGTATTTTCTGCAATGGCTATCATAAAAAATTGACTACGCAATCGAATTGAGATCAGTGGATGAACGATACTTAAATCACTTATATTGAAAAAGAGATTTTTAGATTGCATTGACAATGATATTATTATTCAGTTTTCTCAAAATATGAAAAATATATTCTATAAATTATAAGTGTACTTCATCTTATATTTAGTAGTTTATTTTTAAATAAAAATTTTTAAAACTGCCAATGTCAGCCTCAAGCCTGGATGAAAAAGTTGAGGCAATTTAAAAAAAAAGGCCCCCTCTATGAAAAGCTTCTGGCTCCGCCACTGGTTCAATGCATGTATGAATAATGATAAAATCATATGCTGACAAATTATTTTTTATAGGTGAATCAAATATTAATATTATTATATTGCATGGAAGAGAATGAAAATAAGACATATAAGTTCATTGGAAATTCACCAAAAAATGGAAGAAATACTAATGGTACAAAGAAGTATTTCCCTTGAATCTGTTCAACTTTATGCTTGGGCATCCATGCATCTCAATAAGCTCTTCATAAAGCTATCAAAATAGTCATGAACTTCAACATAAAGGTAAATATCTCTGTTCGAGAATATATTCTCAAAATAATTAATTTTATTCATGAGAATGAGATTAATGGGAGCAACTGTTGATGAGGAAACTCGAGTTGGAATGATTTTAGAAAGTCTGTTCAGATGTGTCTACAATTCAAATGTAATTACTTTATAGACCATATGAGATATAATCTTACTAAATTGCTAAATGAGTTTCAAATTTTAATTCCATTTCAAAAGAAATGGTAGCAAAAGCACATATTATTAAAGCTCGTCTTTCCTCTGATCAGAAGAACAATAAGGACATGAGAGAAACTAAAAATTTAATTAAAAAAAAAAGGTAAAAGCAACAAGAAAAGGAGCAATAGAAATCACCAAAGTTCCCAAAAATCAAAGCTCAAGAGTAAATATGTTCACTATGAGATTCAAGGGCATTGAAAATGCAACAGCACCAAACATGTTTTGAAGCTAAAAGAAAAGAGGAAGGACAAAAAAGTAAATTTAATTTATTAGTTCTTGAAACATGTTTGGCTAGAAATGATATATTATTATGGATGTATAGTTGATTTTGGTGTAATTGATTGTATTTATTCTTCATTGTTGATGCTTAGTTCTTAGTGAAGACTTGATGAAAGAGAGCATGCTATGATGCTGGGGATGAGATAAATAGTGGGAGCTATTAGGCTAGAATTTGATAATAAATTTTTGGTATTGAACAATATTTATTATATTCCATTTTTTTAGAAATATAATATCTATTTCAAAATTGTTTAAACAATATTTGGGGATTTCTTTTTAAAATAATGAGATTATCATTTCTAAGAATAATTTGAATATTATTCTATAATTATAGAAAATTTATTTATCAAGTTAAAGTTGCCTGAAAAAATACATTATTAAACACTAAAATATTCAAGGTAGAAAAAATCTAAAATAAAAATGGAAGATGATTTTTTTATAAAAATAACATATATCTATGACATCTAAGACTTGGTCATATAAACCTTAAAAAAGAATAGAAATACTTGTAAAGGATTTTCCTCTAAGAAAGACGATATTGAGATCTCTACCAATCTATGAATTTTATTTAGAAGAAAAGATGATTAAGATACTTTTTTCTGAAAAGATTGAAAGGGCATAAAAATTCTCAAACTTACACATTCGGATGTTCCGGTCCATCAAATATACAAACAAAAAGTGACTTTGAATATTTGATTACTTTCATGAATGATTATTAAAGATATAACAATATTTATTTAAAAATAAGAAAATATAATACTTCTAGAAATATAAAAGAATTTTGTGATGAAGCTTAAAAGTAATAAGGCAAGTCATTAAAGATTCTTTAATCAGATTAAGGGGGTTAATATTTAAACATAGAATTCAAGAATTATGTAATTGAAATTGAGCATGGAATTGTGTCATAACTTACTTCACTTGCAACTCCATAACAAATAGTGTTGCGGAAAGAAGAATTTGAATGTTGCTATACCAAATTTGTTTTGGGGATATGTGATACAAATTGTAATGTACATTTCCTTCAAAATCAATGTGAAAGATAACCATAGAGTTATGGAGTGGCATAAACCTATGTTATGACACATTCATATGTAGGGGTGACTAACACGTCTTAAGGCAAAAATTGATAAATTTGAACTACATTCAAAAGTGAGCATATTTGTTGGATACCCTAAAGGCCTAAGGAAATGTTTGTTTTATAGTCCTCAAGATAAGAAAATATTTATGTCGACAAATGTTATCTTTCTTGAACATTATTATATGACATTTCAAAATAAAAAATTAAGGTATTAATCGAGGAATTGCTAAATGAACCAACCACATGAGAAATAACAATTGTTGTTGAAAGTTAACAAGAAGAAACCACCACTTAGATTAGGAATATTTACCACCTCTTCATGGTGAAAGGGTTATTAGATTACCTTATCATTACAAACTTGATAGAGATGCATGTATTGTATTAGATGATGATAAAGATGATCCAGTGACCTATAAATAAACATAAGCTAAGTGGCTAGAAGCCATGAAGCTTGAAATGGATTCAATGTACTTTAATTCAATCTAGGAACTTATTGACCTTCCTAATGAGGTAAGGACTTATAGGATGCAAATAATTTATAAGAGAAAAAGATTTGCTTATGAAAAGTTGAAACTTGTAAAGTTAGGTTAGTAGCAAATGGTTACACCTAGAATGAAAATTTTGATTACAAAGAAACTTTCTCACTAATAGACATGCTTATTACCATAGGCATCCTTTTAACCATTATTATATATTAGGGATTTTTACATATATAACATTTATATAATTGTAAATACATATTCAACACCTAAATTTTTCTATTTACTGATATACCACCTAAAACCCACCGTTTCATCTATTCTACCACTCCGTTATAACCCCCGTCAAAAATCCTGCTTTTCATTTGCGAGGTTTACGAGCGGAGACTCCTTGACTGCTTCTGCATCTACTCTCTACTGTTCATCTTCTTCCTTCTCTGCTCTATTTTCTTACCGATATTTTACATTCTTCAGCAAATAAAATAGCATTGTACCAGAAATGAAGATCTATATCCACAAATAACAATTATCGACCTCGAGTCCAATCCATTCGCCGCCTCCTTCCGTCAACCGCAGTCGTTGTCACCGATTAAAGGCGAGAGAGATTACAAAGGAGAGGAATCGGATTTAACGGAAGCACCACCTCGGCCATTTCGCTTTCTCCTCATCATCTGTTATTTGATTCTCGTCGAGAGAAAATGCTGTAGGAAAATAGTTTTAGCATACAAGCTGTAACAAAATTCAAGCCCTATTAGCATACAAGCGGTAACAGAATTCAAGCACCACCTCCTCATTATGGTTGCATATAGAAAGTTGCAGTTTTCTGCTTTTCCTCAAGTCTATTGTAATCGGTCAAGCATTTTACATATAGAAAGTTACAGTTTGTATTATACTCTTTCTTTTTTTTCTACTTTCAACTGTTCTTGGCTGCTTCATCTCATTCAACAATTCAACAAATAGAAGCAGAGGAAGTAACCATGGAGCTAGGAAATGGAATTGATTTCAATTCATTTTATTAACCATAAAGTTACACTATTTGTGTGAATAAATAGAAGTGTAAAAAGAGAATCAGTTGGGATTTTTCTTGTCCAAGTCATTGTAGAGGAAGTGGGCGACTAAAGTGTCAGACTTCTGTAAATGGTTTGCTGAGAGGCTTTAGTGGAGAGTACTAACACTGATCGCTATCCCCGACGGCCATTACGATGGAGCTCGATTCCAATAGTACAAGCTTTCTTTAAAGAAGATGTCGTCGGAGGTGGAAATAGTTAGTATGTCGTCGGAGGTGGCAAACTTAAGGTCAAATAAGGGCCCCTCATCATCAATCTCTTCGTCGTACACCGCTGGCTCCAGCAATGTCATTGCCTTTGCGATTGGCATGTTGGCAGCCAACAAAGACCAACCAGTTCCACCTCTCCATTATCTGAGAAGGCCGAAGGATTCCATGGAAGGAGAACCAAAGCGCGAGTGAATGAACTTTCTCTCTCTTTGTCTCTGTATTTCTTGCTATCCATATTGTGAACATGTTTAACGGGATGTAAAGGAGTGGTAGTACAGATGAGAGGAAGGGTTTTTAGGTGGTAGACAAGTAAATATTAATGTTTAGGTGTTAGTTATATAAATAAAATATTTTTAGGTGTTATGTATGTAAAAATCTCTATATATTATAACTATGAGATTTGCCAAATGTATGTTAAAATAGCTATTTATGACAATTTTGAAGAAAGAATTTACACACATCACCGTGGGGGGGGGTTTATTATAAAATATTACGAGCAAAAACTTTGCAAACTTCAAAGATCTATATATGGACTCAAGCTAGCTTTAAGGACTTGGAACATAATATTTAATGAAGTAATTAAATCTAAAGGATATGATCAAAATAAGAATGAACCTTATGTTTATAAGTATTTTAAAAATAAAATGGTATTCCTAGTTCTTTATTTTGATGATATTAAATTTATTAGAAATAATTTAGAATTATTATTTGATATAAAGAAATTACTAGCTAGCTCACCAATTTCAAATGAAAATTTTAGGAGAGGCAAGTTTTATACTTGGGATTAAGTTACTAATTCGAGATCACAAGAACAAATTGTTGGCACTGTTTCAAGACTCATATATGGAGAGGATTCTGATAATATTTAGGATGCAAAACTCTAAGAAGTTATTCTAATTTTGGAAAAAACCTATAGTACTTTTTTTCATGGTGCAGTTATATCAAACACAAAATCTTATAGATAAAAAGTGTCATTTGATAAGAGAAATCATAAAAGAGGGTAAGGTATTGGTATAGAAGATAGCATCTCAAAATAATATTACTGATCATTTACCAAGTTATTTCCTAAAAGATCTTATTCATAAAAATAGAGAAGGAATGGGATTAAGGAAAATGCCTTGTTTGATATAGGACAAGTGGAAGTTTATTAGGGAGTGTGCCCTAAAGTAAAATTATTATAATTTATTTTTTAATTAAATATTTAAAGATAACATTTAACATGTATGAGTATTATTATTGAACACAATACTTCATTATTATACTTATTCTTTTATTATTCATGCAACCATAATTCAGTATATTAATCAATTAGAGATCAAATGATTAAATTATGAATAATGATGTAACATATCCATATTAATCAATTAGAGATGAAATATATAATTAAATATTATTAGTATAGTCCATCAACATGAATAGAATATTCTTATCCTCATTGTTCGATTTGGAGATATCAAGCCTATAGATACTTTATATTATATGATTATATATGATTGGATGAGGTGAATAATAAATTTATTATAAATATGTAAAGTTTAAAAGTCATCAGAATGGGGCTCATATATGTTATTAATTTATGATATATAATTTCTTAAGTCACTCAAAAATAGTTTGAAATATATAAACCTCAATCCTCCTATAGTGGAAAAATAATGAAAAAATAATTGCGAATATATATATATATATATATATATATATATATATATATATATATATATATATATGTGTGTGTGTGTGTGTATGTGAAATCCATTAGGTTTCACTTTCAAAGTTTAAAAAATAGTTCTTTTGAATAAATAATTGGGACTTGAACAATAGAAAGGTTAAATTTTATGAGCAAATTATAAAATTTATTATTCATTAGAGAATTATCAAGATGAAGATGTAATTAGAGAGGTGACAAAATTATGAACTTTTATGGACAATTATTTCATATGTAATGATAAAGCAATAAATGATTCAATAATCTAAATCACTATAAGAAATAAGGGATTTACCGGTAGATTTTCCACTAGAATTTTCAGCGGGCTAGTCCGGCAAAAATTCTAGCGAAAAAGTTTCGTCAGAATTTTCGTCGGTGATTAGTGACTCGACATTTTTTCTGTCTGATATCGTCGTCAAAAATTTACTTTATTTCTGATGGATTTTCTGCTTGAAAATTCGCTGGTAAAGGCCCTATTTCACCCCAACCTGTCTTCTTCTTTCATTTTCACGTTCTTCCGCCCAAAATCGAAGCTATCACCTGCTCCTCCGCTCGTCGCCGTTCCAGGTGTTTTATTGCTCATTTCCCTCTATTTCTTTGAGATTTAAGAGGTAAAAAAACAGTTAGAACACATGCAATGTTCATATTCATGGTTAGAGATATTTTTCCCACTTCAAAGTTTGATCATTTCATTTTAGCACAATAAGCAACACAAGTTTATGATGCACTCACATATCTTCATTTCTTTTTGCTGTGGAATACATGAAACTGTTGATATTTTTCCATTTTTATGGTTACATTAGGGTTTAGTAAGTGTGATAATATAGCAATCATTTTAAAAAATTAATGTGAATGGACCTTAACTTCAATTACTTTTCATTAATTTATTATTAATTTCTTTCTTCTTTTTTTTTTTTTGAATTTGGTTGCAATCATAAAGAGTCACATGTGAAAGTTCAACCTTAAGTGAGAATCGAGATTGTAGATGAAATCTAAAATAATTATATTTTAGTGAAGTTTATTTTGCTTTAATCTTACAAAATCAATGCCCTCATAATGATGTGATCAATACCCAAATAAATTCTTAAGCATCACTAAGTATTAACTAAACATTTGGACCACTTTTGCTTGTGATTTAATAGAAAGTTAACACCTTCAACATTATACTTGTATAAATTTATAAAGGCATAATACATTACAGTTTTAACTTGATGAGACAAAAAATTGAATTTGAAAAAAAAAATAATGAAATGCCATAAATTGGTATATTCTTCCTATTATTTCCATTTAATTATAGCTAGGAGCAATAACAATCCAGTAGGATTGTGATGCTTTACTTCCATCAAATGACTACTAGACATATTTATAGAAGTTTAGTACTCTCCCTTTACATTCCACACCACTAGAACAACACATTCACATGTTAATGCATCTATTGTTTTTAGGGTTTATATTATACCTAGAATAATATCCCTTATGTAAAATTTTTAATTTTAATTTAGAATTATAAAAAAACATATATAATATCTTTTATCTAAGAATCCACCAATATTAACATTAAAAACTCGGATCCTCCAATCTTCAATACCCCATCATAGGTCCAGAAAAGTACTCCATATGATTTTGTTGTTTATTTGATATCTTATCTAAACTATGATCATCATTCAGCAGTGAAAGCTTTTGTAATTGTACAATTTCAGATAGACATGGTTAGAAAATAGTCTAATTATGTTAAATTTGATTGAAAGAAGTGCCTAAGGCTAGCTTTTCATAACTAACAATGATTTTTCTATGATTGTTGGATTTTTGTGTTATTAATTCAATGTTCATATGAATATCCGAGAGGAGCTGGGGCGGATCCACCCATAGCTGAGGGTGGGCAAATGCCCACCCTAAAAAATTAAAAAAACTCTAGCGAGGGGCAGTTTTGAAAAATATGCCCCCCCTCAAAAAAGAGTTATTTGCCCTAGCAGCCGAGTTGCCCCATCGCCATCCGCATTTTCTTTCTCGTCGCTACCTGTTCGGCTGTTCGAAATGTCCAAGTTTGAAGGCTTGCAGCCGCCTTCGTGAAGAGGTCGCCGGACGGGCCACGAGCGGAGCACTCTCGTTCACCCACAGTCGTAGCCGCCTTCATCTTCACGTCTAAGCTTCATCATTTTGAAGGTAAGTTTTATATGTTTGGCGACTCCCTAGTCCTTACTACTCCACTTGTTCTATTTCTTACTTCCATTTTTCCTTTTCTGCATCTTGAAAAAATCTATTTACAGTAGCTTTTTCTTTATCTTCCATTTTTCCTTATCTAGATAGACTTGATGTTTACATTCGGTTTTACTTGAAAATTTTTGGTAATGCATGATCTACTTTACAAACTCTGGCTTATAAACAATTCCACTATAATGTCTGTGTGTTTGCTGCACTAAAAGAAAACCAATGCTTGAAGAACATTACATGACCATAATAATGGCATCCCCAAATGGAAAAATTATTGCACTCATCTCCAAAATTACGCCAAGCAAAAAGTGGAGAGTGGTCAGGATGGGACAAATCCAAAGACTTTGAGAACCATCCTAACAAAAATTTTCAGAAGGATATCCTCGCTCAATCTTTTTTCCCGTCCAAATGTTCAGAATTGAGCAATATTCTAAAAACAGCCACCATACCTTTTCTTTAGCTTCCTTTTCGTATTTGTGCATTTCTTGGTTGGATATTCTTCCCAAAATATGCAATAATCTTCCTGATAATGTGGATTTTCTAGAAAAAAAGTAGCCAGCTGAATCAAGTAGTTCCCTTATAATTGCAAGATTCAGCTGAACCTGCTTTCCTTGCTCTTGGTCACGTAATAGCTCTGTTCCAGCCTTAGAATCATCCAGTGAATCTTTTTTTTTCTCTTATGACATTTGTTTCTATCTTCAAACAGTCTACATCATTGGTTAGAGTTTGTAGTGTGTCTTTATTGAACTTGGAATTCTTTCCCTTGGTTTGATTGAGTTGCACTGCTTGAGCAAACGAGGCTGAAGAATGATTCATTCCCTAAATGCCAATGTAAATGCATCAAAGAAAAAAGGTGGAAAGAGTACATAATGGGGGAGGATACATCCACTTCTTATTCTGTCAAGCTCGCCATTAAAAATTATTACTTAAATACACATCTTTAGTCATTGGAGGACCTATCCTCACCATTTAGCATTAACTTTTTTACTCTACCATGAATTTATATAAATATATTTATAGTTAATTTGTATTGATCATTGTTAGCATTTTGCGAAATGGAACGATTCTTGAAGCGAAAAGAACGTGTCGAGTAGAATGCAAAGTTTGTAATTTTCTTTTTATTTTCACAAACTATGATGTAATACAATGCTTTGAATTTTGCAAGTGAAATATATCTATATTTTTTTAATTTATTTTTTTATATATCAAGTTTGCCCACCCTAAAAAAAAGGGCTGGATCCGCCACTGGAGAGGAGAGGTGTTAGATATATAAATAGAATGTTACTAGGATGAAAAGCACTTATAGATGAATTTATTGAGTGAGTTGAATATTTTATTCACGTGATATATCAACTACCTTCATTTAAGTTAAATGGAATGTTCAGATGCCCATGCTCGAAGCACAAAAATCAAGCTTATTTTAAACCCGATGAGATAAAGTTTGATTTTGGTATTTGTCCCAAGATATGGGTTTTGGACCTCAGATATAGAGTATGAGCCACATACAGACACTCATTGCAGTCCCTTCGCATCTTCTAGAACAATAGAGGAAGATCAAATTAATAGAATATATGATAAACTTATTTTTGATGTAGCATGTCCAAATTTAGGAGAACAAATAGAAGAGTCACCTAACATAGAAACTCAAAAATTCTATTAATTACTACGTGCCAACCGGTACATAGGATAGGCGTCGATACTTAGAACCTAAGTGCAATACATAAGTTCATATAGCTAGTTAATTTTGTAATTTGATATGTTAAATAAATAAGAAAGATGGTCTCCAAAACATTATTATGTACAGGTTTAATCTGCAAGGCAGCCCGCTCAAGACATTATAAGGAGTAGATATGATGATCCATACTTATCTTGGAAGAAAATTTCTCAAGAGGTTAGAGATATGTGGTTCAGGGAGTTTCAGGTAAATAGTTATAATATTTTTTTATAACAAGTTTAAATAATTTCATACTAATATATTTGATTACGATAATGTCAAACAGAGACTTAAAGTGGTTACCTGAACATAATGAGAGGGTCAGAAATAATTTTAAAAAGAGAGGCTCTAGTCGACTAAGGGATATATTCATTGACATTAAAAAGTCTGGTGAGCACCTCTTATGGCTTGGAGAGGGTGTATGGGCTGACCTAATCAGAGCTTGGGCTACCCCTGAGTTCACTAAGAAGGGAGAGCAAAATAAACAAAATAAAGCATCCAACTGTGGGGATTTAGGGAGCTCTCTCCACACTGGTGGTTCCATGCCTCACACGAATCATAAACGATGACTCGTAAATGATTTTTCTTATTACACATATATGTTTATTATTATAACTATATTTTCTTGTAGAAAAAGGTACTTGGTCGAGAGCATACACCGTTAGAACTGCATACACGAACACACCAATGCCAAGTTGATCAGTAGCGGGTTGATCAAAAAGCAAAGAAAGCTTATGTGAGTATCAAATATTCAATAGTGTTCATAAATAATATGTAAATTTAAATGGATTTTTATGGACTTCATCTCTCGCAGGATGATTTTATACGAATTCGGGAGAGGCAGTCTTCTGCTACTGAGGGATCATCTTCAGGATTGATGCAGTACTCCGAGTACCACATATGATCACAGGCTATTGGAGGGAGACAGAAGGGTATAGTGTACAGATTAGGCTCCTAGGCTTATGTATATGAAACAAACCCATCCAGCTCAGCATTTATTTGGTGATAGTGGAATTGAGGAAAGCGTTAGCAAAACAGTAGTTGCTCTAACCATGGAGACAAATGAGATGAGACAAATACAGACAAACATACTAACGCAACTATCTAAGATGTTGATGCAATAATCAGAGATACAAGCAGAGATGCGATCGTTCATGAAGCAAAATCGAAGAAGAAGGATAAGTAGCCTGAGCCTAAGTCTGAGGGGAGCGAAGAGATTGAAAATGATTAGATTAGATTTTTATATATATTGGAAAATGTTATTAGCTTTTTTATTTAAGTTGTTAAACATGTTTGGAGAACTTATTTTGCATGTGTGTAAGGAAGACATTGTTGTGAGATTTATATTTGTGAATTGATCAATTTAGTTTACAATTATCATATTTGAATGTGTCAGATTTATGTTTTGAACGTTTTCTTTTATATTATAATTAGCATTGTTCTATCATATTTGATATATCTGCATAAACTGTTGTAGGATGTACAATATAAATTGTTTCATTAAAATGATGAAGGACTGTAATTTTTTTTTAGGATGTTATAGGTTTCCGGCTGAATTTTCATTGGAAATCTTCGATACGGCGCCAACGAGCAAGCACAATGGGAAGGTGGGGCTAGAAATTCCGTTGAAAATTTTCGACAGAATTTTTTTTTTTTTTTTGGGACATTTAGGCCAATTAAGGCAGACTCACACATACAATGCATACACAAAGACTAGAACCTAATACCTCTTAATTTATAGCCTATGCTCCAAACCAACGGGCCAAGGTCATCCTTCTTCGATTTTGCTTCATGTATGATCATAGCTCTGCTTGTATCTTTGATTGTTGCATCAACATCTTAAACTATAGTGTTAGTATGTTTGTCTGTATATGTCTCATCTCCTTGGTGAGAGCAGTTACCTTTTAGCTTACGTTTTCCTCAATTTCACAATAACCAAATAATGCTGAGCTGGATGGGTTTGTAACATATACATAAGCCCCCCCCCCCAACTAATCTCACTCCAATGGCATGTGACCACATGTGATACTCGAAGTACTCCTTCGATCCTGAAGATGATCCCTGAGCAGCAAAAAACTAACTCTCCCGAATTCGTATAAAATCATCCTACGAGAGAGATGAAGTCCATGAAAATCCATTTAAATTTACATATTATTTTTTAACACTATTGACTTTTTAAATTTACATTTTTATAATGGAATAACATTGAAATTAATAATTTTGATTTATTAATTTAAGAGTTAAATTAATAGTGGAGCATGAATTATATATTCATAAGTCTCTTCTTTGTCACCTTAATATTATAAAAATATATATATAAACAATAAATTGAATTAATTTATAAATATAATAAATTAACTGAATAATATATATATATATAATGAAGTATGAATATCATAACTCGATTATCTTGAATAAATAACACAGTTCTTTACGAACATAATTGATTAATGGATGAAATTTTTTTAATATAGTTGGATTCTCCATTTTTATGGCATGCCCACATGATGCTACCATGTTTATGGAAAACATCAAAATGTTATTATTCTAAACACAAAAATTAATCCTTTTTATCACAATTAAAAAATAGTAAATTTATATAATAAAAAATTTCAACATGGCTAATTGTCTATTAATTTTGAATATTCTATTACACTTCAACCAATTATGCACAATAAATTAATATATTATATGATACAGAAATATAGCATTTAGTATCATTAACTCATAATTAGATTATAATAGAATTAAAATGCTAAGTATTAAAAAAACTATAATATGTTTAAAAATTGTTTTAATAAGTTTATTGGGTTATTTAAGTAGATCAATCCAATAAATAATTTTGCAGCAAATGCTTTTATAAGGAAAAAACAGCGAAAAAAGATATCCCAAACAAAAGCTTAAATCTCTCTCTCACTCTTAATCATTCAATAACACCATCCCAATATTTTTTTGACCCTACCAAACAAGCTCGACTGCCTTACGATATTGAACCAGCAGGCCTGATGTAAACACACAACAATAGTGAGTAGTCTAGTTCAACTTTCCAATGTGAATGCCTAAGTACGTGGGCTATCTTTGACCATCCAGATATAAAAAGAGCTTAAAATTCAAGTGATTTACTAGTAATAATCCCTACCTGAGACAACTTGTTCAAATTCAAAACAACTTCAGCTGAAGCTGGTACACATTTAAAACAACATGACACTACTACTCTTAAATTAAGTGCCTCGATCTAATACTTAACACATATGAGAGGATTCAGAGGTCTGAAGCCTAAAACGTTGAGTAAAACATTATTGGTGACTACCATACATCGGAGTTGCATCGTACTGACCAGCATATCCTGCCTGTGGAGAGACTGTGTTTCCATAGCCAGCTGGAGCGGTAGGAACAGCACCATGACTGGATTGGGGAATCATTGACTGATCATAATAGCCCGATGGATTGGTTTGCGGCTGGGAATAAACTGTCTGGTTGCCAGCAGGTTGTGGAACAGCATAACCGGAGCTTGGTACATTTCCTGCGTATCCTGCGTCTGGAGCACCTCCCTGGTATCCATAGTTCACAGTAGCCTGAGCTGTCTGATCAGCATAGCCTGGCTGGGATGATGGGTACTGACTGTAACCACCAGACTGAGGAACTGGTTGAGAATATGATACAGGCGCTGCTTGTCCAACTTGGCCATATCCTGCAGCGCTTTGACCACCGTGTTGAGGATAACTAGCAGAAGGTTGCTGAGAGTATCCCCCATCTGCATGCCCAGAATAGGCCTGGCCATAAGGAGGAGCCTGCTGTGCTGGAGCACTCGAACCATATGGATATGGCTGTTGCATTGATGAATTTGATGGATATTGGCCTGGTGGAGGACCTTGATACATCGAGTCTCCTGGCTGAGGCCCTCGAGGTGGGCCATATGATGATGGTGTAGCTGATGGTTGTCCATACATTCCTGGCTGTGAGCCCATAGGCTGCTGTTGAGCATACATGTTAGGTTCGGTGTAGCCATGTCCATAGTTCTGCTGAGTAGGTGGAGGCTGTGAATAGGGTGCTTGATGTCCATAGCCATCTGGAGCTTGCGACTGACCATAGTTATAGTTGATAGGAGCAGGTGTCGAAGAAGGTATGGGTCCAGGCAAGGGGTTTGATGGTTGAGTGTTAGTGACAGGACCACCACCTTGGTGGTTATAGTAACCATAGCCTCCAGATGGTGGAGCAGTAGTCTGCATAGCAGTAGCTGCAGGTCTCTGCTGTTCCCAGCCACCTCTTGGAGGGGGTTGCTGTTGTGAATAACTACCATGTGATTGAGGGTATTGTGTTGTTTGAGGTGGATACATACCTCTCTGCTGATGATTATAACCAGTTGTCTGATGAGTTGGATTTGCCCCACGAGGACCCCATTGAGCTGCTGGTACGGGCCCACGGGGAGGCCGAAATGCATGCTGGTTATTGTATGTATTGGAGCGTGGTGATGACCTCGCAGGCCCCTTCTGACACAACATAACAAAAAAAAAGTGAACAGCTAATCCAACAAATCAAGTGTTCATAGGGGTTTCAAACAAGATAGTGACCCAAAACAAATAAAAATTACAGTTTAACAATGGAAAACAACAAATTCTTATAGATGTAAAGAAATAAAATATAGCAACAAAGATTATAATCATCAAATATTGATAGCTTAACGTATTTAAGTTTTGAAGTAGGCTGAGGCATGCAATGGTATTAGATAGCAAGTCATATGATAATCAGGATAAGTCTAACAATTGCAATCTGCATAATGGAACAAAAACAATTTATTGAACAAGATATACGATGCGTAAAACAATGGAGCATAAACTGAATGCAATAATCAGTATAAACCCAACAATTACAACCTGCGTAACAGAACAAAAACAATTTATTAAATAAGCCATATGTACAAGAAACTGATTATCAGACAATAATAGAGCATCATGAAGTTTTATATTACAGACTCAAAAGGGATAAAAAGAAACTTTAGCTGCCAGGGACGCAGTGTGTTAAATTTTGATATTAAAAACAACTAACTAGACAAAAACATACTGGATATCATGAAAAAAAAGTTCCAAGAAGATGATGAAATTGTCTAGCATGAACATGGCGACTTTTCGACAGTAAATTTGGCAGATGATGAATTGTCAGCTCGTGCTATTTCTAGACAAACAAAAAGTATACCTAGCATCCATCAACTGGCACAGAGTTTAAAATTGAATCTTTTCATCATGAGAATGACTCTAGAGGTACATATAACAACCTCTTCTTACATATGTGAATCTTACACTGCTGTGAGGGCAGGTTCTCACAAGTTGTAGGATGTACCATGCAACAGGATCAATTTAGGACAACTTTGCATTCTGAATACATAAGCCAAAAGAAAACAATGAAGCATAATCAGAATGGCAGTATATATAACAACCTCTTCATTCACTTTTTATTTTCCTCTTTTCCTGTTAAGTGGGGAGGCGGCATTGAGAAACAAAAAAAACAAAGCCCAAGCAAAATAATGATTCTACAGTTTAAAGAAAACATAAGATAATGCTGCTAAACAGCTCAAGGGTCACAAAGCACAAAAAGTTGCTGCTTTAACTTGACCAAATCGGGCTTAAATACTACCAGCACAGTGGCCATACAAAAATTTATTGTCGAAAGATTTCATCTTTCAAATAGGACTCTGCTTAAGCTATTTGAAATCCAAAGATAACCAAGCTTACTTCATACTGATGACCAAAACGCTTTAGTAGTAATGGTCATATATTTGAATCAACATGAGTATCTAAGACTCCGTAGAAACACATCAAACTTGAAAGCACGTGTAAGAATGATAAAGAAATGAAGGAAAATAACCAATACTAGAATTTTAACTAGAAGACCTAACTGATCAATTTCATGTTTGCAAATGACCATAATCAACTAAACACTGAACACCATGAGGTATTTAAAAAAATATCTCAAATAGCCAATATCATATTTATTATTGATACAGTATCTTAAGTTTTCAAAGGAATTGTATATACAAAAAATGTTAAAATAAAACAATAAGCTAAATAAAGTAGAATGATCTTCTTTGACTAAATTAATACACAAACTGGTATGTAATCATATGCAACAAAAAACAAACATGGTAGTTCTTTAAACTGTATATTGAACTATGTAAGCACTTGTACAAAATTATAATGAGGTGAGATAAATGCATGATCCAATAATCAGAACCTTTTTCTTCTGAACTTAATGGATATGAACATTTCATACCATTTCAAATAGTACAATACCACATAGAGAATATTATAGACAACAAGAAATGTCATCATGAGCCACATGACACAAGCATGCAACTGCCTTGATACTAAATAATATTAAGGCCAGTAAAATTCTCTTGCATGATCATGCAAAGTCTAAAAGCTTACCAACTATATAACAGATCTGCAATGACGGGGGTTAAAAGTTGATACCCTTCTTCAATGGACCAGGTGAAGAATGAAGTTTTTTGCTACACCAAGATACCAACGTTGATCTCATGAGAATGGTATAGCCAAATCTGCATTGTGAAAGCCAACCAACCCCAAGTTGGAATCTTCAGCATAATCAAACCAATGATAACCACCAACAAGCTTCATTTGGATCATACAAGGATGGGGCAAATGCCTTTAGATTTAGTCAAGGTAAGCATAACCCTAGATTCTTGAAGCATATAGGTTTACATTGAAGGTGAATACAACTCATGATTTATTGCAAGGAAGCAATGCTATGAATTAATAGTAAAAGGTTTTTATAGCCAAAATTCACTCCTAGCAAGCTGGCCAACTAATAAAAAAGAGGTTAAGCACGATTTCATACAGTATACCAGTCACCCGATAACAAATAGCTAAGAAAATGATATTGGTAATAGCATATCGACTTCACCAATGCTTGAATCTTTGCCAATAATAACCATGGATATAAATGGGATTTCATACAAATGCCTTGAAGAAACTCTAATTCAAAATCAAAAGAAAAAAGGAAACATGGCATGATTATCCTGATCGAATTTCAATTGAAATATCTTACGTACACAAAAATGGACTTTGATTCTGAAGTAATGATAACCTAAAGGCCTAGCACTGAAAAAATCCTCAATATATCATCTTAAGCTGTATAAATTAATCAAAATCAGACTTTGTACCGAAGCATGTAATCAGCCTAGAGACATGCAGCAATTATGTTATTCAAATGATATCTTAAATGAAGTAACCTGAAGCACTGTTCTGAGAGCATATATTTCATCCACGCCACTTACAATGCTGGAAACTACAAGTTCCAAAACCAAAATATAATAGATGCACTGAACTAACAGCAATTTAAAATGGAAGGCTTATACTCAACAGCTGTTCTTCCATATGATAATAAATAGGGTATATTTCTAACAACATGTAACATCATGCTTTGCATATTGACATCAATATCAGGTATTGTACAGCAGTATGTCACCATAGTGATATGCAACTTTGCTAATCAAACAGGAACTAAAATAAGGAGGCCTACAACAACATTCTATTTCGTCAATGTCATTTACCTTATGCTAGGTACAACTAGTTTCAAAACCAAAATATAAGAAGTGCATTGTGCTAACAAAAATTTGAAATGGAAGGCTTATGCTCAACAGCTATTGTTGCCAAATCATAGAGTATATTTCTAGCAACACTCAATATCAGGCTTTGTATATATTAAACATCAAAATCAGGTTTTTTACCATAGCATTTCGATTTAGTGATGTTCAATTATTCAAAGAACTTAAATGAGGAAAACTGCAGCAGCTTTCTGAGAGAATCTATTTCATCCATGTTATTTACCCTAAGCTAGGTACTACAAGCTTCAAAACCAAAATATAATAGGTAAATTGTGCTAATATGCTTCCTCGGCATGCCCCTGAAAACATGAAACTGAACAAATCCTTCTGAATATTAGCCCTGGTATAATTCAAGCAGAGCTGTCATCCTATTCCTAATATTAGCACAAATTTTTTTGAAAGTTTATAATCAATGTTTTCTCATATTCAATAGCCAAAAACGAGAACATGGAAGCTGTTAGAAATACTTCATCATCTTGACATGCTTTCAAACATCCCTTAATAATACATTCCTCATAACACTTAAAAATAACTTAATCTTCCTAAAATATGCTATGATCAGCGCTTAATGTGACATTTCACAAAATATAAAACAGAAAAGCATGCTGATCTCAACAATGGTAATTTTATACTTCTAAGACCCACAAACAAAAAACATATAAAAGTGTAACCTCATTAAGAAGCATAAGCATTCACACACGTAACCATTTTCAAGATCATTTCAAAGTAAAAAATATGAAATAAATGAATTCATGCCCTCATACAAGCAATTGAGCCCTATAACAATAATAAGGGTGACCTCCAAATAGAAAAAGAAACAATCCTAAATATGCAAAGCATAGAACTTGTAACCTAATTAAGAGAAACAAGCATATAAACCCATATCCA